>VXAC01006008.1:87806-108697 GCA_013399225.1 Rhipidura dahli
TCCCATCCCATCCCATCCCATGGATCCCATCCCATCCCATCCCATCCCAGTCCCGTGCCTGTCCCCATCCCATGTCATTTCATCCCATGTGCATCTCCATCCTGAACCCCATCTTCATCCCTGTTGCCATGCCATGACTCTGGGCTGAGCATCCCAGGGGCAGTAGGGCAGCAACACCACCACACCCCATCCCTGGGTGCCGTCCACTGTCCCTGGGGTGCATGGGAAGAGCAGGAGGCTTTGGAGGGGTACTCAGTCCCACCCCTCTCTCCTCGGGGGGCTCTGGCCTTTGCAATCCCCCTCCCCAGTTTTCAGCCCGGATGAATTTCAAAGCATCCCATCCCCCCCACCCCCCTGCAGAGCCACGGCAACGGCTTTCACCCCTTTCAGCTGCACCAGAGGGAGATGCGGGGAGGGGGGATGCAGGAGGATTTGGGGAGGATTTGGCAGGATTTGGGACATTTTCAAGACAAACATTTTCACTAAAGAGGATTTAAAAAGTCTAATTGTGCCCAGTGAAGGGCTCTGGGCCCCCCAGGGGGCAGGAGGGTGGGAGAAAAACGGACTCTGGCTGGGTCCTCTGGGATCGGTTCGAACCTGTCCTGCCTCACGTCCTGCCCTTTATCCAACCCCGTGCCCTGTCCCACCTTCTACCCTATATTCTGTCCCATCTCCTGTCCTAACCTGTGTCCTTTCCCATTTTCTGCAGTGCATTATGCTCCCTGTCTTGCCCTGTGTTTTGTCTCATATCCTGTCTTGTGTCCTGCCCCACATCTTGACCCATCTCCTCCGCTGTCTCTTGGCCCGTGCCCTGCCATCTGTCCCGCCCTATGGCCTGCCCCATGCCCATCCTGCATTCTGCCTCACGTCTCAAGCCACAAAGGGTCCTGCTCCCTCCTGGACTCCGTTTCCTGGGAACAGCTCTCTGCCCCCGGCTGGTCATCTCTGTCTCCGCTCCCCCGCCCCAGCCCCCGGGCCCCCGGTGGGTGCTGGTGGTGCTCCCCCCGCGCCCACCCCAGCTGCGCGGCCGAGCGGGCAGGTTGCTAAACAAGTTAATTCGATCAGGGCGTGGGGCTGGCGCGGAGCGAGGCCCCACTGTCGGGCTGCTGGAGCTGTGAAAAGTTAATTCAATTAAGTTTTCCCTCTAAACTAATTAGGCAGCAATATGCCACGCAAGGAGCTGCTGGTGCTACCCAGAGCCGGGGAGAGCCGGGAGGGCGAGGAGGAGGAGGGAGATACAGGAGGAGAGCAGAGGGAGGGGAACGCAGAGGGGAGTGGGATGGGGGGCAGCTGAGGGATAGGGCCAGGGAGCTGTCCTGCATCCCCGCGGCTCCCGTGGGATGTGGGTGAGCCCTGTAGATTGTGGTGGATGAAGGGAGATGGGTGCTGGCAGCGGGGTGCCCAGCTGTCCCCAGTGCTGCCAAATGGGGAGGGGATGAAGGCTGATGCCCCCTGCCCCCATAATGGGGCAATGGGGAGGGCTGGACACAGTGGGGGAGATGGGGACAGGGACCCCCGTCACTCCATCTCTTTGTGTACTGGGCGCTGCCTGTGGGCTTGGAGCTATGTCCATATGCCTGGGTGGGTTGAGGTCCTTCCAGAGCTGGTGAGGGGGGCTGATAGGACCCTCTCCAATGGCATGCCCTCTGATGGGACTGCTCCAAAGGGACCATTCTGATGGGACCTTTGTCTGATGGGGGACTCCTTCCAATGGGACTCCTTGAGTGGAACCACTCTAATGGTAATGGGGAACCCTCCCCGATGAAACCCCTCCAATGGATCCTGTGCTGATGGGACCCTCTCTGATGGGGACCCCTCTGCAGTATCCCCTCTGGTCACACCCCAAATTCCCCCAGCTCTAGCCCCAGCTTGGTTGGAATGACAGCACCCACCTCATCATCCCTGTATCTCCCACACTCTCCACACTTCATCGCCCCATGGAGTTCCCCAGGGTGTGTGTCAGGGGGTCCTGGTGGGTCCCCCAGCCCCACAGCTGCTCCCAGTGGTGCCGGAGGCCTCTGTCCACTGCCACATTGTTCCTGGGGGCAAAGCTGGGGTGCTCCAGGGTGTCCTGAGCCCCCACTGGCAGCACCCTCTGCACCCTCCTGACTGGATCAGGAACCAGCATGGGGTTCTCATGCTGGGAATTGAATGTGGCACAGCCCGGTGGTTCTTCCTCCAGATCCCATGCTCCCAGGCACTCTTCCTGGAAGCTCATTTACCTGTGTTGGCACCAAGAAAACCACCTCAAAGGGTTGAGGAGGGCCCACGTGGCCCTGGCTCCTGCCTGTGGGGCTGTGATCCATGGGGCTGGTACAGCTTGGCACAGTCTGACGTGGCATGGTAGAGTGTGGCACAGCGTGGAATGGAATGGCATGGCAAGGCACAGGACCATGTGACTTGGCATGACAGAGTGTGACCTGGCACACTATGACATGGCACAACATGGTGCCCAGTGTGATGGCACAGCACGGTGTGGTGTGACGTGAGCCAGCACAGCACGGCAGGGCACACTGTACCCCCTGCACAGCTGAGCACACACCGAGGGCACACCCCAGCGAACAGCTGTGCTCAGAGCTGCACACCCATGCACACAGGTACGTTACACCTTTATGCTCCCATGCACACACGTGCACACGCATGCAGACCTCAGTGCACATCTCTGCGTGTGCCTGTGGAAGTGCATCTGACCTTGGGAGGCTCCAGCAGAGCCCGGTGACACTCCCACACCCTACAGGGATGGGATACTGCTCCAGGCCCTGGCATTAAGCCAGGAAAAAGCTACTGGGATAGGAAGGGGGTTCAAGGCACCCCCACCAAACCTCCTTGTATCCCTGGAAGACAAGAACCAGCACCAGAACCAAATGCCCATGGGGACATCAGGGTAGGAGGTAACAGTGGGATGGGGATCCTGACTGCATCCCAAGGGACAGTGACTTGGGGCTCAATAATCCTGAGGGGGTTTGATTTGCATATATATTTCATGTTCTACTCTTCAAAACCAATGGCTGGGGTGGCCTCAGTAGTGACCATGTCTCCTATCCATGAGCAGCTCCCTGAAGGAGCAGCCATGGGGGGGCCACAGTCACCCTGTCCTCATGGGGGCAACTTGGACAGCTCAGTTCCACTTCACATACTAAGTATTTCCTGGAAGAAAGTAATGAGAAAAAGGTTCAGCAAGGGGTTTGCACCAGGATGTTGCCTGGCTGGGCTGGTGAGATGTGACAGTGGGTCTCAGCTCCCAGTGGTGTTTCCCACTCTGGTGACATTCCTGGCTCCTGGTGATGAGAAGGAGACCTGGGAGTGCCCTAAGATGAGGATGGTGGTCCCAGCGGCTGTTCCTTCTGGGAACACAAAGGGTTGGATACACATAGCACGTTTATTGCCATAAAGAAACAGGGACGATACAGAGCAAGTGCCTGGTGGCTTAGTTCCCGTTCCTGACCTTGATAGCCCAGCTATCCCAGCAAGCCCCCTCCCATGGGAATGACAAATTCATCCCAGCTTCTGCATGGTCCACAATTTGCTTCCCCCTTCCTTAAAAAACTCCAACACCCTATGAAACCCCAGGACCCTCCACTGACCCATCCCTGAACGGCACCAGGGCACCTTGTCACCCACAGCTGCACTCCCAGAGCCCTTCATGCCCACCCTGGGGCAGCTCCTGCCTGTATCTGTGTCTGTGCCTGTGCCTGTGTTCATGTCCAGCAGTGGCAGGACTGCAGCTCTGCCCTCTCTGACACTGCTCACTCCAACTCTTATTTCATTGCCACTGTGAGTGCCCAGTGCTGCCTACAAGAAGTAAGTGATGTTTTCGGGGTTCAGCGGTGCCTGGATCTCCAGTTTTCGGGCCTTGCTGTCCTTCTCTACAATCTCCAGCCGCAGGGTTGGCACCTTGGATTTTTCTGTGCTGGAGGAAGACCCCTCTGTGGTTTTCAGCAGCTGCTTGTCTGAGTCCTCCACGGTGATCCTGAGGGTGCAGCCCTGGGGCAGCAGATCCTGTTCGTAGGCAGCTGCCAGCTGGTTCACCACACGCCGCTCCACCTGAGGGACAGACCAGATCCTGACAGGAAAACCCTGTGGAAAGCCTCCCATGGAGATAGCCAGGTCCTTCCTATGCTCAGGTACTGCAGAATCATGCAACCTTCTCTTCATCCCACTTATGCCCTGTCTCTGGAGTGTGGGTGTGCCACTTCCTCCCCCAGACCACTGATATCTCTCCAGAGATGACGAGGATCAGACCCACACAGTCATGAAATCCCAGAAGGGCTTGGCTCAAAAAGGACTTTAAAGTTCATTAACATTTTGTAACCCCCAGCCATGGTCAGGGACACCTTCCCCTAGACCTGGTTTCTCCAAGCCCTGTCCAACCTGGCCTTGAACACTTCCAGAGATGGCACAGCCACAGCTTCTCTGGGCAATCTGTCAGAACCTCACCACCCTCACAGGGAAGAATTTCTTCCCAATATCCCATCTAACCCTCCCTCCTGCAATTTGAAGTCATCCCCCCTTAACCTATTACTCCAGGCCCTTGTCCACAGTCCCTCTCCAGCTCTCTTGGAGCCCTTTTAGGCACTAGCAGGAGCTCTAAACTCTCCACAGACCCTTCTCGTGTCTTCTTTTCTTGGGAGTTTGAACACCCCCAGCTCTCCCAGCCTGTCTCCAGAGCAGAGGGGCTAGAGCCCTCAGAGCATCTCCATGACATCTGGATTTGCTCCAGTGACTCCATCTCTCTTTTGATGCCTTTCCCATCCTGGCTCTCCCTGGGCAGTGGGGCTGGAGATGACAACACGAACTTTACCCCAACTTCCCTCTTGCCTTCACCTCGTGTTTGATGGAGCGGGCACCATAGTGAAGGTTGTAGCCATCAGCCAGCACGTCCATGACCTCCCTGTCCCACAGCAGTGTGATGTTGTGCCTTGCCTTGGCCTGCCAGGGGGAGGGAAGGAAGAGGAGGAAGAATTATGGATGCCCCCCAGCAAGCCTGGCACCCTTCTCCTTGAGTAGCAAGGACGCTGCACTGCAGTGCTGAGAAGGGCTGGGCTCCACCAGGCCAGTTCCACCACGACAAAGGGACCCCAAAATCCCATTTAGCCCCCATAGAGCCCAGATGTGCAAAGACCAATTAGACAAATGACATCTCTGAAGGTGGCCTGAAGCTCACACCTGCTCCAGTCCAAGAGGAACCATCTCTGCTGCTCCCAGAGGACCCGATTCTCCCCAGCACCCCAAGTTCAACAGCTTGTATGATGATGATAAATATAGACATCATTGTGTCTACCCCAGGATAGATGCTCTGGCAGGGATTTCTTCCAGAGTTATTCTGAGAAGTCCGCTCTAATGCCATTGATTTTTTTTACCTTTTTGGCCCAAAAATTGAGCTCCTTGTTGACCAGCTGGATGAGCTCTGAGTGGCAAAAAGGGAGAAAATAGACAATTTCATTGATCCTCCCCAGGAATTCGTCCCGTCTGAAGTGGGCCTGCAGGGACAAGGGAGGAGGTCAGCAGGGAGAGAGATGGTGACCCTGATGGGAACAGCAGTGAAAGCGGCATTGCAGAAGGAACTCCCCAGGGATCATCCCACCTCCCACAGATCCCAGCAGCCATCCAAACCCCATGCCAGGGAGCTGGACAGCACCCAGAGGTGCTTCAGAAACATCTTAAAGACAACTGAAGGTCACAGGGATGTCACTGCAGTCGGGTTTTCCTGGCCTTGGGAGAGCAGAGACCTTTGAAATCACACCACAGCACTTCTGTCCTGTGTCCCCCTCCCACCATGCATCATGGCTCCACTCCAAGAGTAAAGAAACTGTGCTTTATTTCTTTTGGGCTCTGACTTTGCTGAAAGGTCCCTCCAACATTTTTAGTAGGCTTACATCCCTTCTCTCATAACTGGGAAAGAAGCACAGGGAAGGAGTCTGGGACCAAAGCTCCTGGGACCAAAGGACACCTGAAACATCAGCCATGAAAACATCGTCCATACCTTCAAGATGGGGCGAATAACTTTTTCCTTGAACTGCTTGGAAATGGTGATCTTGTCAGTCATCTGGACATCATCTGGAAGAGAGGTGGATGGGAGCTGTCAGTAGGGATAGTGGGACAATGGCTTTATGAGCTAGACCTGAGGGCAAGGAAGGGTCTGGGGGGTACTGCAGGACATACCTGGGACCTCCACATGTCCCAGCAGTTTGCTTTGGCACTGTGGTGTCCCTGCACCTGGCATTGTGAATAGCAGTTCTGGGTGTCCTGTGGTGCTCCAGGGGAACATCCTATGCTGATGTGGCTCCCTTGAATGGCCAAAGAGCCCTGGCTCTGCCTCTGCTCCCTGCTCTGTGCCCACAGGAGCTGCTCCCAGAGGTGCTGGGCAGCTGAAGTGCCCAGTTGGGCTCCACAGAGAGCTCTGACACACAGAGCACACTGGCCTTCTGGGGCTGTGAGCACTGGAAGAGTCTAGTCTCTCCAGCAAACACCAAACTCATTTTCAGGGTGCCTGCAGCACTGCTCTGGCTGCAGTCTATTTCCCTCTGCTGACTGCAGATGGAGCCAGGGTCTGGCTGCTCTCGACGCCTGGCTCCCAGCCACTCTGGATGCTTGGCTGTAGCATCACCCGTCTTCCTCCCAGTGCCACCTTCCTCTTTGTCTTCATCATCCCAGTTCCTCCCACAGCTTCACCCATTCTGCACCCATTCGCCTCCATGTGCTATTTGACACCAGGGTGCTCACAGCAAGACAGATTCCTGTGCTCTGGATTGGATCCTGGCATGCAGGGCAGGGGAGGGGACACAGACCCATGCTGGGTGCTGGGAGCCTATCCCACCTATGCAGCCCTGATGAAGATTGCTGCCCCTCATCAGCAGTGGCAGAAGGGATTCTCAGGCTCCACTGGATAAGTGGTTTACGATGGAAAAGCCCTCTGAGACCATCAAGACCAAGCATTACCCCAGCACTACCAAGCCCACCACTAAACCATGTCCTAAAGTTCCACATCCACACATCTTTTAAATCCCTGCAGGAATGGGAACTTCATCACTGCCCAGGGAAGCCTGTGCCAGGGCTGAATAAACCTTTTGGGAAATAAATTTTCCCAATATCCAACCTAAACCTCTCCTGGCATAAACTGAGACTGCTTCCTCTTGCCCTGTCACTTGTTACCTGGGAGAAGAGACTGATGCCCACCTGGCAACATCCTCTGTTCAGGCAGCTGTAGGCAGTGGGGAGGTTACCCCTAATGCCCAATGTGATGCAGGGTGCTCTGGAATCATCTCATCCAATTCCAACCCCTCTCTCACAGGCAGGGATGCCAGTAGGTCTGTCCCAGTGTTTTTGCAGAGGAGAGCTGGAAAGGCAGAGGAGCCTGCACTGCTACCAGCATTCCTACTTCCCACATGTAATACCTGCTGCTGCCACTGGTGGATGCAGAGTCCACTGGGGAAACAGCTCTTTCCCTTTATCTTCCCCTTTTATCTGCGTGCCAGGCACTTTAGTGACTTCCTGCCATGGCATCTCCACACTGAGAGCTCAGGAAATGGGCAGGAGCTCCTCGAAACCCAATTGAGGGCAGCTGCTGTGCCCAAATGCCCTCCCCAGCTCCTCTCCTGCTGCAGCTGTACTGTCCCAGAAATTAAAATTCAATGCTCTCCTCATTGAGCAGGGAAACATTTGGCATTTTCAAATGTTATTCTGGAAAGTTCAGTTGACGATGTGTTTTGTCCTTTACCCAGCCTCATTGAAGTTTAAAGATTCTGAATTAAGTCAGTGTCGACAGCCACTTCTCCAAAGTAAAAGGAAGAGACAGGGAGAAAGAAGCTGGAAGATAGATTTGATGCCAAAATCCAATGTTTTTTCCTGCTCCTATGGAGCTGATGCAGGAATATGATGTATCTGAGATGGCACAGGCTGCTGGATACCTTGAGAAAGATGTGGAATCCGGACAATTAAGATCATAAAAGGATCTTAAAAACCCCTAAGCAAGTTTTTTAAGATTGATGAGAAAAAAAGGTATGCAGTCACTGTCCGTGGCTGCCTGGTTATCCAGGCACAGCAGCACCTGTGGCTTTCCCTCTGCTCCATGTGACAAACACTGCCTAAAAGGGACAGTCCCTGGTGCTAGCATCACTGTTCATCTGTCCATCCTCAGAGTTACCAGCAAAGGCACTGGAGGTTGCACATCAAGTTGTTAATTTCCAGTCTCAGAGACTGCCCTTGCTCTTCTCATTTGCCTTTTATTACCTGATTCACATTTTGGAAAATTTTTCTGCAGCAGCCTGATATGTGAGACTAGGGCTCCCATTCCATGGGGAAGTAAAATTCATTAAGCTCAGTCTTTTTGGGAAGGACTGAGAGGAAACAAAACTTTTCCTCTTTAACATGAGCACCTGAACCAGCCACAGTCTTTTGCAGGAAGCATTTGGAAGGATCCCAAAGAAAGACAAGGTTGATTTGGTAAAGAAAATCAAAGGAATCCTGGAAGAGTTTGGGTTGAGAGGGACCTTAAAGACCATCCAATTTCGATCCATGTGCTCTGAAATCCTTGTTATTTGACATTGCATCCTTCAGAGGGAGATTGTGTCTTTAAGGCTCTGTCCAGCCTCTCAGCTTTTCTCATCCTGCACTCACTTCCCTGGAAGTGTTTCAGGCCAGGTTGGATGGGGCTTGGAGCAACCAGTTCTAGTGGAAGGTGTCCTGGCCCATGGCAGGGCCTTGGAAGTGGGTGGGCTTTAAGGTGCCTTCCAACCCAAACCTTTCTGGGATTTCATGACTTTCTGGCAGAGGAGCATTCCGAAGTCATGTGGACCAGTTTAGGATCAGTGGAGAGGGGACTGAAGTCTGGGTGTGCCCCTGCTGATGACGGATGGCTGAGCTGGTGTCAGACAAAGCTGTGTTAGGAAGAAGGGACATTTGTTAGGGATTTGAAGATTGAAACTCCAGTACCTAAGTTTTCTGCGATCCTTTTCTTGCTCATCTCTGTGGCTTCTTGCCGGAGCTGCAGTGCATGCTGTGCAATCTCCTCACTGGCCACATTGGAGGTCATGATGAAGATGGCATCCTTGCAGTCAATGGTCTTGCCCTTCCCATCTGTCAGCCTGCCCTGCAACAACAGCAAGATGACACAGCTGTGTCAGCAGGTGCTGGAGGACATGGCCAAAATACCAGGAAAAAGAACATGGGTCCTGTTTTACCCCAGAGTGGATTTAATTTTGAAGGGATGCCCAAGGACTGAGGGGGAAGGAAGCAAGGATGAGGTTGGAGAAGTCCTTGTTTCTCCCAGGAATGGCAGGAACTTGTCCTGCATATGGTCCCAGCATGCCCCATCCAGGACAGAATTGATGGAAGTGCTGGGAGATGCCTTGCCAGAGCGAGGGTTGGGCCAGTCCATGTCCTTGTTCAGCCTGGAGAGAAGGAGGCTCAGGGAAGACCTTTTTGCTCTCTACAGCTCTCTGACAGGAGGTTGGATCTGGGATGGGAGTCTTGGTCTCCTCCCAGGTAACAAGGGACAGGACAAGATTAAATGGTCTCAAGTTGCACCAGGGAAGGTATAGGTTGGATATCAGGAAACATTTCTTCCCTGAAAGTGTTGTCCAGCCTTGGCACAGTCTACCCAGGGCAGTGTTGGAGTCCCTATCCCTGGAGGGATTTAAAAGCCACGTGAATGTGGCATTTAGGTTTAGTAGTGGGCTTGGCAGTGCTGGGGGAAGGGTTATACTTGATGGTCTCAGAAGGCTTTTCCAACCTCATGATTCCATGACTGTGTGGCTGCCCATACGTAATTCCCTAGCCTTTGACCGTCTGCCTACCTCCCTGTGGTGTTTTTAGGTCTGACACAAGCCCCAGGCTCAGCTCAGGACTAATGCTAATGCTAACCCTAGGCCTGACCCTAACCCTGCCTGTGGCTGTGGTTTGGGCTGGGCAGAGCCCACAAATAACCATGTTATGGCTGTAATGGACCTGAGCAGCTGAGCTCCTCATCCCTGTGGGATCACCCGGCAAACCAGGGCTGCCCAGCACCACCACTGCTGCGGTGGCATCAACCCTCATCCCCCCAAACCAACCCAGGAACCAACCCAGGAACCTTTCCAAAGTACTAGTGTTCTTGATAAATAATATAAAAAAGAGAGGGAAATAAGGAAAAAAGCAGTATCTCCCCAGGCTGTTTCTTTCCTCAATCCATCTCCAACAGCAGAGATCCAGCACAATGACACAAATCCTTGTTGGGTGCTTGAGATTAACATTTGGGTTATTGCCCTGTCAAGTGCCTGGTACAGGAATTGATTTCACATTGAACTGCTACTGTGATGATCTATGCAAGAAAAATGGAGTTATTAATCCTTAAAAGAAAAACAAAAAAATCGTCCCAAACCTTCCAGCATGTTTCCCTGGAGTTTGGTGGCCCCTGAGGACAGACTGGGACCTTCAAAATCAACCAGAGAGCTGGAGAGTGACTTTGGACAAAGGCCTGGAGTGACAGGATGAAGAGGAATGGCTTCACACTGCTAGAAGGCAGGAATATGGGATATTGGGAAGGAATTCTTCCCTGTGAGGGTGGCAAGGCCCTGGCACAGGTTACCCAGAGAAGCTGTGGCAGCCCCATGCCTGGAGGTGTTCAGGGCCAGGCTGGATGGGGCTTGAAGCAACCCGGTCTAGTGGATAGTATCTCTGCCCATGGCAGAAGAGGTGGACTTAATGAAGTTTTAAGGTCTCTCCCAACTCAGATCATCTGACTCCTCCATCTGTCATCCCTCTCACCCCTCATTGTCACCTTCTGCATGTCCCTTGTGTTGATTCTAACCCAAGATGTGGATTTACCTCATCAAACAGCTGCAGCATGATGGTGAGCACATCAGGGTGAGCTTTGTCCACCTCATCAAAGAGTACCACAGCATTTGGGCACTGCCTTAGCTTTTTGGTGAGCTGTCCACCCTCTTCATGGCCCACATAGCCAGGTGGTGAGCCGATGAATTTCGCCACCTGGGAGGAAGAACAGGAAAGGTGAAGGCTGATCCATGGACACTGTGAATGAAGCCCTTCTGGTAGCTTGTCAGGCTGCCACTGCTCTTTGCTGCTGACAAAACAAGTTCTATATTCTTTGTGATACCTATCACACTCCAGGTATCCCAAAATCAGCTTAATAAGCAACAATTAAGCAAAATAAAGATTGAGCAATTCCCTGCCCAGATCTCAAACCAGCAGACCATGGGCAGGTGGGAAGGCACCAGCCCTGCTTAGCTATGCAGGGTCTGTGCAACCTGTCCCAGATGTCCAAGATTTGTTTTGATCCCTTTTAGCCTTTTTAAGAGCAAGGATTCAAAGGATTATGAGTAGCAGGTGGTTCTGGTGCAGAATCAAAGCCACAAGTAGGCTTTGTGGGAAGAGGCCACAAGTAAAATACTTTTCCTATGTCATCACTTTTTGACACAGTGTATTTTTTAAATGAAGTTTAGAAATTTAGAAGGTTATATAGAACAGTATTTCTGACAACAGGAATGTTTTGGCAAAATGACAATTTTTGACATATAGCTTGGTGCATCTTACATCTACCTATGTCTGAGTGTCATCCAAAGTCACAGTCCGTCATCACAGAATCATGGAATGGTTTGGGTTGCAAGGGACCACGTAATGCAAGCCCTGCTGCCATACATAGGGACACCGCTCACTGCATTAGGTTGCTCCAAGCCCCATTCATTCTGGCCTTGAACACTTCCAAGGATGGGGCAGCCACAGCTTCTCTGGGCAACCTGTCCCAGTGTTTTACCACTCTCATTGCTAGGACCTTGATGCTTTTTGGGGAGAGGGCCCTCCAGAGGGATTTAGGACCCCCTCAGCTCCAGAGGTGACCCTGGTGAGATGTTCCATCCCTCCTGTGGCACCAGAATTGGGCAGGAGTTGTGATGGGAGGGGTGGACTTGGCACCACTGTCCTGTCTTCTGCTGGACTCTCCCCCTTTCCTCCATGGAAGGTAGGCTGAGACAATGATCCCACACTGGATTTAGCAATATTATGGGGATAAGGGGCTTGGGGTAAGCTGTGCCTGCCTGGGCATTGGTAGGTGATGGACAGCATGTGGCTGCAGGTTTTCATGCACAAGAAGATCCTCTGGATTCCACCATGCCTTCTCAGCTGCTCTCCCCAAGGGCAGACCCCACCCCAAGGGAACCCACAGCACTGGACACATATTGTTAAAGTTTTCCTTGCTCCTAGGTCTCACTTCCTCATTTGCCTCAATGTCTTGGTTCCAGCCAGGACAGGCTTAATTTTTGCAGTAGCCAGGAGGGGCAAGGCTTGGACCTGGAGGATATTCTATCCTACCTCATGTCATTGCCAGGAGCAGAGGGAAAGGAGTCTCTTCTGGGGAGAAGAGGTTCCTTCTGTTCAAATAAGAGTGACAGAAGGACATGGAGTAACAGCTGGTTCTGAGCTGGAGGGAGTGGCTGGGTTGGGTCAGTGAGCATTTTTAATCACTCTCTCTCTTTTACATACTTGTGTAATTAATACTATTGCTTGTTTGTTTTCTTAACTCATTTCTGTTTCCAGTAAATTGTTCTTATCTCAACCCACGGTCTTTACCTTTTGAGCCTCCAGTTCTCCTCTCCAGCCCACTGCCGTGGGGAGGGAAAAGGGGAGGTGGGGAGTGAGTGAGTGGCTTGTGGAGTGTGTCAGTGGGAGCCCTAAATTGGGGAGTACCATGCCTAAACCACGACACTCAACTAAAGTTGCTTTCTGGCAATTTACTTGCAATTTAATGCACAACTTGGAGCAACTCCTGTTCTGCTGTGCTCCCACCTTGACACCCCAAAATGCCCCTTTTTTCTGGATTACATTTGAAGCTGCTCCCTTCAGAGTCCATTTACTGACCTCATGCCTCTCCTGGAACTCCGACATGTCCAGTCTGATGAAACCCTGCAAGAGACTTAAGATGAGATTTGATCAATCTGTTCACTGCCAGAGCTGGAGCAGTACTGACAGGGGTGAAATTTTCTAAATAAAATAGAAAATTTTTGTGGTTTAGCTTTTTAGAAATCAATCACAAGAAGAATGCAACACCCCTCCACAAAAATCCAACGAAAGTCATAAAGCTGAGGTGAACTGGGCTTGTAGGTGATCACTTGAAACAGACAATAGTGTTAGAGAATTTAGAGCTTCCACCCAAGTTTCCATTTTGCATGTGAAAAGCTGATGATTCACTGGAGGTACTGAATGTCCTGATCATGGAGCTGTAATCCACATCCTAGAGGGGAAAAGAAAATAAGGGAAGGAGAGGGAAGGGGAGGGAAGAGGAATATTTCAGCTGGAAAGGACCTACAGTGATCATCTCATGCACCTGATGCAAGAAGAAGCCAAGCCTGAACTTCCCAGCATCATCCTGGACATGGTCAGCTGGACAGAAGCACTGTCAATAGTAGAGAAGGAGACATAAGTCTGGGATGATGTCTGGGAATACATCTTATCTGGACATGTGTACATGGCACATATGTGGACACCATTACATGGGGATCCCAGAATTAGTGAACAGAATCACCAAACTGTTTGGGTTGAAAAAGCCCTCTGAGACAACAGAGCCAATTCCCAGCACTGCCAATCCCACCACTAACCATTGTCCCCAAGTGCCACATCCATACAGCTGTTAATCTCTTCAGGGATGGGGACTTCACCACTGCCCTAGGCAGCAGCCTTTTCCAGAGCTGAACAGAAAAAATTTTCCCTAATATCCAACCTAAACTTCTCTTGTTCCAACTTGAGGCAGTTTCCTCTAGTCCTGTCATTTCTTACCTGGGAAAATAATGGAGTCAGAGAGTGGTTTGAGTTGGAAGGGACCTTTAGGAGTATCCCTTTCTAACTCCCCTGCCATGGATAGGGACACCTTCCACTAGACCAAGTGGCTCCAAGCCCCATTCAGCCTGGATTTGAACACTTTCAGGGATGTGTCAGCCACAGGTTCTCTGGGAAAAATATTCCCATGCAATGATTTCCCTGAAAATTATTAAAATATCTACAAACTGCCTAGGGCAGAGCAAAATGGAAAAAATTGACTCCGTCTTTCAGATGAAAAGGAGTGGCAAGGCCCTGGCAAGTTACAGATTTTCCTTTCTTAATCCATGAGTTCCTGTCAATTGCTGCCCCTCATCAGAACCTGTGGGGTGTATGACCCCCTCTCACCCCTCATTAGGGCACCAGTGGCTGAGCTGGTTCATTACTAATAAGTCCCAGATTCCTGCTGCTATCAAAGTAACACAACACTTAGGTTTAACTGATTTCCCCACTGGATGTCTGGCCATGGAGCAGTTCCATGCATGGGATTAGGAATGAAGGTGCTTGAGATCCAGGATTTATGGTTTCTGGAAGGCAGTTATAGAAGGATGAGGAAAAGAAACCAGAACAGCTGTTTTTACAGTGTTGTGTTCCAGTTTGGTCTTCTTTCTACCCGTGTTGCTGCACTGTGTGTCCATTCACTGCTGGAGGATGTGGGGAAGAGGGATTCATCGACACACAACTCTGCTTGTCTTTCCTCCTTTTTCCTGGCTCCATGTAGGAGACAGCTAAGCACCTCTTACAGGTAGGTAGAGGCTTAAATGTGGAACACGGAAGAGAATGGAATGGAATGGAGCAGAACAGAATAGAATAGAATGGAAGACTGGCATGGAATGGAATGGATTTGAATGGAATAGAATAGAATACTGGAATAGAGTAGAATAGAACAGAGCAGAATAGATTGGAATTGAATGGATTGAAATAATTGTAATAGAATAGAATAGACAGAATGGAATAGAATAGACTGAAATAGACTGGAATGAAATATAATAGAAAGAATGGAACAGATTAAAAAGGAATGGAATGGAATGGAATAGACCAGACCAGACCAGAACAGAACAGAACAGAACAGAACAGAACAGAATAGAATAGAATAGAATAGAATAGAATAGAATAGAATAGAATAGAATAGAATAGAATAGAATAGATTGGAATGGAAGGGAAACCCCAGACACCACTCAAGTGTCCTCCTGCAAAGCCACCACCTCCAGGAAATAATTCCAACCCATCTTCTCTAAAAGCTGCTCACTGGGTAACAAACTAAATAATTCAAACTACTTCTGGATACCAAACACTTCAGCACTTAAAATTCTGAGCAGGAAATCAATGTTGCATTGCTACAGTCCATACCAGCAGGATGTGACAAGTGGTGGAGCTGGGGACATGGAAAACAAATTTCTGGAATTTTATCCTTCTAACAGTTTACAGTGATATTAGTATTAGAGGCAAAAAAATATGTTCACAACATAGGATGTCAAAATGAGAGCAAGATCCCACAGGGAGCACAAATGTTACATCCACTTAAATTTTTACAATTCAAATATTCTGGTGACACAGAAAAAAGCATAGACAGTGTCCTGGGCTGATCCCACAGTGTGGGCAGCAGGTGAGGTGGGGATTTTGCCCCTCTGCTCTACTCAGGTGAGACCCCACCTGCAGAGCTGCCTCCTGCACTGGGGTCCATCAAAGAGATGTGGAGTTGTTGGAGTGAGTCCAGAGGAGGCCATGAAGATGCTCCGAGAGCTGGAGCCCCTCTGCTCTGGAGACAGGCTGGGAGAGCTGGGGGTGTTCACCTGGAGAAGAGAAGACTCCCAGAAGACCTCAGATATCCTTCCAGTCCCTAAAGGGGCTCAATACAAGGGCATGGAGAGGCAGGACAAGGGGGAATGGCTTCCTACTGTCAGAGGGCAGGGTTAGATTGAAGAAATTCTTGTCTGTGAGGGTGGTGATGCCTTAGCACAGACTGCCCAGAGAAGCTGTGGCTGTCCCATCCCTGGAAGTGTCCAAGGCCAGGTTGGAGGGGGCTTGGAGCAACCTGGTCTAGAGGAAGGTGCCCCTGCATTTGACAGGAGAGGTGGAACTGGATGAGCTTAAAAGGCCCTTTCAAGACAGATCTGTCTGTGACTCTGTGACCTTCACAAGTTCCTCTCAGTGCAGCAGAAGCCCTTTTTCAGGGCAGCACAGCCACACAGTGAACCCCCTGATGAACCCCCCCTGCCCCATTACTGCCAGCACAAAGCTAGGATGAGCCATTACCTTTTTGACGTCCTTATGGATGTACTTGGCTGTTTGCTTGGCCAGCTCTGTTTTACCTGTTCCGGAGAGGGAAAGAAAAAACTTGCATTAAACCAGGTCTATCCCTCTTCTGTCTGTTCATCAGCTCTCCTAACATGAGGGCTGGAACTTTCTGCAACCAATACATGTATTTTTCTTGGGAAGTGGGTATTGCTGTTTCATCTCCAGGATCACACCCCACAGGGGTTCCCAGCCTGAGCAGGGTAAACTGGTGTATTAAAACAGCAGCATTTCTGCATTGGCTCCTTCTGCTTTTATTGATTCTCACATGATGGGAACAAAGCTCTTGATTTTTCCCACAAAAAGATATGGATAGATAAGAGTTTTGCTATATTGCATAGATCAGATTTTTGCTATATTTACCCTCAATATTCCAAGTTCCTCGTGCAATGCCTTGTAATGTCCAAATAAAAAATTTCAGGGAAATGGGGTATTTTTTCTTTGCTTTATATAGATGGTCAAAAATTTCTGGGATTAGGAACAATTAGTGATGGAGCAAATCCATCCTGATGAGGGTGAACACATGCACCAACTCATGCCAGACCATGTCCTGTGCTCCCAGCCCATCCATCTGGGGAAAAACTTCATTAAAGAGGCAGTTTTATTGAAGTGTGGATACCAGAAAACTTCTCTTCCCTGCTGCTACCCCCCAGCATGACACTGCTGACTTTGTCAGGTTGATCAGGGGGAGGATTGGGCTGATTTTGACTCCTGGGGTGACCAGCAAAGCTGAGGTGAAGCCTATCACCCCTCTGGAGGATGGATGCTCTAGGGATTCACACTTGTCCCTTACACACCCCTCAGCAGTGCACTGCACATGGATGCCTGTGGGATTTACCTGTACACTGAAAAATAAATGAGCAGGCACAGAAATAACTATTCTGAAGAAAAAAACCATATGTTTTTAAAAGGAAAATAGTTTAAAAAATACATTCTTACTGGAGTATTGTACATCGGCCCTGTATTGCAGGGACAATAGAACTGGTGGGTCAGATCAGCAAATCACAAAAAAAAGGGCTACAAAAATGGGAATTCATGGGGAATTCATTCTACTCCACCTGATAAACCTCTGCCAAAATTTTGCATCTGATTTCAGTTTGAGCTTTGCTGACTTTGGATGATGCTGGATCAGAGCTCCTGATGTGTAAGGATGCAAGAAACTGTGTTTCCTACAGAAAAAAGAAAAGAAAAGAAAAGAAAAGAAAAGAAAAGAAAAGAAAAGAAAAGAAAAGAAAAGAAAAGAAAAGAAAAGAAAAGAAAAGAGAAAAAAGAAAAGAAAAGAAAAGAAAAGCCCCCATGGAAGGCCATGGGAGTGGAAGAGCCAACAATTTACATCCCTGAGCCTTCAGATCTGCTGTAGCAGGGCAATGAGGTATCAAAAATATTTTATCTTGGTTTTATACAGCTTTATAGCAACTTATTTGGAGTTAATGCTTGGCCTGGAACGTGGTCTCACCTGTGCCCTTTAACCCCTCCAGCACTGGAGCATCAGCACCTTTCTGAGCCCTGTGGGAGGACGTGGAGGCAGGAGAAGCCCTGAGGTTGTTCCAAATGTCATAGATCAGTTACTTTAAAGCTGTTTTGTTGGGGTTTTTTTCCACAACTGAAAGTCATTTGGACCATTTCATGAACTGATCAGCTGTCATGTGGCATTTGATTGGGCTGGAGGACAAATCTTACCAGTGCCAATAAAATCTTGTTGTTCCAAAGCAATCTGTGCCCACAGGAGCCGACAAACAGAGATACAGTTTGCAGGCAGCAGATTTTCACTATTATGCTAATATTCCCACTGGAATAGAGGGGTTTTCACCGGAAAGTTGTTAAAGTAACACTTTCACTCTGAAAACTGCCCCTTTTTGAGACTCAGGGTGGGGGGGGGGTTGTTCTTTGGGATAACTCAGCTGGCTGTGGCTGTGTGTGCTGGTGTCCAGCTGTGGTCACCCTGCTGGATGATGGGTGACCTGCTGAAAGATGACAGTGTGTTTAACTGATATTTTATTCAGACCCTGCAGCCCTGCAACAGCTCCTACCCCCTCTCCTTAGGGCTCTCCATCCCCCTCACAGCAACCCAAACGTTACCTATTCCAGATGATCCCAAGAAAAGAAACACCAGCGGGTGCTCCTCATCATACCAGCCATTTTCCTTCCTCCGAATAGCTGTATTTGAAGACAATGAAAACAAAAAAGAGGGGGGAAAGCATATAAATCAATGCCACAAAGCAAGTGTAATTATCACTAAGTATACACTATGTTTTACTGCTCTCTACCCACTCCCAGTCCTCCTTGCCATTAGTGCTCTCTAATTTGATTAGCCAGCCAAGGCCCCAGAGACACCTAATAAGGTTAGCATGGATTTGGAAAGCTGCCCAGAGCAGATTTCGGATAAAGTTTTCCAGGATGTGCACTCAGCGTTGCCAGGGAGACGGTAGAGGGGGGGACAAGGATGGATGGATGGACAGAGGGATGGAGAGGCACGCTGCCTTGCCAGCTCCCAAGTGCAACCTTTCTGTGAGGAAAAAACAGCAGTTTTGAAGAGGTTTATAGGTTATTTCTGGAATGGAATGGGAAGAGGGAGGTGGCTGAAGGTCACAGGCGCTCTGAATTGGTGCAAGGATTGGGAAAATGTGGTGATTATCTCAGTGCCTCTCTGGACAGCAGCATTCTGGCTGAAATACCAGTGGAAAATTTTACAGAAGGCCAGAACCCTGAGTCCTTCCCAAACTCCTAGTCCAACCAGCACAGCCCTTTCTCAGGACAGACACGGATCTGCTGTGCAGAGTGGATGATGGCTCCTACCCACATGGGTGCCCACAGCTCCCCAAAGTGCTCTTCAGCTCCTGGAGCAGCCTCAGGCTCTGTGAGCATGCTCACCAAACCAGTGACATCATTGCACTGGGCTTAGTTGAAGGAGAAGGAACTGCTTTTGAGGCCAAAAGATCAAATCTCATGCTCCACTGGCTGGATCTGGTCTCTGGAGCACAGAAGTGGTTCTGCTGGATCAGACCAGGTTCTAGTTCAATGTGAGAGATTAACTGATGCCCCAGCCTTACTGCTTTATCCACAATATTTCAATCCAGCCTGTATTGCAGCTCTTACACAGAGTTATTCCTTCCCTATGAAATCTTGTAAAGTGTTTTGTAAGAGAGAATATGCACTGTACAGACTCAGGACCCCTCAGACCCAGCAAGGTCTCATGATTGGCGCATGGTGCTTCCAGATGCAGCCAAAACCAAGATGTGGCACATTAGGAAGCAGGGCATGAAAACAGCAAGATGCCCCAAAATTATAACTATCAGGAATTTGAAGGTAACAGGGGAAAACAGCAGCACTGGAGGTGGGATGAGCATAAGGAAAACACTGGGAGAGCTGTGGCTTAAAGGTCTTGGAATGTTGCTGCACACAGGCATGGCAAAGCTCGGCCTCTACTGCCTTTCAGTGGTGCCCACAGCAAAAGCAGGAATAAAGCCAAGAAAGAATAAACCCACTTCTCTTTGGGACTGTCACCCTCAAAACAGAGCTCCCTCATCTCCTGCTGGCCACTGTCCTGGGTCCCAGCCTCTGTCCTTGTACCTCAGTCCTGTGTCTCCCTGGAACGAGGCACTGGTTGGCTCTGTGTGGAGCTGTGGGTTTGTTTTCTTTCCAGAGCTGGCACGAGAGCATGAGAGTAGCCTTTAAAACTGGGGAATTCCTAAATTCAATCTCAGAGTCAGTTCATAAAACCCTTTTCTTGATGGGGTATGGTAAATAGAAGACACCTAAGAAAAGGCATCCTAGGCATGGCATGCCATGAGCTTTTCCTGTAGGGGAGAGCAAACTGACATGGGAAATAAATAGTGCCATTTTGCATGTAAAAATATTTGCATAAAAAAATTTTAAACAATATTTCCATTTTGCATATAAAAAAGAACAATGGAATGTCACAGCCTACAGCCTGACAGGGAAATGCTGCCTCTGCCAGCAGGGACACGCTGGGATGATGTTAAACAGCAGCAACTCAAGTGAGATATTCCAGCAGCTGGATCGTATAGCTGCATGGAGGGTCTCAGGGGAATTTGGAGCTGCAAGACCTGCATGAAACCAAGCTCCTCAGAGTCCGTGTTTGTATTCCAGGAGACCCAGGTAGCATGGGAGCCAGCAGACCCAGTGAGGATTAGGAAAACAAGAGCAAAGCCTCACTGCAAGAACAAATCAATGAACGGAGGTTAATGACAAGGGGTGTGAGGAGTGACCTGACCACAGTCATTAAGGATCTCCCCAAGAAGGCACTGAACTCACTCAGCTACAGAGAAAATTAAGGTGCTCCAGGGGCTGGAGCAAGAGGATCAAACTACAAATAAAGCAGAACAGTTTTAATAACGAGAGTGATTAGCCACTGCAGCCACTTAGGAAGAGAGTGGGACTGAATTCCTAATCCCTGTAAAGTTTGCAGGGAAAGCCAGGAGGGCTTCCCAAAAGGCAGTGGCAGCTCAGGATAAAGATGAAGGTTTGCATCACTGCCCAAATATAAAAAAACCCCCAATTTAACCTTAAATCCAAGGCATGTAGAATCATATAATTGTAGAAAGGTGTGGGTTGGAAGGGACCTTAAAGACCATCAGTTCCAACCACTTTGGAAATGGGACTGAGCACTGGGATTGTGCACTGTTATGGGTTAACCCCAATATGACACACAGTTGCCTGGTCGAATCGCGTTTCTCTCAATGTTATCTATAAAATCCCGCGGAAGGCGGGAGTGGGGACAGTTTTTTCCGGCCCAGGGGTTGGCCAGGGAGCCACGGTCCCACCGGGGCCCC
>VXAC01006008.1:108952-207015 GCA_013399225.1 Rhipidura dahli
GTTCTAAAGTTGAAGGAACCGTGAGAGGGTTTTATGGAAAAAAGAGACTTTACATCACTGCAGATGGTTTTTGCTGCAGGAGGTGGCAGTTTGGAGAACCACGTAAAGCAGGAAGAAACCCTTTTCTTTTCCTTTCTTGAGAACTGCACATGGATTGAGGGAGAGGAGAAGGAGGGGGAGGGAGAAGAGAAGTTCTGGCTGTGTGTTCTGATTGTTATTTTCTTTCCTTTTCTCTTAGGTCTGTTAATAAACTTTATCATAGCATGTAATAAACTTTATCATAGCATATTGTGTGTCTGCTTTGCTGTCTCCTAATGGTTTATCTCACAGAAAAGAAATCAGGGAACAGTGCATAAATTGACCATAAAACCACTACACTAAATTTGGTGTTTCCGCCCGGTTGTGCAAACTAAACCCGCTACATGCATTTAGTGGGAGCTGGACCCCAGTGCCTCATGAACTTGCCATTCCGTGCCTGGACACAGGCAGATGCATTACCTGTCCCCTTGGCCATGTTAATGAGTCCTGACTCCTGCCAAGGATTAATTAGCTTGGGCACAGGGCCAGATGCAGCACTGGATGGTGCCTGGCTCCATCTCACCCTGCCTGGGCATATTAGCACAACAGACAAGCTTGGCTGCAGCCAGAGATCTGGTGCTGTCCAAAATCCTGGGCAAAGCCTGGTGGGAATCCCATCCTGCCCTTCAGCTGCTCACTGGCCATGTCACCCCTGGAAACAGCCAGCGCAGGAGATGAAGAGGAGAAAATGCTCTGACACTGGCAGTGAGATGCAGAGAAGGGTCTGTGCTGCATCCCTCTGTGTGCTCTTCCCAGTGCTGCACATGCTCCTTACCAGCCCTTTACAGCAGTGAATGGGAGGTCAAACACCTGGGGTGGGGACATTTCATAAAAATTGATGGAGAGTAACAAAACCACCGATAATTCCTGCAGCTATCTCAGCTAAGATAATAATGGTAATAAAGGTAATAAACTTCTGCTTTGGGGCATGGAGTGACCACTCACAGGGTCAGCATGTTCAGGGTCCAAAGACAGTGGGGTTAAGTGCTGCCTTCTTTCCCTCCCCACCGCAGCAGGATGCCAGAGTTTATGGATAAATGTTCAAAGCAACTCCAGGGATATAAAGCACCCCTTAAAAAACTACCATAAAGTTAGAGCTTGAGGTTCAGCACTCTCTGTCAGAAGATACTGAGCATCATATTTAGGAAGAAATTCTTCCCTATGAGACTGGTGAGACACTGGCACAGGCTGCCAAGATAAGTTGTGCCTGACCCATCCCTGGAAGGCCAGGCCAGAACTGGACTTAGAGCAGCCTGGTCTAGTGGAAGGTGTCCCTGTCCATGTCAGGGGGCTGGAGTGAGACGGGCTTTAAGGTCCCTTCTAACCCAAACCATTCCCTGATCACTAGTCAGCAGGTTAGTCAGATCAACAGAGTGATAAGGTGCAAACACTTTTCTACAAGCAGACTTGAAACGATGAGCTATTCCAGCACACAGCACTCTTGAGGTTTGGAAAAACTGCAGAAATCTGGATATCCCTAGGGAAGAGACACCACTCCCTAGGTTCCATGACTGAGGCTGGAGGAGCTTCTCCCAGGCTGTCCAGTGCGGTGCTCAGCTTCAGCAACAGGAACAAAAGTTCCATCCTAGGCCAGAGCAGTATTCAGCTTCAGCAGCATCAACAAAAGCCCCATCCTGGGCCAGAGAAGAACATCAGTACCAGTTCAAAGGATGAAAATCTCAGCTAGGAAAGCCACAGGAGCACTCTTCTCCTTGGAGTTTGCGCTCCCAAAGCAGCTGCTGGCCACGCTGACTGCTCTTAATTGTCACCCAAGCATGAAATCCAAGCTCTGCCTCTGGGAAAGCTGCCCCCTTCCTTCCTCCTGGCAGAAATAAATAAACAAATAAATAAATAAATACCAGGAGGGAGGTCACACTGCTGTGCTGAAATCTCATTATGACATTCAGCCCAATGTCCAAAACAAGAACCTGATGATGATGACGCTGGGGCCTTCTTCTGTGGAGCTGTTCCTGGCATTGCTGCCGTGCTCTCGCTTTATTTCGTCCATCTGTAACGGTGTGACGGCAGCCCTGCGTCTCCGAGAGGCCCTTCAGCCTGCTATTGAACTGATAAATTCACTGTATTACTTTACACAAATCAATACCCCAGCAGTTATCAGCACTTGATGTGACTGAAATTGGTTTCAGCCAATTTGTGAGTGTAATAAATGTCCATTTATCAAATCAATTCATTCTGCGGGGCTCCTCAGCCCGTCCAGGTTTGGGGTACTGCGGGGTGAAGGCTCCAGGGCCAAACACACTGTGGGACCACTGCCTCCATCCAGGTTCTGCATTGATGCTCCAGAGTCCGCAGCATTCCCAAAGAAGTGCTCTTCCAGCCCTGCTGCTGGTGGCTCACAGGTATGGAACCCCAAATTAGACCAAAGCTGTGTCCTTGCAAAGTTTCAGCTGACCTATGGGCAGCAACACACATCAAAAACCAGCCCTCATAAAGGATCCTATATTGTCCAAAATAACCCAAATTTCCTTTGGACCAGAGCAGGATGATAGTCCTGCTCATCCATTTTCCTACAGCTTTGAAACACTGACTGGTTTCAACATCACAGCTGCTCAAAAATGGGAATTTTATCATTAAAACATAGAATTTTCTGCATTACCTTTTCTTCAAAATCCCTAAAAAATAAACAACACTTTTCCTTCCTCACTCCTTAACTTCAGGAAGAGCTGGAACATTTATGGAAGTGCCTGGAAACACTAAGCCTTTTAGCTGCTCATTTGCATGTATCAGTTAGAGAATCCCAGCAGCTCCTGAGTTGGCAGCAATGACCTGCCTGTTTCTGATGTCAGAGGGAGGAATATTTAACGGGGATTTTGTTAAGATGAGCCGAACATCTACACCCATCGAGGGGGGTGGCCAAGCTGCCTCCCACCATCACCCAGTCAGGCACTGGTAGTAACCTTGTGCCCTGGGAGATGCCCAGTTACCATCATCCACCTTCTACCAGTCCTGTCCTGCTCCAGTGAGGATGGGCTTGGATATATCCTATGGAGTCAATGGGGAAGGATTTTCCCTCTGTGGCAGTGATGCCATGCTGTTGGAGCTGTGGCTGCAGTGAGCTCCCCACCAGCATTCCCGGTGCATCTCCTTGCAAGGGGTTGCTGGGATAACAGCTGGACTTGGTGATCTTAGAGGGTTTTTCTAAATGATTCCATAATTCTGTGATTCCATTCTATCCCCATCGCTTCAGACCTGTGCTTCTAACCCCAGACCACACGTTCTCTTTGTATTCTTGGCTAAGCCCCTCTGGAGACTGTTTGGATCATGCACTGAGTGACGAATTAAATCCAATTATTCAATTAAGGCACCAGTTATAAATTAAACATATCAGCCAGGCTCAGTGGATCTGAAGACATGGCGTGTGGCAGGTCTGCTCACCAGCAAATGGCAGTGGCAAGGGCAGAGTGAAGGGATGTAGGGTCCACAAAGTGGCAGGAAAACCAGCTGGGCACAAAATAAATAACAAAGATAGCGAGGAAGTGTTCGAGAGAAAAAGTCCTGTCTCAAAATTCATCCTTCTGGACAAAAAACAAAAAAACAAAAAGAAAAGAAAATAAAAAGAAAAAGAAAAACAGGGCAGAAGGGAAGGAGGGAGGAGGGGACAGAGTCTCCCGCTACCTTTTGGTCCAATATCCTGAGGCTGCAGGGGTATCAAGCACATTCCCTATAATTCAATAAGAAAAACCTCCATAAAGGCAGGGACGTTAATGCGCAGAAACACCACCTGTGTCAGGAACAGGCACTGCCCATTAATCATAGCTCCCCAATTAGCCGGGGCTGCTGCCCCCAGGCACAGCCACTCTCTGAACACACAGGGTGGCTGTTGTCTTTGCAGGAGTATAGACTCCTTCCCAGCTCCTTCCCGGCTCCTTCCCAGCTCCCAGCTCACACTGGGCTCCTCTTTGTTAACTAAAGGCAATGGGTTTGTGTTTCTGACAGCATGTTCCTTGTGGTTCTGCCCTGGCCTCAACAGCTCTTATTTTAATGCTCCATTTTCACGCATTAACTGGGATGCATGGATGGGTCAGGAATTATTGACAGGATTCTGAGGCTTTGGACTGGCAAATCAAACCCAGCCCAGCTTGCTGGAGCCTTGATTTCATGGAATCACAGAATGGTTTGTGTTGGGAGGGAGCTTCAAGCTCATCTCATTCCAACCCTCTGCCATGGGCAGGGACACCTTCCAGTAAACCATGTTGCTCGAAGCCCCATCCAACCTGACTTCAAACACATCCAGGGATGGGGCATCCACTGAATTCCCCAACAACCTTGCAGACCTGCCTGGAGGCAGCCTCAGATCAAGGCTTGAGAGAACAGCTTATCTTCCCTGCAGAACAGGGCACAGTGGGAGGGCACAGTCACCAGCATGTGAGGGGTCCTACCTGCCCCCACTGTGGCTATAGCACTCTCCTGACCAATGATGTGCTCTTTTAGCCGCTGTTCCAGTGGGAATCTCCGACGTTCCTCCACCTCCCTCCTGTGCTGCTCCTCCTGGAACTGTGGAGGGAAGAAAACATAGGGCTCAGAGGCTTTATGAAGCATTGGGTCAGTACACAGATGTCAGAAACCTGTACGGGGATCTCTCTGACATGGAGCCAGAGCATCCCCAGGGCAGATGCAGTTTGGTCTGGATGCACCAGCCCTAGCAAGGGGAAATTTATGGATCTGTCGTGGATAGAGGTTGGGGTGAGTGGGAATGGGGATCCTGCTGATGGGAAACCAGACCCTGTGCTACTACCTCTGTACTGATGACATGGAGGATACAATGGCACTGCCCAACAGCTCTTAACCATTAAGAACTGTTTATTTTGGGAAATAAAGTCATGACTGTTCTACCTAGATTCATCTTCCTACCCTCCACACATCTCCTGTTCAAAGACTCCAACCAGATCCTGCACAGATGGCAGAGTATCACCATGCCTTACATCCAAGAGAGCTGCAGAGGGACTTTGGACAAGGGCATGGAGTATGTAATAGGTTAAGGGGGGATGGCTTCAAACTGACAGAGGGCAGGGTTAGATGGGATATTGGGAAGAAATTTTTCCCTGTGAGGGTGATGAGACCCTGGCACAGATGCCCAGAGAAGTTGTGGCTGTTTCATGCTTGGAGGTATTCAAGGCCAGGTTGGATGGGGTTTAGAGGAACTTGGTCTAGTGAAAGGTGTCCCTACCCATGCCAGAGGGTTGAAATTAGATGAGCTGTAAAGTCTCTTCCAACCCAAAACCTTCTGCGATTCTATGATCTTTAGAAAGTGCTGCTGAGCACCCTCCCCTCCACAAGCTGAGCTCGGCCACTCCCCACTGAGACCATTGCCTTGGGAAGATTCATCCCTCAAAGCCAGACTCAGATGAGGACAGAACACAAAGAGCTCATGGGATTTGCCAAGTGAATAACTGCACCCACAGAACAGTCCCTGTCATTGAACCCATCTCACTAAGAGAAAACACCCTCTAACAAAGCCAGAAGGCAGGTGCCAAAGTTGTAGCAGGATCCAGCAGCTGGAGACGGCGTGGATAACCCCCTGCCAGGCTGCTGAAGTCTCCTGGGCTAGCAGCGATTCTGACAGAAGTTAAAAAATAATAAATAGCAAACAATCAAATTTTGGCCAGTGCTATCAGTCTCATGTGTAACAGAGATGCCATCAGCTCTGATCCTCACACAGAGCAATAACTTCTCCGCAGATCCCAGTGGAGCAGCTCTGGGAGAGACAGAGATCAGCTCTGCGCTGATCCCCTCCGTCACTGGGTACTATCTCATCATACATCTATGTCTGTCTGTAGGATCCTGACAAATCTTTTCTCTCTCCCTCCCCTCTCTGGCCTTTTGGAAGGTGCAGGGATGTGATCAGTGATGTTAGGATACCCAACAACTCCCATGGGTTCATGGAGAGTGAGGAAGATGTGCAGAAGAGAAGGAAAGGACACCCCTCCTCTGCAATGCCCTCTCCCTCCCTCCTTGGAAAACTGACACAAGGACAAAAGTCCTGGGTAGGAAGAAAGTCCCTTTCACAGGTAAAAGATCAGTGTTAGAGCTTTTTCCATGCTGTCCCACTACAGTTTTCTGCTCAGGATCTGTTCTGGAGAGCCCTGCTCCTAATGCCAGCTACTCAGTCGGCCTGAAGTGCTATCAGACAGCTCCTAGCTGGGTCATGCTGCTGGCCTGGAACATCCTGAGTCTCTGCCTTAGCTCACACTGTGCAGGGGACACTGGGACAAGAAAACCGATCAAGAAAAATGTATTTTAGATCCATCCATGACAGAATCTCCAAAAAAAAGCCCCATTAATCCTGGACATTACACAAGACACAAATTTGCACTCCTTTCTCATCCATTCCCCTCTCCATACACATCTAGCTGTTCCCACTTCCTCGCTTTGTGGTGTGCGATGGTGCTGGTGAGGACCATGTCCTCACTTTCTGGTGGCTAATCTTCCATTGTCCTGATGAAACTTGCCTGGCTTAGCACTAGCATTTAAGTGGAGCACAAACGGTGTTACTTGCTTGGAGAGCAACGCAGGGAGTAGTGCTCTGCTCTTATATTGGAGGCAACTGGACTTTTGCACTCACCTGGATTAAGAGTTTCTCCTGATGTGAGGCCAAAAGCATCACAAATCTTAATTTTTAAAAAGACAAGGACTCAGTCTGTGCTTCGGCAGGTGGTAACAGCTGTCTGCCTGTCACTGGGGTGGGCATAGCAGTCATAGAATCACAGAAGGGTGACCTTAAGAAACCTTATAAACCATCTGATTTCAACCCCACTGCCATGGGCAAGGACACTTTCCACTAGACCTGGTTGCGCCAGGTCCAATCAAACTGGCCTTGAATGCTTCCAGGCATGGGGCTGCCACAGTTTCTCTGGGCAGTCTGTGTCAGAGCCTCACCACCCTCACAGCAAAAAACTCTTCCCAATATCCCATCTAACCCTGCCCTCTGGTAGTAGGAAGCCATTTCCCCCTTGTCCTGTCCCTCCAGGCCCTTTTCTGAAGTCCCTCTCCAGCTGTCTTGCAGCTCCATTAGGCACTGGCAGGGGCTCTAAGGTCTTCCTGGAGCTGTCTCTTCTCCAGGCTCAACAGCCCCACCTCTCTGTCTCCAGAGCAGAGGGGTGCCAGCCCTTGGAGCATCTCCGTGGCCTCCTCTAGATTCAGTCCAGCAGCTCCATGTCCTTCTGACGTTGCAAGTCCCAGGGCTGGAGGCAACTTTGTAGGTGAGGTCTCACCTGAGCAGAGCAGAGAGGCAGAATCCCCATCTCCCCTCCTGCCCACGCTGTGGGATCAGCTCAGGACAGAGGGGGCTTCTGGGCTGCCAGCACATGTTGTTTCAAGGAAGAAAAGCAGAGAATAAAGTAACTGAACTCTTTAAGAGCAGGAGGAGTAGAATTATCTGCTGGGTAAATGCTCTCTCGAGCCCAGCACCAGTAAGGAAATCTGCCCTGAACAGTTTGAAACTTGCCTTGGTTTTTATGCTTAAGTAATAGTTGGAGGAGGGAAAGGAAATATATCTCTGGAGCTGTTCCTGAGGAAGATGATTGTACTTGTATATAAACCACCAGACTGCCAAGCCAGCCTGTGATGAATATTCAGCTGGGGGGAAACTGGTGTTCCCGGGGTTTCATCCTCCCCAGCAGCCGCATTCCACTGAGAGTCTTTGAGAATTTATTGCTCATTTTAATCACTGCTAGAGAATGAATAGGCAGAACTATTATGGGATGGACATATCCCATAGATTTTATTTACATATCCTTGTGACAGAATAACAAGGAATTTTCATATGTATTTTTAATTTATTTTGATTTCCTTTATTCTTTAAAAAAAAATGAAACCACAGCTCTGTGTGTGTGCTTTTCCTGAGCTTAGACCACACTTGCCTGATGTTGAGGATTCTTGAGCTGGTTCCCAGTGCTGAACAATCTGAAGAAATTTAAATAAGCACTTGTGTATCTGTGACTAAAAGGGAGAGGGAAGCCCTTGAAACCAGTGTTTTTCCTCTGTCACTGGAGGGGTAGCAGCTTCTGGACTGAGCTTGGCTCTTTCAAATCTGTCTTTGCCTTTCAGCTCCTCTTTGCACCCTGTCAGACCCATCTGGTGACCTCCCCTGTCTCCATCAGTGTTTGCTGAAGGATTTTTAAGGAATACTTCAGCCAGTTACCCTTTCCCTAACCCCTTTCTAGAAGCAGCAGTGTGAGACCTCCTGACCAGGAGCTGGTGTCCCAGTGAGTCACCTTTGATAGACCTTTCCAAGAAAACAAGCCTCCAGCTGTGACTCATGTGCTTCTTTTTCCATCCTGAACATCCTCAGGTTGCTGATTTAAGCATATTTCATGAGAAAAAATATCTCTTCTGGTTATTTGCAAACTGGCTGTTGGTTAATCTGGGCACAACCTTCTATATGGAGTTTGGGGTAGTGAAAGCTCATTTTAACCTTTCTTTAAACCCACAAGAATTACATCAAGATTTATTTTGCCCTTCCAGTGGAAGAACTCCTCTCCAGACCTCCACAAAGCTATCACAGCTCATGTCCCTGACATCTTCTGAGCTGATCAGTTTATATCCTGTTTTCCTTTAATCATTCAAATTCTTTTTCCTGTAAGGTGGAAGACACTGTCACCCTTTGCAGGTTTTATGCCAAGGTTTGTTTCTGCTGGTGTTGTACCCATGGACATCCTCCCTTGGAGTGTTTTCCCATAAATGCAACCATACTTGGGAGGGATGCCAGAGGGATAATGGATAATGAAGCTGATGAATACGGAGGTACTCCAAGGGCTGGATCACCTCTGCTCTGGAGACAGGCTGAGAACTAGAGGAGTATACCTGGAAAAGGGAAGGCTGCAGGGAGACCTTAGATCCCCTGCCAGGGCCTGAAGGGGCTGCAAGAGAGCTGCAGAGGGACTTAGGACAAGGGCATGGAGTAAGCAATAGGTTAAGGGGGGATGGCTTCAAACTGACAGAGGGCAGGGTTAGATGGGATATTGGGAAGAAATTTTTCCCTGTGAGGGTGGTGAGACCCTGGCACAGACTGCCCAGAGAAATTATGGCTGTTTCATGCTTGGAGGTGTTCAAGGCCATGTTGGATGGGGTTTAGAGGAACCTGGTCTAGTGGAAGGTGTCCCTGCCCATGGCAGTGGGGTGGAATAGGATGAGCTTTAATGTTCCTTCCTTCATGATTTTATAAAAACCTGCTCTCAGAGATGCCCAAGTGACCACACATTGCTGCTGGAGACAAAAGCAGCCATCAGGGCCACAGAGGACAGCCATGGCAGCATTTCCTTTTCCAGGAAGGAGTATGGAGAGCCCCAGAGGAAAGATCCCTCTGTCCCTACTTAGGACAGAGGTTTAGCACTGGGGAATGTGGTTTTGAACTCCTGCCTGAACGATAATTTTCAGAGGTAAGCACAGACAGTGCAGCAGTTGTCACCTGGCAGGTTTAATTCATGGTAATACCTCCTAAGTGCAGCAATTTACAGTTTTAATTACCTTCATCCTCCACTTGTGGGTAAGTTCTTAATCTCAGGCTTATGGCATGCAAGTTTAAATTCCAAACCCATAGAACAAACGCTGATGTAAACAATGTCAGAGGAACTTTGCAGAGACACCTTTTGAAGAGACATCTTGCACTAGACCAGCTTGCTCCAAACCCCATCTAATCTGGCCTTGAACACTTCCAGGGATGACCCATCACTCATCACTGCTGTGATGGCCTCTCCTATCCATTGATAGTTCACCAAACAAGGCCTCTGCCCAGGCATTTTAAATGAAAATATCCCTGAAATCTAGATGCAGATCCCTCATTATCTAGTAGCCCACTGCTCTGCAAATGTACTGATTCCTGGCATTTTTATTGGAAAAATGATGGCAAATGTGTTTCTTTTCCTTCTTTAAAGCAAATGTGACACAGTGTGCTCCAGCTGCTTGAGGAGACAGTGAGGCTGAAGGGATGAGACCCCACCATGGAAATGGGTGTCTTTTGCCTTAGACTGGTGCACATGAACACCTGGATCCCAGGCCACAGCTGGACTCTGGATTCTCAGCCCTGCTTGTTTGACAGAGAATTTCAGAAATTACAGTAAAAAACAGGCTCTGGATTTTACTGCATCCAGGGGCTACAGAGCAGCATTACTGGTCCTTGGCAGGTCACTGCTCAGTGAGAAATGGTAACTTGGAAGAGGAGGGCACAGCCACAGCCACAGCCACAGTTAAAATACTACAGAAGTGGGTTTTTTCCCTTATGCATCATGTTAATTTTTACAGACTTCTTTTGGAAAAGGAGGGAGCTGTAGGGTGCTACAGTGGTCTTCCATCACTTGCACCATAAAATCATAGAATGATTTGGATTGGAAAACAGCTTTTCAGATCATCAAGTCCAACTGCTCACCCAGTACTGCCAAGGCCACCACTAACCCATGTCCCCACATGCCATATCCACACGACATCTTCTTTAAAATTGTTCTTGTAGTGGGAAAGGAAACCAAAACTGGCCAGAATCTCAGGCTCACCTTCACCTCTGATGCTCTCAGAAGATTCATGACTTCCCCTTCCCGGGCGTAATCCAGCGGTGTGTGTCCCATTTCGTTCTTCTGCAGGGGGTTGGCACCTGACAGCACAAGAAATGAGTAAGATCAGGAGCCCAGAGTTCAGTCCTGGGGCAGAAGGCGCAGGAAGCATATCCTGTCTGTGTCCCCTCCTAACCTTTGCTCTGGAGGGTGTCTGGACCAGAAAGAGAGAATGTACAACTAGCGGTTACAAGCATGGGTCTGCAGGGAGGAAGAAAAGGGATTGTCAACTGCTAACAGTTGGCTTGTCAGAGAAGAGCTGCTAAGGGGGGATGAGAGCACATGCTTACCAGAAGGAAATAAGAGTCTTATGAAAGCACCCACTCTCAGTCCTGTGGGAGCCACATAGGACCATTACAGCTCCAATTGGACACACTGCCTGTGCAAGCTGGAGCTGAAGCTGGTGCTGTCACCTGCAGACCCACTGAGCCCCTGGAGTACTTCTTGAGAGAAACCACACCCTTCCGTGGAATTTAATAAAAAAAAACCCCAAACAAATCCCAAGGACTGAAGTAGAGTGAGTCGGATGGGCACCCGATAGAAACACACACATACAGAGAGAGCTCTCCCTCCAAGATACACTGGATTGCAGAAGAGCATTCCATGTTCAGTTGCAGTGATGGGAAGTATATGGATGGAAACTTGGTGATATCGGGAGACAGGGGTAATGGGCAATAGCCAGATGGGCAAACAAGGTCTTGGGATTCATCTCTGACTTTCAGCATCTCAGGAGCTCTCTCTAAGGCAGAGATTTGTCACTAACACTGGTGTACTCCATGATCCCACAACAGCTCCTAACCCCAAGAGTTATGAGAATGAACCTACAAATTGGTTCCAAACCCCCAAAACTGGTGATGAAACTGACCATCCCACCTGTTATCAAGCCTTGGAAAGCAGCCTGGTGGACGAAGAGCCCATACCTGTACTCAGCAGGTCCAGGATGCCTTCCATCCCAATCCTTCCACTACAATTCTGTGCAATGTGCTCCTGCCTGCACAGGGGAGTTGGTCCAGATGTCTCCACTGGTGTCCTTTCCAGTCTGAACTATTCTGTGATCCTGATGTAAACATTGGAGTGAGACAAGTACTTTGGCAGAGGCAGGCCAAGCTGCTCCTGTGCTGTGAGACAGCGCAAAGCACCAGGAGTGCTCAGTAACGGTGAGCAGCAATCAGAATAGATGAATGAAGTAAGGGGAGTCTGTGGGAGCGGAGCCGGAGAGATTAGCCATTCCTAGGCACTGGCATCAGGGAACTATATTTGCTTACAGAATGAAAAATGTGCTCCATAAACATTCGACATGGACTAATTTCTATGGCAAGCCTTGTCTTCACAAATAAAGAATATGATCAAGACAGGTGAGATTACACACTGCTGGGGCTGGCTGCTCCATATACATTAAAGAGACAGTGCTCCCATGACCCCCCAGCCAAAACCCACCTGGGTCTGTGCAGTGAGCAGTGGGGCATGTTCCTGACTTCTCCACATGATGACATCCTCGAGGCTAGGCCTGCTCTCAATTCTGATGGAGGGTTTGTTTGGCTTGCCCTGGATCTATCAATAATGGCTCTCCAATATTGGCCTAATCCCCCTGTTAATCGCTTTGACGACTTGACTAATTGCTGCAATAATTGATAGAACCCGACTCCTGTAACTGGTCGATTCCAACCTCGAGTACCGGCAGCAATAAAATATTATGCTGCCATAAATAACGGTATCACTTGGCTTGCTAATAGAAGGTAAAAGTGGCCACCAGTCCGTCGGTGCCCCAGCTGACCCCACTCCACATCCCCACCTCCTCTCCTGCCCTCTCCCACCCTGTGCCACAGGCTGCAGCAGTATCCAAGGGGATGTCAACCTTCCACGACTTAATAGAAGGCAATTTGTCACCTCCCACTCGCTGTCTGTAGCTGGAGATGGACACCTGGGCAGCACCTCAGGCTGTGCAAGCCCGTTGCCTCCTCCCGCCCTCCATGCTCATATTAGAAGGCCCCGGCTGATAATATTTGATAAATAGCATGGGGGTTCTCTCCCTGCACCCGCCCAGCGTTGTGGCGCTGCAGCAGCTGCAGAAGGTCACTCATTGGGGAAATATGTTTCTGTCAGCGGGATCGAAAAAAGTTTAGTGGAGTGACAGGCCTCAATTTTTCAAATTTTATTAACTCCATCCTCCTAACAATTTGTCTTGAATTCCTTCAGATTCTGGATAACTGTCAATAGAGCTGGCGATGCAGCGGATACTTGAGTCCCCCACTGCTGTCAGGATAGGGATGGCGATGGCAAGAGGAGGGAGAGATGGCAGGAGGAAAAGGAGAATGCCAAAGGGCACAGATAGAACTTGTAGGAACATCCCAGTAATGCTCCTTATGTCCTCAGCACCTCCAAGACTGTGCTCCTGTCACTCCATCCTGTCAAGGCAGAAGAGCAGCAGATCTGAGCCTGCTGCAGCCAGAGCAAGGTTCACTCTTCTAGCAGACAGGACAGGGCACACAGTGGCATTGGAGCCTCATAGGGACAACCAGAGAATGATACTGCTCTGAAGAGTGGACAGATCACAACTTGAGAAAGCCCTGAGCACTAGGACAAGGAAACCACTCTTGAGGACCTTGTTTCATAGCCCAGCCAGATGGTGTGAAAGCTCCTGCTCCCAGGCATACCCATAGGTAGCCTCCAGCTGAGTGTTTGGGTCCTGAGCTGCTGCCAGGAGTGGGTGTGAGGACAGAGAACTGGCATGAGATGGTCCCTGTCCTGGTGCCGCTCCGAAGGTCCTGCCTTCAAATGAGCTGGGCAGCAGCAGTGGCCTGTGATCTGTGGTATGAAAAGACAAGATCCCAAAATGTTCAACGTCTCCTATCTTCCTTCTTTGGTGTCCAGAAGGTACAATATGGTGGAGGTGGCAACCGAGTGCTTGGGCAAGTCTCCAGCACAGAAAACAGCAGTGCTTCAGTTAGGAAAGTCAGGGAAAGCCATTCTTCCAGTATAAAGCCATTCAACAAGGACAGAATCACACAACATTTTAGGTATGAAAAGCCCTCTGAGACCATTGAGTCCAACCATTTCCCTAGCACTGCCAAGGCCACCACCAACCCAGGTCCCCAAGTACCACAGCTACATGACTTTTAAATCCCTTCAGGGATGAGGACTCCACCACTGCCCTGGGCAGCCTATGCCAAGGCTGGACAGCCCTTTCAGTGAAGGAATTTTCCCCCTATCCAACCTAAATCTCCCCTGGCACAACTTGAGGCCATTTCCTCTTCTTCTGTCTATCACTTGTTACCTGGGAGAAGATACCAATCCCCACCTATATAATACAGCCATTGCATTAAGCCACTCTCCCCAGTATAAAACTATTCTCCCAGTATGAAGTAATTCTCCCCGCTATAAAACCATTCATACAGTCACAGATTCACTGACTGGTTTGAGTCCAAATGGACCCTAAAGACCACTTATTTCCAACCCTCTTGGAATGAATAGGGATGCCATTCTCCCCAGTATAAAGCCATTGAACCAGTACAAAGCCATTCTTTCCAGCATAAAGCCATTCTCTCCAATATAACACCCTAGCACCGAGTCTGTCCTGAGTGAAGGGTCTGAGCACACTTGGCCCCTGGGCAGGACAGATACAGGCAAGGCCTGGGCACAGGCAGCAGGGATGGACCTGAGGGCACTTGTCTCTGCTCCTCGTGGCACTGCATACACTGAGGAGTACCTCAAGATCTTTCAGCAGGCTCTGTGAGCACCCCTTCTGCTAGATCACCACCTTGGACCCATCCTCTGCTCCAGCACACTGGGGGGACTTGGGGAGCATCCCTTTCCCTGCAGCAGACTCTGCTGGATCAAATATCCTGGAATTGGGTGGGAAAAAAATTAATTTTTCTGTGACTCTGTGAAGGAAGAATTTAGACTTCACTAAGAACTTCATGTTTCTGGAGTAGAGTTTACATGGAAAAGCAGACACCCAGAGCTCTAAGATGAAGGTCAGATGCTGACAAGGACACGTAACAACCAGAAAGGAGAGGACCTCTTGGAGATGCAGCTTAATCAGTGCTCGCAAACCATGTGAAGCAGACTGAATACAAATCCTTATGTACTTGGACAGACACAACAGTCATGTGTAATGTTCAGGACCAGGATGTGCAAGCTGGAACAGAGGCAGAGGAGGAGACTGGTCTGAGCAGCAAGTAATCGGGACTGCAGGTAAGGACTGAGCCCCACTGGTGGAGTGGTGAGGTCAGGTATTAAAGACTGGAAACAAAAAGAAGGTAAAAAAGGCAATTGTATGAGCCAGTGACACAGGGTTTGTACAGAATGAAATGCCCTGACTGAACAGGGAAAAATACAGCACAAGGTTCATCCCTCTGAGAGACTAAAGGGCACTGCAACACACTGAAAACTAGCCCAGGGACAGCAAAGGTAAAGAGCACAACACCAATAAATTGTTAAACTGGCAAAACCAGAGACTAAGAACTCTGGCAGTCAGAAAGCTCCCAAGACAAGGCACAAGCCTTAATTCAGCCTTGGACAAAGCAAAAGTCTTTCTCCAAACCTCAGCTCCTAAGCACCACACTGCAATGGGACACATGTTCATGCCAAACCTTCTCACCAGAAAATCCAGCAAAGAATCCATGGTCAAGGAACTTTGTTCCACAAGGGAAAAACACAGATCTTGCCAGAAACAAAGCAGCAGCCCACCAGCAGGTAACTGTCAGGAACATGGATGTTAAAGACTGAAGAAACCTATGATATTTATTAAAGTCCTTATCATAAGAAGAGTTAGGAATAAACCACACCATCATCTTTCCAAGCCTAGGGGAGATAAAGAAAACACAATTAAGTGTTTGGTCTGGCAAGTCAAATGTGAAAAAAACACAGGTAATAAAGGATTTAAAACAAGCCCCTGCTTTAGGAATTAAAGCTAGGACCTCTGAGCCTTATAAGAAGCTGGAAGTCAGCCTGAGGAGGTGAGTTTCCATAAGTGATAAAGATCAAGGCGAGGCTGGACAGGACTTGGAGCAACCTGATCGAGTGGGAGGTATCCCTGTCAATGGCAAGGGTTTGTAACAAGATGAGCCTGAAGGTTGCTTCCAATCCAAAACTGTTCTCTGATTCTATGACAAATGGGAAAGTTGCAAAAGAAGAAATAGGGAATGAATGAATGAATGAATGAATGAATGAATGGTCTTGAATGTGTGCACCTTTCACTGTAGCTTTATTGGATTTCGAGTGTAAGTTGGTCTATACCTACTTGCCAACAAACAATCCACTGGACTCTTGTTTTTTAAGGTAAGAGAAGAAACTACAGAATCATACTCTTCCCATATATCCACCCTCCTCTCTCCTTATACCCATGTGTGCAGAGCTCTTAAGTTCATGCCAAACATGATGTCACTGTCGAGTTTGTCCCCAGAAACACTTCAAGAGGGATCTATTTACTCCCCTGCCCTAAGGGAAAACTATTCCTAAGTGCTCCAACACAGACAGAAATGTGCTGGCACTTTGGACTCTTATTGCTCTCACTACAGTGGGATGCGGGATGCCTCGATGCTGGGAGATGATTGGTTTCTAAATCCCAGTTTCATAGAATTTTAATTACTGGTCTGGCATGGTGGGGAGTGGAACTGGCTGTGGTCAGACGAAGGATCGATACGCCGGCCCAGAACATATTGAGCCTCAGCACTCGCAGATGCTATTGCACTATTTAATCATCTTTTGCAAAATTTACAGTGCAACAGAAGGAATCAATACAGAATTTATCACATTCCCTTGTAAATATGAGCATGGAGAGGGAGAAAAGATGTCAGGCACTCTGGCATGATAGCTGGCCTGGGCAGCAAACTTACCCAACAGACCACCCAGGACAGCTACCATGCCTGTGACTCGCCAAAAATGGCCCAGCCAGCTGCTGGGACTTACATTCCTGGGGACAGCTGCATCCACAGTGGCTGCATCTGTGTGCTCTGACCTGCTTGCAAGCTAAACCTTGTCCCAGCTACTCTAAAGGAAAAATGAGAGGAAGCCATACAGGTTGTGCAGAGCCTTACTCTGCACAGTGTGGTTTATAGAGGCTGAGTCATAGAGTCATGGAATCCTTTCACGGAATTTTCTGTGTTGGAAAAGTCCTGCCAGATCACCAAGTCCAACCACTCCCCCAGCACTGCCAAGGCCACCACTAACCCATGTCCCCACAAGACTTTTAAATCCCTCCAAGGATGGGGACTCCAACACTGCCCTGGGCAGTCTGTGCCAAGGCTGAACAACCATTCTGGGGAAACCTCCCCTGGCACAACTTGAGGCAGTTTCCTCTTAGCCTGTTGCTTGTCACCTGGGAGAAGAGCCTGACCCCCACCTGGCTCCACCCTCCTTGCAGGGAGTTGCAGAGAGAGAGGAGTTCTGCCCTGAGTTCTTGTTTACTCTGGTAACTACTGACTGCAGCAAAACCTCAATGTCACTTTCCCAGATGTGTTAAAACCAAAGGTATCTCCTCTCTGTCACCAGGAACTGGCTGCTGGGGACCTGAAAACCCACTATTCTCTAGGGATATCCTTCACTCTCCCTCTGAACGGACCCTTTTCATCTGGGATGCAACAGAAAACACTCCACAACATATTATGCAGCAATTAATTTGAAATTAATTGGGTTAGAAAAACCCAATTAGAACCTGATTTTTCCAGAGAATATTATAAGCACTTTTGCTTTCTGATGTCCAAAGACCATCCCTTGCAACGCTGGCTCTGTAATCTGTTTACCCATCACTCACCCTACTCACAAGACCTGCAATTACATTGGACTGAGGAGAGGAGTGTGCAACATTACAAACAAATGCACTGGGATAAATTTACCGGCAAATCAAGTTCAGCAGACCGGGTTATTGCAGCTCCAGCTAAAATATTTTCACAAATGTATGTTCGTTTCTTCCTCTCTCTCTTTTCCACATAATTAGAGAAGAGGGACTTCAAGATTGCTAAAGAGGACCTTTGAACAAGGGCAGGGAGTGACAGAACAAGGGGGCCTGGCTTCCCATTGACAGAGAGCAGGATTAGATTGGGTATTAGGAAGAAATTCTTGGCTGTGAGGGTGGTGAAGCCCTGGCACAAGTTGCCCAGAGAAGCTGTGACTGCCCCATCCCTGGAAGTGTTCAAGGCCAGGCTGGATAGGGTTTGGAGCAACCAGGTCTAGTGGAAGGTGTCCCAGCTCATGGCAGTGTGGTGGAATTAGATGAGCTTTAAGGTCTCTTACAACCCAAACCATTTAGTGATCCTGTGATTCCACTAAGGATGTATTGCAGGAGGTATTTCCAATTGTGTAACAGCCTGGTCAGCCTGTGTGATGGCTCTAGGAGGAGCTGGGAGCAGAGAGGATGATTTCTGAAGATGGGAAGTAGAAAGCAGGGCAGTCAGGGATGAGGAGAGCACTGGGGAAATGGGACACATATGGAGCCTGCTCAGGTTTGGCAGGAGTGCATGTGTCGGTTTCTGCAGTGGGGATAGAGAGAGGGGAAGTCCCATCAACTGGCACAGGTCAGTCTCTGAGGGACAGAACTGTTCTACTTTTAGGCAAGGATAGGAAATACAAGCCCCTACCCACCTACATGCAGCAGCAGAGTAGTGCACTGCCACACAACCGTGTGAAAATAACACTTCCACATGTCAGCAGATGACAGTTCAGACAACCCCTTGCTGCATGGACATGCACACACACCAAACACACCTTGGTAAAGCACTTGGAAATGAATTTTGAGATCCAAGAAAAATGGCAGCTGAGATGCTATGCACCAGGGAAACCTTGCTTCTACAGTTCTTCCTTTGTCTAGTTTCTCAGGTGTATACAGAAGGAAGTGCTCACAATATTCTGATTTTGCATTTTGTAAGCTCCAACCTAAGACGGTTCCTGCAGCTTCTTCTGTGCTCTGTCTAGAGTAATTTTAGTTTATTGAAAGGTTACCACAGCTATGACAACTCCTCCCAGCACAAGGCTGTGAAAGAGGAACAGTGTCTCATGCTGGGAAAAGGGTCATTTACCTGCAGAGAAAATCCCTGAGCAGCAGCAGGGCTGTCCCTAGCTCTGAATCACAGAGTCACAAGATTGTTTGGGCTGAACAGACCTTAAAGCCCATCTCATTCCTCTCCCCTGCCATGGGCAGGGACACCTTCCACTAGACCTGGTTGCTCCAAGCTCCATCCAACTTGGCCTTGGACACATCCAGGGATGAGGCAGCAGCAGCTTCTCTGGGCAACCTATGCCAGGGCCTCCCCACCCTCACAGGGAAGAATTTCTTCCAAATATCCCATCTAACCCTGCCCTCTGGCAGTGGGGAGCCATCCCTCCCTCAACCTGTGACTCCATGCACCTATCCAGAGTCCCTCTCCAACCCTCTTGCAGCCCCTTCAGGCACTGGCAGGGGGTCTAAGAGCTCCCCAGAGACTTCCCTAGTTAAGCTCAACATACCCTTCTCCAGGCTGAACACCCTCAGCTCTCTCAGCCTGTTTCCAGAGCAGAGGGGCTCCAGCCCTCAGACAGTCTCCATTACTTGCTCTGGACACATGAATCAGTGCCTGCCTGAGCTCCTCTGGCTCCTTGCATTTCAGAGATAGGTTCTGGAGCAGAACCATTTATAGAAGGGTGATTGATGTTGGCTGTGCTCCATGGCAGGGTTACTCCACTGCCAGAAAGCTGCACCTTTTAATACTGCCGATTTCACTTAAATACTGACATAATAAAAGCTCCCTCTAAAACAAGGAGACTTTTGTCACCAGTGAGCTTGGTGACCCTGCCTGCCTTCCTCCGAGCCACACACAAAGTTCCTGGAATTGATTGTGCCTGCAGTAGCAACTGGTGCACTGTGGATGTGAGTGCTCACCCACCCCTTCCCCAAACACTGATATTTATGGTGTTGCCTCAGGTCAGGGGACTGTGAAATGTCACCAACAACTGTCCGAAAGGACAACAGAGCTGCCACTTCGTCTCGCGGTCTGCTGGGCACACACATGCTGACCACAGGGCTATAAGGTCCTGGAGGGGTCAAGCGAGTCACTGAATGGGCCACAAAAGGCTAGGGATGTGGGGTGAGGGGCAAGTGCAGGGGGCTTCCCTTAAAAAACAACAGGGGGGTAGGGAAGTAGTTGGAGCAGAGAGGGGCTGGGAGGTTAATGGCTTTGGCCTGAGGGCAGGGCACCAGTGAGGGAAATTAGAGGGAGAGTAAATGGAGAGTTAGTAAAAGGCAGGTGTAGGGAGGGAGCAAGGGGAGCCTGTTCCATGTCAACAACCAGGAGCCACCCTGTGCATAGATGTCAATGGCAGCACAGGGACATTACCCTCACAAAGGGCTGAACGGTGTTCAACCTCCACGCCAAGACCCTTGGACATGTATTCATCCCAGATTACACTGACAAGGAGGCAAGGATCCCCTGCTTTGTTATTGCATAGAACCGGGAGGAGGGGAACACCCCCACTGAATGCCATGAAATCCTATCATGCACCCATCAGGAAATCCAACTCCAGCACCCAAAACTTGCTGAAAGGGCAGGAAAGTGTCTGCTATCACCACAGCAGCTCAGAGTCCACTTGAAAGAAAGGCAAAGCTTATTACATTTAGCAAATAATCCTCATAAATCCTCATCCTAACCATGACTGCAAAGGGTAAGTGGGTATTGTGGATGGTGAACAGGGATTAATCTGAGGAACACTGTGAACTCAGCCTTGGGGTTCTACCAGGGCTCCAGTGGGATCTTTCACACCATCACTGAATGGAGTTTCTCACTGGTGGGTTGCTGCCTCCAGGATCTGAGCACTGGGACATGCTCTGCAAGACAAGGACTTCCACTTGGAAATGAACTTCGTGTAGGCTCTTGAACCGGATCCAGAAGGATTTCTGTGGGGCTGGATTATGAATGGAACAGTGATGAGTGACTGTCACATTTTCTGGCTAAGTTCTGAATTTTCACTTTGATTTCACACAATCCTTCCATTTGTACCCAAACAAACACAGTCCCACAGATTGTTAAATGCTTTTTTTTTTCTGAGTTCCAAGTGAGTTCTTTTGAGCTGAGACACTTTGCTACAAACAAAGAACTCTCTGTGGGCATCAGGCAGAGGAAGGGCCATTCACAAGGATGGCAGTGGCTCCAGGACACAGAGATACAGAAACATCTCTGGAACAAAAAGAACAGTCGCCTCTGTGAAGTGAGGCCTGGATTAGAACAGCACTCAGAGAGCTAAGCAGGGCACAACTGGAGAAATAAGCTGGACTTACTCCTTACAGTGATTTATTCAGGATGGAAAAATTCTTTACTGCCAACCTCACTTATTTGCACCCATCTTTTACCTGTACTGAGGGTAACCAAGGAACTGCCTGGGTACTTACAGTCAACTGATAATATGTGTCATGCAAGGAGGCTTTCCAAGGCAGAAAAGAGAAGCAGGTATCTGTAGAAAATGCTATTCCAGGTGATTCTGCCCCTCTACCCCACTCAGGTGAGACCCCACCTGCAGTGCTGCCTCCAGCTCTGGGGTCCAACATCAGAAGGCCTGGGAATTGCTGGAGTGAGCCCAGAGGAGGCCACAGTGGTGCTTTGAGGGCTGAAGCCCCTCTGCTCTGGAGACAGGCTGGGAGAGCTGGGGGTTTTTAGTCCAAACCATTCTGTGATTCTATGATTCATATCATGATATACGTGAAATACTCCCCAGCCTCAAGATACACACAGGTCTGCACATACCTGTTCCCAGTACAGCTGTGATTTTCCAGCACTTCAACCTCACTGCCCTGGGGTACTCTCTGTAACACCCCAGGGCCCCTTGCACTCTCCCGCAAAGCTCCTCCAGGCCTGTGCATTCGCAACCCATTGCTCAAGCAGGTAAAGTCCTCTTCACTCCAGTCCAGTCTGCTCTACTCCACTCTTCCTGTGGGCATCCCTACCCGCAACTGTGGAATCCCAAAGGTCTTGTTGGAGCAGTTCCTTCTGACCACCAGTGCCCATGGCCAGGTGACCGCTGAGCACATGCTGCTGGCCCATGCAACAGACATGCAGTCAGTCATATGCTCTGGGACCATGCCAGGGTCAGTGTGCACACAATACCCACATGTGCTGCGAACACAGAGGGGGGATTCTATATCAGAAAAATGTGATGGACCCCACTTGGGCCAGTATTTTTGTCTGAGGACTTTCCAACCATGTACACACAGCCCCACAGATTCCTGAGCAGCTGCCTGCTTTTTCAGCTCTCTTCACTGCAAGCATTCCCATGGAACCCTCCCTTTGCAGTAGACTTTCTTTCCCTGACTCCTTTGTTTTTGGGTTAATATACGGCCAGAACCTGGGGTTCTGGTATCTGTAAGGCTCCCAGAAAAACCATGACCTGGAGCTGAGTGCTACAGAATCTCACCCTTTCACTCTTATTTTTCTATTTGTGAAATATAATAAGCACATAGTATGGATGAGTATCAAAGTTCAGTGTTGCCACAGTTATTTTTCCTCATCCCATCTGGGGATGTTTAGCCATCACAGATGCTACTTTCCATTATCTTTTTAGCTACTTTCTTAAGGAATGAGCATTATGTGCACGCGTCATACCATTACATACTTGTCTGCTTCCCCAGAATTAACGTCTGAGATGCCCACACCACGAAGACTACAACATTCCTCAAATTTTTGCAAAAATCAGCATCTGGCCAGCCAGACCCTAGTAAGCCTGTCTCTGGCAGGGCCAGGCTGGGACAGGTGGCCACTTGATATTCCACCTGGCAGAGGCTGCTAGCAGCATACACCTGAGGCAGGCACAGCATTGCTGCAGCTGGCTCATCTCCAGGTGACCTTGGGGACATCGTAGGGAAGAGAGCTGTTGAAATTGCTGGAGGAGGACTTCTGGGGACAAAGGATGACACATCTATGGGCCAGAACTATGGACCAGCTTGGTGATCTGAGGAAAAAGGCAAAAGCACTGTGCAGGTGCAGGTACACACTAAGCAGATGCCAGCTCTGGAGAACAGCACAACAGTCACAAATATCATCCCAGAAGGAGCAGCAGGAGGGTACATATAAAAACCGTTGTCATGGCAGCACGTTCCTATTCTGTTGGCTAAATGCATCTATTCTACTGCACTAGTACTGATAAGCTTTTTCCCCATGAAGACAATTGAGCACTGAACAGGCTGCCCAGGTGAGTATACAAGAGATGAGAGTGAAGCAGGCTCCGTAAGGAGAAGGGGTCCGTGATTTAACCAGGAGGACCAGTAACTGCATAAGCTAAGTCCTGCCAATTCTCACAAGAGCTGCATTGTCCCACTGTCAACTGTACTTGAGCATCCACCATTTTGTCTGGGTACCAGCACCTATCCTGTGCCTTGTCCACAGAATAGATCTGTTCCCGGCATAGAGGGGACTCTTCCATTCCACAAAGGAACATCAGAGATATGACAGATGACCTGAGTAAATATGCAAGAGGGAAATGATCAAAATACTAAGCAGAGACCAATGGAGGCATCTGGGACACCCAGTCCAGCTTTGGGGCCCTCAACACCAAAAGGGTATGGAGCTGCTGGAGCGAGGCCAGAGGAGGTCACAGAAACTCTCCAAGGGCTGAAGTCCCTCTGCTCTGAGACAGGCTGAGAGAGTAGTGGGGTGTTCAGCCTGGAGAAGGGAAGGCTTCAGGGAGACCTTAGAGCCCCTGCCAGGGCCTAAAAGGACTGCAAGAGAGCTGGAGAGGGACTTCAGACAAGGGCCTGAAATGACAGAACAAGGGGGAATGGCTTCCTACTGCCAGAGGGCTGGGTTAGACTGGATATTGGGAAGAAATTCTCAGCTGTGACGGTGGTGAGGCTCTGGCACAGGCTGCCCAGACCAGCTGTTACTGCCCCATGCTTGGAAGTGTTCAAGGCCAGGTTGGATGTGGCTTGGAGCAACCAGGTCTAGTGGAAAGTGTCCCTGCCCATGGCAGGGGGTTGGAATTGGATGATCTTGAAGGTTCCTTCCAACCCAAACCATTCCAGGATTCTATGATTCTCTGGCTGCTGAACTGCAGGAAGAAAGGGAAAACTCAGTGAATGAGGTGAGAAAAGCCACCAAAAGCACATGAGAAAAAACACTGGAGATGAATGGAAACACAGAAACCAAAAAGTAGAGATGAAAGCAGACAGCAAATCACACCAAACTGTGACAGTGACGTGAGTGTGTCCTGTGTCTGAATCTGACAGTTCTGTGGGATGGGCTAACTCAGAAGTGCTCCTAGCCCATGAGCTGGGCGGAACTACAAAACTCACCTGCATCCAGCAGCAATTTGACTGTCAGGTAGTCATCAGCCAGAACTGCATAGTGTAGAGCTGTGCAGCCCTTGAAGTTGGCTCGAATGTTGAGACGGTTGTTGAAGTCATCCTCCCGGGTGACAAGGACTGCAGGAGACAAAGAATGAAAGCTCAGCTCATTGAGATAACTATAACTTGTCCGGATGTGCCGCAGCAGCATGGACCCACTACCCCTCACCAGGCAGGAAGCTTCTTAGGGGCTTTGTGGCTTTTTCTAGAACCACCAGGACCCCAGTGGGGATTTCTGGTGGCCATTGTCTCCACTCCACTGAGCAGCAGTACAGATAAAGACAACATGGTTTCCATGGATCCCAGTGACTGCCAACACAATGCCCAGGCAGGGAGGAGGTGGGTGGAGAACACCTGAGTGAATACCTCAGCCTTTTTCCAACCATTTATTGTAGGTAACAGGATGGTTTGACTTGGAAGGGACCTTAAAGCTCATCTGGTTCTACCCCCCTGCCATGGGCAGAGACACCTTCCATGAGATCAGGCTGCTCCAAGCTCTGTCCAGCACTTCCAGTGATGGGGCAAACACAGCTTCTCCACACAACTTGCCACCCTCACAGGGCAGAACTTCTTCCCAATATCTAATCTAAATAATGATTTTAACAAACAGAAAGGAAGCTGTGACAGGAAAGAATGCTGCCCCGCTATGGCTTGACCTTCAAGCAAATTCCTGGTTTTGGGAGTCTCCAGCATGTAAGTCCATGTGTCTCAGCAGGGCATGGCTTTGCAGGAAGGGTCTGCAGCACCCCTGCTCTCCTGTAGCTGGTTCTAAGGATCAGGCTGTAGAAAACCTGGATTTTATACTCTTTGCTTTAGTCATCAGCAAAAAAAATAAGAGAGAGTCACTTTTTACAGGGGCAGATAGTGACAGGACAAGTAGGAATGGCTTCAAACTGACAGTGGGCAGGGTAAGATTAAATATTGGGAAGAAATTCTTCCCTGTGAGGGTGGTGAGGCAATGGCACAGGTCACCCAGAGGAAGAGCCATAAATAACCTGCCCCACCATGGAGCATGAGTGATGGTGGGACTGGCACGTGCTGTCTCCATTCAAATGAACACCACCCACCTGGTGGGCCAAATTCTGCTCCCGGAAGTGTGTCCAGCTCCTTGGTGAGAGAGTCTGTACCCAAAACTCAGCAGACCCAGATTCAGGGACAGGGAGAGTTTCCAAGTGCTCTGAGGACCTTATTCTGTGCTACAGCAAAGCAAGCAGAGCTGGAAAATGGGTGTGCTGCAGGGAGTTTTCTTCACAGTCCCTCCTAAGAGCCATCAAAAGATTTTCAGGAGATTTGAAAAGTTCAGAAGAGAGGAACACTGTGATGAATACCTGATACTGTCTGAGCCCAGCAAGTCCACTAATGAACCACAGTCCCTCCAGGAAGATCAATTAATGCCCTGGCTCCTTTCCTTCCCTGGGTCCTTTCTCCAAGCACACAGGGTGAGTATGTATATTTATTTATTTGTCGTCATTTCCTACCCAGGGAGGAGCAGGATAATGAACTGCGTGCGTCAGGGAAGATGAATCTGAGATACTAGGGAGCAGTGCAGTAAAGAGATTAAAGTGTTATTATTGTTGGTTTTTTTCCCCCATGGTCCGTTGTGACAGCTCGGCCGTCATCTGTAAAAAATGTCTCTGAGAGAGATAATCATCGGAAACTCAATAAAGCGTCAGGGGAAGCCTCGTCCACCATCCATCACTGGGTGCCTGGAAATTTTCAGCCCTCTGTCTCCCTTCCTGCCATCCATATAAATGTCTGTAATATATTTTGTGCAGTGGTTGTGGAGCACACCCTCTCTATTTGGATGTTTTTATGAAAAAATATTTATACAGGAAATATGTAAATGTCTTAAAAAAAAAGGAAAAAACAAAGGCAGTTTCTCTCTCTCTTTTTAGAAACGCAACTGAATTTATTCTTTTTAATAAAACATGTCAACCAAAGAATTAATGCAACTTCTCATTGAGTGGCCTTATCTTTTCTTCACCCCAAAATATATAACATTATAGAGGGATGAATGCAGACAAAAACAATTAACTTTCTTGGTTGATATACTTTATCTTAAATAAAGTCTATGTACATGCATTATGTATTGGCATTCTATTGCTCATTTTTTAACGTAGTTTCATACATTTTACATTCCCTGCTATAGGGATGTGATCTATGTATGCTCTCTCTCCCATCAAGGAGTAGGTCTGCTGCACGGGTGGGTCACAGTGAGGGATGAGAACAGGGAGCTTTTACAAATACAGAATAACGCCCTGTCAAAGCTGTTGCTTCACTGTTCCATCTTCTTAACTCAACCTGTGCTTTATGAAAGGTTCAAATATTGCACCTTCACTAGGCTTTCACGGAGTTTTTGCCTCTTAGCACTGAGCCAGAAGCACAGACAGGCCTGTGGATAATGTCACTGTGTCTCAACAGCATCCATAGTGTGGCTGCAGGATGAGGGAAGTGACCCTGTGCTCAGTGCTGCTGGCTCCTGGGCTGACCTGGGCTCAGTTTTGGGTCCCTCACTCCCAGAAGGACATTGAGGCGTTGGAGCACGTCCAGAGAAGGGCAATGGAGCTGTGGAACGGTGTGGAGCATGAGTCTGGTGAGGAGTGGCTGAGGGAGCTGAGGGGGCTCAGCCTGGAGAAAAGAAAGCTCGGGGGGGCTTTTGCAGGTCGGGGTCAGGCTCTTCCCCCAGGGAACAAGGGACAGGACAAGAGGAAATGGCCTCAGGCTGTGCCAGGGGAGGTTCAGGATAGAGATTGTGAAAAATTTCTTCATGGAAAGAGTTGTTAAGCCCTGGCACCATCTGCCCAGGGCAGTGTTGGAGTCCCCATCCCTGAAGGGATTTAAAAGTCATGTGGATGTGGCACTTAGAGACATGGTTTAGTGGTGGCCTCAGCAGTGCTGGGAGAGTGGCTGGACTCTGGTCTGGGAGGGCTTTTCCAACCGAAATGATTCCACGATTCCATTCTATTGACTCTGTGACTCAGGCTCTGCAAACCATGCTGTGCAAGGTGAGGCTCTGGACAAACTGTGTGGTTTCCTTCCATTTTCCACTCAGAGCAGCTGGGACAAGGTTTAACTTCCAAGCAGGTCAGAGCACACACATGCAGCCACTGTGAATGCACATACAAATGTGGCCATACCCAGGAATGCAAGACCCAACGGCTGGCTGGGCTCTGGCAGGGCAAGGGGGATGTCTGGGAAACATCCCATGGCCTGCTAGCTCAGAGGTGGGGTTGGCAGGTCAGCACAGTGCTTGGATGGGAAAAAGGCTTCTGAAACGGGGAAGGAAAGAGGGGGATTGAGTTCTACCAGCATTCCTGCCAGCCTGGGGAACAGAAGAATGAAGTAGCTAGCTAGCTATCGGAGCTAGCTGCTCCAATGCACAGCTGGGCACCAAGAATCCAGACATATCCTGATAATCACAAATGCAAGAAAATTTTACCACCATTTATTGTCATAAAAAGTAGAAACAGTCTGGGAAATTTAAATAGGTCTGAATAAACAAAGCAGGTGTCTGAGAAACCTGGCCTAGTGGAAGGCATCCATGCCATGGTAGGGGGTTGGACTGGATGGGCTTTAAAGGTCCCTTCCTACCCAAACTATCCCATGATTCTACGATTCTGAGTCTGCATCAACATCCCAGTGATGAGGATAATGAAGGGGTGAAACTGGAACCTGAGATCTGCCAAGAATATCCATAATGAGATGACGTGACTCTGCAGAAAATGACCTTGTTTCCATGGAAAGGCTTCTGGGGCTGAGAGCTGGTACTGATGCCTGCCCAAACCCAGCAGCAGTCATTGCAACCACTTACATCATTCAGCTTTTTTTCAATTGGCCAAGTCCTTCTGCATTTCACAGCTCCTCATAAGATCTGGATTAAGGCTGCTTAATAGCAATGCAGTGGAATACACTGCCTTGAACCCTTCTCCTTCCCCAAGATGTGGCTACATGTGGGTCAATGGAATGACATTCCTATCTATGACTTTGTATTATGCTCTGGCTATATAAAACCAGTTTATCTCTGGTAAATTGAATGATTGCTTCTGTATAGTATCTACATAAGGTTTCTTTCCCCTTCAGACACACACTCACCCAAGTACCATCAATTACTTTGCATTTAAATAGAAGAAGATGAAATGAGCTCTAAAAAACCCCATGAGGTCAGAAAAGGAAACAAAATTTTGGGATCTGAAAAGTAAATGTCAGTAGCTACTGACATTTAAACCATCTTACCTTCCAAGGAATGGAGGCCTTTTTCTTTGGCAATCTCATACACACTGCTGAAATCATCCCCAAGGTTTGGATCTGCATTAGCTGTGAGCAGAGCCTTCACCACACTGTCACAAAACAGAAGGAAAGTAAGGCAGAAGTAGTAGATGAGGAATTGAAGCCCTTCAGAGACTGAGAAGTGCTCAAAAAGCCCTCCTCAAATATTCCTGGGAATGTTAACATTCCACGGTAGTTAACCCACAACCATAACTGAACATTCCAACAAGTAGAGCTCCACCAGCATATGGCAAAATGAATGAGATGGGGAAGGCACTGGAGGAAGGGGTGACACTGTAGAAATATGCAATCCTCCTGAGGAGATGTGCACAGAACATGCTCCTAGCACAAGGCATGTTCCTAGACACAGACCTTGGCTCCAAGGTCACCCCTGTCTCTGCAAAAAGGAAGATTACTGTAGCACTCTGCAGATTAAGGGGTGCAAAACTACATTGCTTTTGGGAGGCAACTGTACAGCACCTGAACCTGATAGTAAAGGTGCCATCCTACCACAAGAAGTGCAAACAGCTTCTACAGCAAGCAGTCCAGAGGAAGCTCTGAACATAATCAGAGGGCTGGAGCACCTCTGCTCAGGAAGACAGGCTGAGAGAGGTGGGGCTGTTCAGACTGCAGAAGAGAAGGCACCAGGGAGAACTTAGAGCCCCTGCCAGTACCTAAAGGGGCTCCAGGAGAGCTGGAGAGGGACTTTGGACAAGGGCAAGGAGTGACAGAACAAGGGAGAATGGCTTCCTATTGCCAGAGGGCAGGGTTAGATGGGATATTGCGAAGAAATTCTCAGCTGTGAGAGTGGTGAGGCTCTGGCACAGGTTGCCCAGAGAAGCTGTAGCTGTCCCATCCATGGGAGTGTTCAAGGCCAGACTGGACGGACTTGAAGCAACCTGGTCTAGCAGAAGTTATCCCTGCCCATGGCAGGAGGTGGAATGATATGGGTTATTTAAGACCCATTCAGCTCAAACAATCCTGTGATTCTGTGACTTGAACTTTACAGCCCTTTTAGACACTGGAAGGGGCCCTAAGGCATCCCTGAAGCCTTCCCTTCTCTAGGCTGAACAACCCCACCTCTCCCAGCCAGTATCCAGAGCAGAAGTGCTCCAGACCTTGGAGCATCTCCTTAGCATCCACTGGACTCGCTCCAGCAGCTTCCCATACTTCTGATGTTGGACCCCAGAGCCAGACGCAGCCCTGCAGCTGGGGTCTCCTGCAAGTGGAGCAGAATCTTCTCCCTTGCCCTGCTGCCCATGGTGCTGGGGATTAGTCCAGCACATGGATTTTGGGCTGCCAGCAAATATTGCATATTAAGAACATGCTGCAGCAGGACAGAACACATGGGACACACTGCCCAGGCAGTTTTGGTGTGGAAGTTCTCACTCTCTGCTTCTGATCCAAACAATCGTCAGGCCAGAATTACATTTCTCACTCTTTCTGAAAGCAGCTTGAAGCCAGTTAATTCTTAAATTTTTTTTCAACATGCAGGCTTCCCATGACAACTAGACAGTAACTCATTTGTTAGCATTCATCACCAGTGACATGGCTCACAGGCTGACAGTGATGTCAGGCTGTCACACGGCCCGACTGACATGTACCTGCAGGCTGTGGCTTGTCAAGTCACATCTGGAATTTAACTTAAGCTCCTCTCTCATTTATCCTATAAATGCATTAGGAAAATCAAAGGTGGTTATTTTATTATTTGAGCATGGTACAACAGAGGCCAGCTCCTTATTGGCACTGGTGCGCTCCTCACCATGTACAGAATCACCTAGTGAGCACAGCACCAGGACTGGGGGTGGGGGCAGGAGACAGAATCATGGAATTGTTTAGGTTGGAAAAGCCCTCTAACACCATGTAGTCCAACTGTTCCCCCAGAACTGCCAAGCCCACTGTTGCCTAGAAAATAGAATAGAACTTTCCAACAATGTTGGAGTGAATATAGAAGGAAAACTTTACTTGAAAGCTTTCACAATATGGTGAAAATGGCACATGGTATAGTAATTCTACAATTTTTATAAGGTTAGTTGTTTAGTATACTTATATACTGTCCAATTAAAAGGTTAGTTGGCTAGGTAATAACTCCTGGTATCTTGCTCCACTGGAAGCAGTCCAGAGGTTTCTTTTGCCCCACTTTTGTTATGTCTGGACCAGATTCTGGTTGGAAAAGAGAACCTCCTTGTAGTTGGTTCTCTTCTTGGAATAAGACTAAACAATATTTACGAATGTGTTTATAAGGTTAGCTCATTGTTCCTAAATGTAGGGAGGAAAGACAGGAAAAGTACTAGAAGCTACAGCTATGCTTTAGCAATCTACAAAGCTACAATATGGGAAAAATATAAAAAACTGAAAATCTTAGGCATCATTCTCCCCTAAAGTACATCCCCATGTCAAACATGCAAATATTTTTAATCCCTCCAGGAACGGGAACTCCACCACTGCTCTGGGCAGACTGTAACAGAGCTGGACAAACCTTTCAGGGAAGAAACTTTCCCAATATTCAACATAAACTTCCCTTGGTGCAACTTGAGGCTGTTTCCTCTTGTCCTGTCACGTGTGAGAAGAGATTGACCCTCACCTGGCTCCACTCTCAGGCAATCCCTGTGAGCATACAGAGCTCATTTCCATCTGTACTCCATTTATATCTGTATTTCAATAACGTCGTTTGTTCTATAATATTTAGGTTGAGAGGTTCTGGCTCTTATTCCACAAACAGGAATTTCCAATTATGACCCTCTCCCTTTTCAGTCATCAAGAGCATGCTACAATGTCAGAGGTTCTTGAATGGATCGAGTTGCACAGCCATGATCAAATTAGATATTTCATGGCTTAGAATAGACACTAAGGTTTGGGATCATAAAACTCTGGAATGCTTGGGGTTAGAAGGGACCTTAAAGCTCATTCAGCTGGAACGCCCCACCATGGACAGGGACACCTTCCACTAGGTCAGGCTGCTTCAAGCTCCATCCAATCCAGCCTGGAACACTTCCAGGATGGGGCAGTCACAGCTTCTCTGGGCAACCTGTGCCAGGGCCTCAGCACCCTCACAAGGAAGAATTTCTTCCCAATATCCCATCTAACCCTGCCCTCTGCAGCTTTGAAGTCATTCCCCCTTGTCCTGTCACTCCAGGTACTTGTCCAAAGTCTCTCTCCAGCTCTCTTGGAGCCCCTTTAGGCACTGGCAGGGGCTCTAAGGTCTTCCTGGAGCCTTCTCTTCTGCAGGCTTAACAGCCCCACCTCTCTCAGCCTGTCTCCAGACCCTGGAGCATCTCCATGGCTTCCTGCGTACTTGCTCCAACAGGTCGACATCTTTCTTGATGGTGGATCACCTCACCTACTTTCAGACACCAGCAGTGGAAGCCATGAAGGAAGCCCAGAGCAGCCTCTCATTGCAGATGTGCTCACTCTCTACCACCCAAATCTCTTCAATGAGCCTGAGTTTTCTCTCAGTTCACTAAGTAGTTTTGATCTTGTTTCAAGTGTGTGAGATAACCCATGATCTTCAGTACAGTTCCAGTGAGACATAACCTCCCTGTCTCATCCTCTGGCCTCTGTGGTGGCGCATCCTCTGCCCCACCCCCAGGCCACACTATGATCTGAGAACAGACAATGTGACGCCAGTGAAAAGACACTGATCTAAATATCTGCTCCATGTTCAGAAGAGATATGACTACATTCTCTTGCTACACTGCTCCTTAAGGCCACATCAGTGAGGACATACCACGCAGGAGTGCCACAACAAGCCTGTAGATCATTGTGGACCACCTTAGGAGCACTGATAAGGCATGGGGCACAAAATGTATCCTGAAATTCCTTCAGCACCTCTAGGAAGGGCTGCTCAGCAATCCTAGCTCCAGTCCCACCTCTGCTTCAGAACTCGGACATTTACCACTGCCATCTATGGCTGCAGTAAAATGCAAAGCAAGGGAGCTGTCTGGCTGCAAGAAAAGCCCCATGAGGTCAAGTACATGGCCTTGGACATCCAAAATAGATGCAGTTAAAGGCCAGCAACCCAGGCTCTCCCATCTCTGGTTATTAGGTAGGTCAGACCTATCTTCAGCATCTGTCTGGCACTGTGCCATCTGTCAAAGACCATGGAACACAGGGAGATGCGCCATATCCGGTCTTTCTAGCTGGGAAAGCTCTAGCACAGGTCACTGATCTGTGCAAAGTTCTTATGGAAGATCCAGTGCTGGATTCCTCCGGAAACATCCTGCATCTCCAGTACTTGGTGCTACTGTGGTCAACCCAGTCATCAAGAGAACTGCACCACAGATCTTGAAGAGGAGGTCCTCATGAAAACAGGAGGTGCAAGATGGAAGATGGCAGGGCAGGTTCTGTCCTATTGTTTTGTGAGACCTGTATTAACAACTTCCATGCTCCTAGAGATGGACATCTACCTACAGAAGAGAAACCATCACAGAATCATGGAAACACGGCTTTTAAATCCCTCCAGGGAGGGGGACTTCAGCATTGCTCTGGGCAGCCTGTGACAGGGCTGGACAATTCCTTCAAGCAAGAAATTATGTGCTGCAATTAAGCCTTTGATGATCTTGCCCTAGCAGCTGACTTACTGTGATCCTTGCAATCAGGGCTTCCAGCATCCCCACCAGGCAGCTGGGCCTCATGGATCACTCAAGCCTTTGGAAGCACATGTTCTGATATGGTCAAACCACCCTTCTGGGACCCCATTCGTGTGGCTATCATCACCAAAGAGATCCCTCTACTTCAATTTTAGCTCAAAGGCTGTGATATACCCTCAGGTCCCTGAATCTGCCTCATTTTAAGGGAAATGATCCCAAGTCCCAGTGTAGGACTTTAATCCACAACATTAGCCCATGAGTGAGCTACAGGTACTGAGTCATATGACTTGTCATTTTCTTGATAACTCCAGCCATCTGCCTTTCCTGCCCTCAGTGACTAAATTGAAATGAGTGTTCTTCCCAGGCACTCCAACAGATACTACCTCCAAGTGCTTTTGGATACTCAGGAAGCCCTTTCCTTTTCATCCATTGTCTATACATTCAGCGTTCTTCTCTGGGAAGTCACCTTTTGTGAGAAGTTGAGCAGAGGACCACAGCTGCTAGATGCAAGGTGGTCTGAGAGTGATACAGCAGGTGACGGCAGCAGAACTGCTCTGTTCTCCCTGTGAATTACCCTCTGCACCATATTCACTGTGGTAAGAAACATTTTTGTAGCTCTTACGATGGCTGGGAGGCTCAAGTTTAGTAATAAGCACAGATATCATCGCTTCCTGGCAAAACCTGCTGTGCCAAAATCCTGGCACTGGTCTAATAACAACACACCACACATCCAGCCTCCCTTGCCAATCATCTTTCAATCTCATCTCCTGCTTTTGGGATGTGCCGACCCCTCCAGGCACTTCTCCATCAGCTAGATGTTCCTGGAATTCCAGCTATTGGTTGTACCTATCCAATCTGCAGGAAATGGGACATTCAAGCAAATTACCCTGTAGGAAAGGTAACAGTGACATGAAAATGCACAGGAACTGTACTCAGCGGTGCAAAGCACATGAATGTCCCTGGAAAAAAGGAAGGGACTTGCAAAATCGGGTGATTAAGTGGGCTCCAAGGGAGCTGGAGAGAGACTTGGGACAAGGGCCTGGAATGACAGGACAAGGGGGAATGACTTCAAAGTGGCAGACGACAGGGTTAGATGGGATATTGGGAAGAAATTCTTCCCTGTGAAGGTGCTGAGACCCTGGCACAGGTTGCCCAGAGAAGCTTTGGCTGTCGCATCCCTGGAAGTGTTTGAGACCGGGTTGGATAGGGCTTGGAACAGCCTGACCTAGTGGAAGGTGTCCTTGCCCATGGCAGGGGATTGGAACAAGATGAGCTTTAAGGCCCTCCCAAACCCCAACCATCCCATGATGAGTGAGTTTCAAATAGAGGATTCTCTGGCCCATACACTTTTTGTGTTCCTCCTCTTGCTGTGAGGCCTTGGGGCAGAACAACATCCCACAGCAGATCCTAGAAGGAGTGGGACGCCACTGTCCAGCTGGGCTGCTCCTGCTTCCCTCCATAATTCACCTGTGCTCAACAGCCTCAACAAGCTGAGTTTTAATTTGCTGATCAAGTTTTGATTGGATTAGAGGCAGAGCCTATTCATCAGCATGAATATAAATCTAAATTGACCCTGGTGATGACTCAGAGGGCAATGCTGAGCTAGAGCTGGCTGGGCAATTCAATCGATTGGGGAAAGTGCTTTCTGCTTGTAATGGCTGGACTAACATATTGTTCAATAAATAAATACATATATACAATACAGGGGGTGGGGAAATCAATGGTGAGATGGCGGGAGGTGACGGGGGCTGCGTCAAGAGAGACGTTGTGCCTGGACCAAGGCGCCGGCAGCTGGGGTTGGTGAACCAAGAAGCCTGGTGATCCCCATGACCGTGTGTTATCAGCACAATGCAAACGCCTGGGCGGGTTTTGATATGCGGCTGCCCTGAGCTCTGGCAGGAGCCACATGTCCTGCCTGGACACAAAGAAGATCCTTGTGTGTTATATCTTAACTGTGTAAAACTCAGCAGGGCAGGAGGGCTGGGAGGAGCTGCTGCTCAGATGAGGCTAAATGTGGATGTGTGCCTTCCCAGGAGCATGTTTACATCTACCTATGGCACAGAAAGCCAGGCAGCCACAGCAATCCCTCGCACTGTGATGTGTTATTATTGACCCAGATGAAAATGACTGACTCCTCAAAAAGGGATAAAAAGATATTATGGAATTCAAAAAAGGGAAAAAATAAATCTTGAAGGGTGGTAATTGTTATATTGTTCAGTTTTCTTTAAGAGTGTGACATGAGTGAATCATGCTTCAGAGGCATGGTGAAGGCACACAAGGGAGTTGAGGAGTGTTAGAAGCCCTGCTCCCTGCCTGGAGCAGTAAGAAAATGTGAAGAGAAGTCATTTCTGTGGCTTGGAGAGGTGCAGGAACCTGCTAAACTGACAACATCACTTTGTGCCTGAGCTTCAAGACATCAGATGGTGTACATCCCTGAAAAGAGGGATGAGATGGAGGCGCTGTCAAGGCAGAGGCATAGGTAACAGCTGCAGGAACAGCCAAGTGGTCACCCAGAAAGGGCGTGGTTGCCAATGCCCCAGTTTGTAGGATCAGGCCCTCCAAATGTTCTGTCATCACAGCTGAAACCCATGCCCAACTCCTGAGCTCTCTGACAGGTGATGCATTGGGCCATACCTTCTTCCCAAGGTACTCAGATATTTCTCCAGCTCTACTGCAGACAGCTCTGAATGACTTGCCTAAAGTGAAAGGAGTGACAAAAACCCCCGTGGAACAGATGTATGTACCTAACATAGATAACAAGACTGCACCAGTTTATCATGTCACTATCTGTAGACAGGAACAGCTCCAGGGCAGTCACCTTTCACCAATCTCAGAACAACCCCCCTAGAATATCACTATGCATGAGGAATTGTCATTACTAATATAAAACAGCCACGTAACATCTCCAATGAACATGTGGAAGAGGCAGAGTTCCCACCAACGTACACTGAGGCAAGGAGCAAACTACTTCCTGACTCCTCTCCCCAAGGAAGGTTGGAGGAGGGCAAGGGATGGGATAAGGCCACACTGGGCCAAGCCCTGCTGGTTCTGGTTCCATGGGAGAGCCTTTGACCCACAGCTCCTTTGATCTACACAGAAAGGCAAAGAAGGAAAAGCAGAGCCAAGGCTCAGGGAGGAGTCATTTGACATTGGTCATTCCCAGAAGAAAGGTGCTTAGAAACAAAGGTGAAGAAATGCGAAGAGATCCAGACCTGAAGAGGAAGGTCGAAGAAGAAAGGGTGTGCAGGAAGCCAAAGGTGCAAAAAGAAAATGAAGCTGAGTAGATGATGTAGGCAAATGTCAAGAGGAATTTGGAGGCTAAAGCTCCCAGTGAAACAGGAAGACAAAGCTCAACATGACCTGACAGTGCACTGTCAGAAACGCATGCCCTGGGCTGATCCCACAGCATGTGCAGCAGAGGAGGGGGGCAATTCTGCCCCTCTGCCCCTCTCAGGTGAGACCCTACCTGCAGTGCTGCCTCCAGCTCTGGGCCTCCCAAAAGCAGAACGATGTGGAGCTGCTGGAGTGAGTCCAGAGGAGGACAAAATGATGCTCTGAGGTCTGGAGCACCTCTACCCAATTAAAACATGGGTATGGCTGCTGCTGCTACTGTGAAAGCCATTACAGAGCCTTGCACAGGCTTGAACCTCTGAGAAAGGAATCCATGTGAGTGCACCCAGGTGCTCCTCCCCACCGTCTGAACCATGCAGTAAACTTTGGAAGCCTTAAAATCACAGAACCATTTAGGCTGGAAAACCCCTCTGAGATCATGGAGTCCAATTGTTCCCCCAGCACTGCCAAGGCCACCACTAAACTTTGTCCCCAAGTGTCACATCCAAATGACTTTTAAATCTCTCCAGGGATGGTGATCCCATCACTGCCCTGGGCAGTCTCTTCCAGGGCGTGACAACATTTTCAGGCTTGGAATTTTCCCTAATAGCCAACCTCAAGCTCCCATGGCACAATTTGAGGCTGATTACTTTTTTCCTGTCCCTTGTTGCCTGAGAGAAGAGACTGACCCCCACCTGGCTCCACCTTCCTGTCAGGCAGTTTTACAGAGCAAGAAGGTCCCCCCTGAGCCTCCTTTTCTCCAGGCTGATGCTCCCAGCTCTGTCAGCCACTCCTCATCAGACTCATGCTTATGCTCCAGCCCCCCCCTTTCAGAATTGCTGCCCAGTAGAATCCTGTCATGGAATGGGAGCAGAAGCAGGCTCCAGTGTTTTTTAGAACTACTCAAACTTATCCCACTGGGACTCAGACTTTGCATGATGCTCTGTGCTTTAGTTTCCCCTTCCACACAAGTAGTTCTCTACCTCAGGGGAGGCTGAGAAGATGATTTGATATTTCAATGTGGAAATGATAAAAACTGGAGTAGCTGGATATAGAAAAGGTCACTATACTACAAAATACAGACACACAGCTGAAGTCCTACCTGCTTTGGAGTTTTATTTATGATAGCTTTACTGCTTATTTTAAGAAATGCATAAACCCCGCAAAGCTCTGAGCGTGCATTTAATTAAAGATTAAATACTAAAAATATGCCAATGCTATAGTAATTCCCCCAGCAATGGGAATTACAGCATAAAACCTTCCTTTGCTCCTGTAAACATGGTCACAGCTAATGTACCTTTAGTCCATGACCCAATTACAGCCTGCATCATCATGGAGCCAACGAATTTGGACGTTGACTCTGTGTCACACAAAAAAGGAATCCTAAATGTCCCTCTCCACTAGGGACTAGATCCACCACTGTATCTCCCCTCCCAGGCAGACACCAGTGTCCTCCTGGAGACTTATCCATGGGAACATTGCTTTAATGCTTCCCCGCATTTTGGATACAAGACATTTCCAAGAGGAAGAAGATGATCAATGTTTTGCTGTAAAAAGAAAAGATGGAACCCAAACTTGCCTTCCAGCACACAGGATTTCATCTTGTAGCTGATGGCAACTGACAGAAATCATTAAAGCAGTGCCTCTGGAATTAAATTAAACAGATGGACTAGGGCTATCTAATTGGAAGAGTGAGGGCTGTGGAAATTGGGAAACATGACAAAGCTAAAGGACAGGTCACAGAAATCACCAGTGGCACAGCAGAGACTGAAAACATTGTTCTTCTCTGAAAAATACCCTTGGAAAGGCAGTAATCTGAGGATGAAGGCTTCCTTTTTCTTAGCTGAAAACACTCATCTCAGTTCCCAGCATCCCAGCCCTTCAAAACCATGCTGAGGAACCTGTGGAGGTATTAGCAGCCATAAAAGAGGAAGTGGTGAGAGAGCCAGTAAGTTAGACATTGCAAAGATCTTGATCTTTTTGCAGGCAAATGGTACCTGTAGGTCCTGCTCAGCTGGCTGCACCTCAGCTGTCTCTGAGCCAGGGACAGCCCAGCTCACCTCTCCAGAGGCTGCTGGCCTGAGGGGCTGAGGACCAAAAGTCATAACAACTTCAAATCCACCACATCAGGTGGATTGTACAGGAATTTGGACAAGGGGGGATGGTTTCACACTGCCAGAGAGCAGGGTTAGATTAGACATAGAGAAGCAATTCTTCCTTGTGAGGGTGGGGAGGCCCTGGCACAGGTTGCCCAGAGAAGCTGTAGCAGCCTCATCCCAGTAAAAATTCAAGGCCAGGCTGGACAGGGCTTGGAGCAACCAGGTCTAGTGGCAGGTGTTCCTGCCTGTGGCAGGGGGTGGAAGTGGATAATCTTCAAGGTCCCTTCCAACCTGTGATTCTGATACTGAGATCAGTTGCTGTGGCTGGAGAAAGCAGATTTAGAGCATAACCTTTTACAGAGGGACCACACTGTAAGAACAAAACCATCCTGCATCCTTGTGCCTCTGACTTCTCCCTTTCCCTGTACATCCTGGCCACAATGTCTAGTTTGAGTTACACAGTTCATCCTGTGGACTAGGTCCATTAGCAAACCATCTGTAAGGAATTTCAAACTCTCTGTGGGTCACGCTCCAGCTCAATGCATTTCCCACTCTGCACTGTGGACATGACAATTCTAGAAATAGGATCGTGGGCCAAAACCTTGTCTGGCACAATGCTGGAGCTGTTACATACAGCATAAGTCTGGCTTGCATGTATGTTTGCCTTCATAAAGGACAGAATCAGAATCACAAAAGTGGGAAAAGGCCTTTGAGATCATCAAGTCCAACAGCATCTAATTACTCTTCTGCTATATGGAGACAAGTTGTACTGAGCTTCAGGTATTCAAGGTCTTCTTAATTTTCAATTTAAGTCAGTATTCATCCAAAATGTGGGAAAAATAAGCAGAATTTGCCCAACGCAGCCAAAACCTTTTTCTTTTGGCCAGGTACACAACAAAGACAGATGCGGTGATGGCTCTACCCTCTCAGCAGGGACTAGTCTGGGGTCCACACATATTTACTGTCAAGATGTTTTCATTAGCATTTCCACTTTATTTTAGACCTGATTTTAGGTAATTACTGTCCCATGAACAGCCTTTCTCCCTATCTCCCCTTAGCCTTTGCAACTTGGGAAGCCCTGGTTCTGCTTCACCAGTCACTCGGAATGGTCAACAGTCGTCACACTCTGCTGCTGACCATTGTCCACTGGGAAAGGTGGGAGGCTCCCAAGCCCATCCCTTCATGGACAGGCAAATAACAGGGCCCGTTGCTGCTCGGACATCAAAGTTAAACAAACAGTCCCGAGCCCCCACCTCTGGGCCTGTCTTAAGGAGCTCCCTGAGGAGGTCACGACTTCCAGCTTGTCATAGCACACATCAAAGTTTGCACCACACACGAACTCAGCACATGGATTGGAATAGTGTCACCCGAGAGCGGATATTCAGCCTTTGTGCACTGCTTTAATCCTGTGTTTTCCCAAGTAATTAAGCTTTTTTGCTTATGAACTTGTGACTAAGTAAAGCATCCCTGAGAGGTTGTAACATCAAAGCTCATTCTCCCGTCTGTCCCACATTTTCCAAAATTGGATTTCTTTTTCTCTTTTTTTCCTTAAATAAAAAAACCCCTAATTGAATTTAGTTGTAGACTGAATATATTTAGGAGTGTCTTTAAAAGGTTACAAGAAGCCAGAGTGATCATCATGGGAACTGTGGAGCAAGGGCACAGCATTCAGCCTTTTTGCTCCAGAAAGCCCCAGCTACAGCCCCACCAGTGAGAAGGGACAGGACAGCTCTTACAGGAGCGATTTTGGCTGGTGGGGTACCCACCACAATGACATCCCACAGGTATGGGCTCATCCATGGTCAAAACCTGAAAGCTGCTGTGGAATGGCACCATCAGTTCAGCTGTACCATTTACAGGACTGGGGAGCAGCCTGCCCTGATCTGTCACACCACACACTGGGCATAAGGGCAGCAACAAGCTCTCTTGGGTTAAGCTCTACAACACATCCCAGACTTTATGGGAACTCTCTACAGAACTCAATATGGCTTTAGGAAAAGGTTGAAGTAAGTCAGAAGGATGTGAGATGCACGTACCTGGAGTTCCTGCTGATGGCTGCCACCATGAGGGCTGTCCAGCCAAGCTTGTGTCTTGTGTTCACATCTGCACCTTCTTCCAACAACCTGGAGAGGGGAGAGGAACCAGATATGGAGAGAGCACCCCAAGCATCCTGAAGCTGATGAGGGAAAGCAGAATGTTACACTGTGCAGGCATCTGCTCCAGCACAGCCCAGAAGACCTAACATGAAGTTGATTCAATACAGTTTTCACAGGTGACCAAACTTAAACAAACATCCAGGTGATGGCAATCCCACTCCTTTCAAAGGGTGCAATGCCTGCATATTGTTTTCTTTATTGTTTGTTTGTTTATTTATTTATTCTATTCAGCCTGATTCCTGAAGAACCAATCAGCAGCAAAACAGATAAGCCCCAATTTCAATGACATTTGAATCCTTTGGCTGCAAAGCACCCATTAGGTTTCAGAAGCAGCTCAGTTGACCTCCAAGGCCCATGCCACCTGCAGATACTTTGCAGTTTTCTTGTACAGCATAAGAACAAATAAGACAACCCCCAAAAATACTAGGTACCAAACCATCCTCAGCGCTTTGTCTCCAAAATTTTCTCAGCTTTTGCAAGATAATGGCAAGGGACACCTTATTGCAACAGATAATTTAGTTCATCCTAAAACAAGCACTGAACCCAAATGATAGTTCTCTCTGCAGACCACAAGGAAAGGGGGAAGTTCAGAATTGAGACATAAATTTTACAGTGCTCAAGTTAAATGAGACAAACTCTAAACCCTGCATGTTCAAGTCATAGAATCATTGAATGATTCACAGAAGTGTTTGGGCTAGAAGGGACCTTCAAGACCATCTTGTTCCATCCCCTCTGCCATGGGCAGGGGCACCTTCCACTAGACCTGGTTGCTCCGAGCCCCATCCAAGCTGGCCTTGGACATTTCCAGGGATGGGGCTGCCTCAGCTCCTCTGGGCAACCTGTGCCACAGCCTCACCACTCTCTCAAGGAAGAATTTCTTTGCCATATCTAATCTAGATGTCCCCTATGTCAGTTTGAAGCCATTTCCCCTTGTCCTGCCACCTGTGTAAAAGGTCCCTCTATGCAACCAAATCCATGATTACAAACCCATTTTTCCTGCAGGAGCAAGGTGCTGCTGGTATCAAGGCAGGGCAGCCATGGGTCAGGCTTTAGAAAGAAAGGTGGACCATACAGGAGTCAGCAGTTCTCTGCCCCTTGGCTTATCCTTCTCCCTTTTTGCAAATTAAAGCTTTTCCATCTTCCTTTCTGGGTGAGGCTGTCCCTGCAACAGTGCATCCTTCACATAGGTGTTGTTACAGGGTAGAGCTGTCATTAAACTTCCTGCTGGGAGAGAAAAAAGGGAACACACCAGCCATGTTCCACCTATGCAAGCACCACACTTTAAGTTTCAAAATTCCGCCCAGAATCCCAGGCAAGGAAGTCAAGGTCAGTTGTGACTGCTTGCATGCACTGAACAAGTCAGATCTCCTCTTTAAGGACTTGGAGAGGTACACACATCTGAACTTGGACAGCCTTTCTAAATTCCCTGCTCTTGGTCTGTTCTGGTGGTAATGCTGTCAGATGGTTAAGAGTGCTGCTATGGAATGAGTGAAAAGGAGGTAAATGAACCATATTCCTCTTCCTACAGTTGGAAAAAAAAAAAAAGCAAGCAGGAATGCTGGCCTAGGGAACACACATCTATACCTATGGTGTCTTGCCAACCTTCCTCCATCTCATTGGAAACCTTCACAGTGGTTTCACTAGACACTTATCCCAAGGAAGAAATACACTTATATACTGAGGCACTGGGGTGTTCAACCTGAAGATGAGAAGGCTCCAGGAGACCTTAGAGCCCCTGCCAGTGCCTGAAGAGGCTGCAAAAGACCTGGAGAGGGACTCTGGACAACGGCCTGGAGTGACAAGACAAGGGAGAATGGCTTCCCACTGGCAGAGGGCAGGGTTAGATGGGATATTGGGAAGAAATTCTTCCCTGTGAGGGTGGGGAAGCCTTGGCACAGGTTGCCCAGAGAAGTTGTGGCTGTCTTATTCCTGGGAGTGTCCAATAACAGGTTGGGCAGGGCTTGTGGCACTTCGGTCTAGTGGAAGGTGTCCCTGCCCATGGCAGATGGGTTTGAACTAGATGGTCTTGAACCTCCCTCGCAACCAAACCCTTCAATGCTATGATATATGGTATGATAATCCTAAAGTTATTTCCAACCAGCAATACCACTGCCTAAACTTTGGCTCATATCTTGAACACAGCTGAACACAGTTCACCCCACTGACTGGAGAAACCACACAGATAAACATCATCTGAATAAAAAGCCTGTATTCCTCTCCAGTTGAACTACTTGCCTTATTTGACTAAGAGCATGAGAGCCAACAGGCAGATGGCTTCAGCCAAGCTCTACACAGAAGCATGTTGGTGAACTCTTCTGACTCAAGTGGTAGTATGACATACAGTTAATGGGTCTGAGTGGACAATTTGTCCACCCTTTTTTTGACAGAAGGCATGGCCATCCCTGGTGTCCTGGTTCTGGATGCTCTGAACTGTTCATCAGGCACTTGGACAGAGACCTAACGGCTGAGAGAATAGAATCATAACAGGCAGCCTTCATTTGTAGCTCCCAGCTGTGATTCAGGAGGCTGTGACCACTGTAAATGATCACAGCACTGACAGAAGGTTTATGCTCTTTTTACTGGGGTTACAATTTAAAATTTAATGATAATGAACTATCTGGCAGGTCAACAACAGGACCTTGGTCCAAAGAAGTTTGACACCTGAGAACAAATTTTCACATAGAATCCATAGCAGATCAAATTTTTCTTTCTTTTTTCTATGTAGTTTAATATTTGAAGAACCACCCAGTAGTGTGATGGAGAGCAGGGATGATTCACCTACAGTCTTAAGGGGCCTGGATCTACACAGCCCTGCACATGGCTAACACTGGTCAGGCTACAGCTCCTGCATTTTTCAGTGGTCCAGTAAACTCATCTGGGAAGTTGCACAAGACCACCCTTGGCCCCCCACAGGGTATGGCATAGAATTATGGAATCATTTGGGGTGGAAAAGCCCCTCTGAGACCATTGAGTCCTACCATTCCCCCAACACTGCCAAGCTCACCACTAACCCATGTCCCCAGGTTCTACATCCACACATCTATTAAATCCCTCCATGGAGGGGGATTCCACCACTGCCCCACGCACCCTGTGCCAGGACTGGACAACCCTTTCCATGCAGAATTTGTGAAAATATCCTTATGCTTTCTCCTTTGGTAGCACCACATCCCTGCAAGTGAATGCTAAGGGCATGTTGCCAGTTCTGCTGTCTGAAGAGCCTTCTCAGACAACAGACTGCTGAAAGCAGAAATATCCCTGTGCAGCCACAAAACTTTCCGTCCTGGTGAGGCCAGATGTGCCCAGACACACGGGATAGCAGATTGCTATCTGCAGAGATCAGCTCCCATTGCAGCTCTGCTTACAGAGGTGTTTGCACTCACAACAGAGATAAGACAGCCTGACTCAAGACCCACGGCCACTGCTGGTCACACCATCACCTGCTCCAGCTGGAAAGACACCGCCTGCGGGAGAAATCCACACCACAGCTCCATCTGTGCCACCATGTGTGCCGTGTCCTCTGTGAAGGCACAGGACATTGCTTCCCCATCTGGAAAACTGCTCGCTCACTGCCACTGCAGGAACCAACTCCACATTCAGCTCCCGCAGACCTTGAGGAGCCATTCCTATTGGCACCAGAGCTGTCAGGATGCTGCAACAGCAGACATCTTACTGTCTCCCCCTGATTCACCCCAACTGCTTCCAAAAATCCTTTCCCAGACACTGTGATGCCCAATCCCCTTCCACTTGTCTCTCAGAGTGGCGTGGACCAACATATCCAAATTATTTCTGAATTTCATTGTATTAACTTGGTCATTTGAAAGCAGTAACATTCACATCACTCCCTTCCTACAGCACGTCAATGTGACAGCCTACAGCCACAGAAAAGCCAGGAAATAAAGGCATCTTGATGACAAGGGAGAGGGAGCCTGAAAGAGAAACTCAGAAGGGCAAGGCAACCCCAACACCAAAACTCTGCAGGTAAGAAGGCATCAGCTAAGACAGCATGGAGGAACACAAACCCCTTCAGGCTGGGAACTTTTGCCTGGCAATAAAAGCCTTAAAGCCCAACACCAACCACTTATTAACATCCTCAGGAGAGTTTAATTAATGTAATTTTGCAAAGTATCAGCCCCATTTGCACTTGGCCATGGTATTTATATGGTTTTACATTAAAGGGGCAGAGAGACCATCCTGGTCAGCCTTCTGACAGCCACTGGGTTGCTCTGCTGCAAAGGGTCAGTCTTAATTTCATCTGTCATGAGACTTAACATTTCATGGGAGTGTTTGGACTGGAAGTGACCTTGAAGGTCATCCAGTTCCAAACCTGCTGCCATGGCCAGGGACACCTTCCCCTAGACCAGGTTGCTCCAAGCCCCATCCAACCTGTCCTTGAACACTTCCAGGCATAAGGCAGCCACAAGGATGGATATTTCTTCCCAATATACAATCTAACCCTGCACTGTGTCAGTGTGAAGTCCCCCTTCTCCTGCTACATTTATTTTCTCATAAATGGGACCTGCAGTGAAACTCTTCAGCATCTCCCTGTGAGACAAAGGACAGGACATCAGCCTTTATTTAAAATAAAAAGATGACATTTTAAACTAAAAGATGAGAGATTTATGTTAGATATTGGGAAGAAATTCTTCCCTGTGAGGTTGGTGAGACCCTGGCACAGGTTGCCTGCAGAAGCTGTAGCTGCCCCATCCCTGCAAGTGTCCAAGGCCAGCTTAGAAACGGCTTGGAGCAACCAGGTCTAGTGGGAGGTGTCCTTGTCCATGGCAGAGGGGTTGGGACTAGATGATCTTTAAGGTCCCTTCCAACCAAAGCCATTCTGTTATCCTTTGATTTTAGAATTCTCAAGGTACTTTGGAGCCACTGAAAAATACCTGTGAACTCACTGAATGGCTTTTTTCTCTACAGACACACTGGAAGGACATACTGAATAATGAATTATCTCCATTCTTAAAAAAAAAAAAAAAAGAAAAAGATCCTAGTCTGGCAGTCAAACCTGTTTAACCATTGTGCATCCAACAGGAAGGATGCTGGAACCTCTCCTGTGGGATTAGGTTACATGCTTGGAGCAAAGATATTAGGATCAATCAAGTAGTTTTCCGTTCAGGAAGCTAGATCATCATAAGCATCTGGAATGCCACATCACTGAGCCCAGTGAGAGAATTATTTGTATCACATCATCTACCATAATATGCATTGACATTTCATTTAGGAGCTGGATTCCTTTTTTTTTTGTTGTTTTTTGTTAAATCATTGCAGGATGCTCAGCAACTTAACAGATTTTCAGACAACTGAACTTTATGTTCAGGGTCTTCAGGCCCATCATTTACTTTTTCTCCACCTGATTTAATGATATGACAATCGATAAAGCCACGACCACTGTTCAGATCCCAGACAGCCAAATGTATTTACCAGCAGGAGTATTTTATTTTAATTAAATAAAATCCTCTGATCAATGTTTAGGATGTTTATCCACATTTTAACCAAGTAAGATTCAGAACACTCACCTCCTAAGGAGTTTCTCACATGGATACAGCTCTATTAGCGCCATTTCCAGTGTTTCTCAAATGACAAACTATTCCTTCACTGCAGCAGTACCACCAAGATGTCCCTGCCCATGGCGGGGGTTGGACTAGATGACCTTTAAAGGTCTCTTCCAACCCAAACTCTTCTGGGATTCTGTGATTCAAGACCCCGTCAGGAGAAGAACCCCAAGTCAGAGATGGTGCTGTTTCTGATTGGGGAAGTACTCATAATTAAGTGATTCAGTTAAACTTTTTTTTTTTTAATGGTATTAGGGCAGAAAGCTGACAGAAGGCAGGGTTAGATTGAATATCAGGGAGAATTTTTTCCCTGCAAGGGTGGTGAGGCCCTGGCACAGACTGCCCAGAGAAGCTGTATCTGCTTCATCCCTGAAAGTGTTCAAGGCCAGGTTGAATGGGGTTTGAAGCAACCTGGTCAAGTGGAAGGTGTCCCTGCCCATGGCAGAGGGTTAGAACTGGGTGAGCTTTAAGGTCCTTTCCAACCAAAACCACTCTGTGATTCCCTGATTCTGTGAACATCACTGTCTGCTCTGGAATTTGCTGGAGGAATCTGGGCAGAGCAGCATCCACTGCTTTGTGCATATGCCCTATTTTACCTCGAGACAGCAACTCCCAAAGCTTCAGCACTTTGATCCCTGCAGAAGAGATAAAGAGCCCAAGTCGGCAGCGATGAGTCTTCTCCCCCCACTGCCCCCGGACAGATGTGCCTTCTATTCACCCCGCCACTGGGGTTCTGGGTGACTGACTCAGTGACACTGCTGAGCCCAGAGGGCATGTTTGAGTTTGTGCTCAGTGCCGGGAGCATGCCCAGCACTCCCTCCTGACAGGTGGAGGAAGAGGAAGCTGGAAACTTGAACTTTTGCAACAACAATAGCTTCTGTTTCTCTCAGCCCTGTCCCAATATGTCACTGTTTAACCGCAGAGTGGGGGACACTCTCAGATGTGTTCACCCTCTTGTGAACTGCCCTCTGCTTTGCAGAAGAAGGGGGGAAGAAAAACATCCCAACTGAACAATATCTCTGAACACGAAAGCACAATCCCTGCTAGAGGCCAGGAAAAGGATCTGCCTGGACAGGAGGACACAGCAAGCCGCTAAAAATCCTTTGATGCGGCTGCTGTCTTGGAGAGAGCTCACGGCTGTCTCTCACCCCTCACCATCATTCCAGGGCCAGTAAAACCATGGTGCTCTGTGAAAACATATGGACTGGCACAGTGTGGGGCAGGGTAGATGCAGATGAGATGGGAAGAGAAAGGGAGGGAAGGCAAGGCAAGGCAAGGCAGAGAGGAACAGCATTTCTCTGCAGCTCTCAAGGCAGGAAGGCTGCTCCCCGGTCATGGGGTATCCTGTTGGAATCCTGGTAACCCTAACCCTGACAGCCAAACAGGTGATGCGGAGAGGCCAATGGCCAAGGAGAAACTCCTGGAAATAAATTTTCAAAATCAAAGGGAAGCTCTTCTAAGTCCAAATTTCAGAGGTAAAGCAAACTCTGAGAGGAGAGCAGGTCTGGAGGCACAAAGGGTGGGTAAAACCACCATGGGTGAGAGTACACAGAGTGGGGAAAGTCAGAGGTACAACCCAAGCATGAAAAAACTAATACAGACATGCAAGTAGCTGTGGCTGCCCAGTGCCTGTAAGTGTTCAAAACCAGACTGGATGGGGCTTGGAGCAACCTGGATCAATGGAAGATGTCCCTGCCCATGACAGGGGTCTGGAACTGGATGAGCTTCAAGGTCCCCTCCAACCCAAACCCTTCTGTGATTCTACATCACCAGGTTTGGAAGAGAATGTGAAACCTCACACGGAGTAGCCCCAATTCAGTCACCCCAATGCAACAGCTGAGCTGTGTGCCGGAAAAATATCCCACCAGCAGAGGCCAGCAGTGGAAGTGGGGAAAATCCCTGTTTTCAGAGGGATTTGAGCATAATACACTAACTTCTGACAATCCGCTTCCACTGGAGGTGGCTTTACAGGTGGTGTTACCTACTCCACTTACTCTGTGCAGGTCTGAACTCAAGTGTCAGACTCCCCCACATGCACCAACATTTATAGTTTATGTGCTTTGTAAGCAAGCACTCGGCATGTTTTTACCCTGCTGCCTGACATCTTCCAAGGTGCCCCTTAGCTCTTGAGCCGTGAGGAAAGTGGAATAATTGCTCCCCTGGTTGTACAGGCCACATCCATGCTGGTGGATTGCTTCTCCTCCAAACCCAGAGCTGCTCAGAGAGCCTATCCTGCACTCAGCCCTTCTGATAAACACTCCACTCATTGGAGTTAACCCTATGATGGTTCTCAGATTTATTCCACATACACAGAAACTCCCACACATGCCGCTGGTGTGTTGGTGTCTGCTTCCAGAGAGAGGGATCTGTGATTTCAGGGCTTTAAAGCTGTTTCGGAAAGCACCATGAGATCTCCTGTCTCCCATGGTTGGCTTGGTGCTGACTGCAGAGGCACTGCTCTGTGACTCAGTGTGCAAACCCAAATAATCCTGGGAGGCCAAAATACACCAAGAAGCAAATAAAAAAGGGCAGTTTTCCAGCTATCTAGTACAGGAAAGCACAGCACACACAAGTCTCCCCCAATACTACATTGCCAACATGAAATCTGGGCTGTTGTATCTGCTCTGAATTCCCAGAGCTGCAGGCCAAATCAAACTCAATAACCAGTAACAAAACTTCCATTGAAACCCAGTCCTGGATAATTTGGCCATTTGGAAGAAAAGATTAAAGGGGACATTTACATGATAAATATCTTTTCATTCTAAAAATCCCAGGTGTCTGTAACTCAAGATACACACAGACAAATGCAGGCTCAACATCATATAAACATGGAGCAATGGAAAAACATGTAATTACAAATCATCTCCCTGCTGAAGATGTGTCACAGCTGTTCAGGACTGAGATAAAGTACACAATGGCTGGTGGCCAGAGGCCATCATGCGCCAGGAGCCAATGACATGACTCTTCTGCTCACCCTACAAAGCATTCAGGCGTCCCTCGAGCCTCAGTCATGACACTCACAGTTATTCTGTGAGAGAAAATGCTTCAACAGGTACAACAGGGGATACCTGCTCCCATAAAGGCCCACCTCCTCCATACAGTGCCTTCCAAAGATCTGATGTTCCAGGTAAGCAAAGCCTGACTCACTACAGAGGGAATTTTTTACCCAGTCTCTGAATTCAAATGCAGTCTCTGAATTCTTTAATGAACCCTTGAGTCAGGAAGCAGACAGAAGGTGCTGCTGTGCCCCGGGTCCACCACCCAAACTGGAGAGAATTTAAAGGGTTACAGCTGGGAGAGACCTTAAAGCTCATCTTGTTCCTATTCCCTACCACGGGCAGAAACACCTTCCACTAGACCAGTTGCTCTAAACCCTGTCCAACCTGGCCTTGAACACTTCCAGAGACAGGGATGGGGGAAGTCTTGCACAATGATCTGTGCTGCTTACAAGCAAGGTAGAAGAGATAAGCACAGTCTGGAGTAGGCAGCACTGTGATGAGTCAGAGCCAACATGAGTGGTGCTGCTTGAAAACAGAGATCACTGTTCGGGGCAATCAAGCCTGATTTAGTTGTTTCTGCATCTCCTCCACCTAAAAAATCAGCTTGAGGAGAGCAGATGCAGGTGCAACAACTGACATGGAGATTCCTGCCCCACTGCCATGTCCGTCTGGATCCCCATGAGAGCAGGAGAGCACCTTGTCAGATCCAGATCTCATTACCACACAGATTTGGGTGGCTGCCTGCTGTTAGGAATAAGGCTGATAACAGGCATCTGACACATACTCTGTGTCTCCATGAGTCACAGTCGCACAGTGCTGAGGAAAACTGTTCCATCATGGTCATCTGGTGAGAAAACTGCTGAAAACCTGTCCTTTTGGGGTGGCTTATTAAGAAACAAAGCTGGAACACAAAGAATCAATATTATTACTGATTTTCAACACAAGCAGGATTGAGGTGGGCATTTTTTATGTCTTCGCTTCTTGCTTTTCCTCCAAATGGACAGAACAACTGAGGGTGAGGGAAATTAAACTATCTACATCAATTAGGTGTTATCTTCTGTGCTGGCTAACAGCATGAAGGGCCTGGAAAGAAGAGCTGGTTTGCCACATGCTCCAAAGGGGATGCTCTCAGAAGTTAACACATTGTTTCAGCTCAATGAAAAATTCAGCCTGGTTCCCTGCTTTGAACAAGTGGTTAAAGATGAGAAAACTTGTCTTGGAGCTCAGAGGAGCTCAGGGAGAGGTAAGCCTACAGCAGAGGGGCTGGATCCAGCCTGTGGATATGCATTCTCCCCACAGCAATACAAACGTGTTCCACTGAGGTCTGTCTGGTATGCCTGAAAGGCCTATTCATTCTCAACAGAGTTAAAAATCACTGCTTGGAACAATTACAGAATCATGGAATGGTTTGGGTTGGGAGAAATCTCAAAGTTCAGCTAGTTCTAATCCCCCTGGGCCTTCCACTAGACCTGGTTGCTCCAAGACCTGCCCAACCTGCCCTTGAACACTTTCAGGGATGGGGCAGCCACAGCTGCTCTGGCCAGCCTGTGTCAGGGACTCACTACCCTCACAGGGAAGAATTTCTTCCCAGTATCTCATCTAACTCTGCCCTCCATCAGTTTGAAGCCATCCCCCCTTGTCCTATCACTCCATGCCCTTGGAGTCCCTCTCCAAGGACTCCAAGCTGTCGTGGAGCCCCTTTGGGCACTGGCAGGGCCTTCAAGGTCTGTCTGGAGCCTTCTCTTCTCCAGGCTAAACACCCCCAGCTCTCCCAGCCTGTCTCCAGAGCACAGGGGCTCCTTGGAGCATTTCCATGGCCTCCTCTGGGCTTGCTCCATCAGCTCCACATCCTTCTTATGATGAGGGCCCCAGAGCTAGAATCAGTACTTCAGGTGGGGTTTCATGATCTTCTTCGTACCTTCCACCCTCTCACACAGCCGTTTTCTACACTTTAGACTAAAAGATTGCATTTCCTAGTCACTATATTCTGATATTTTCATGTGCAGAGGGCCATGACCAGCTGTCAGCTGAAGAAGGCACTTGGAAAAGGTCAGCACTCCACTTCAAACAAGCCTGAAGCTCCATTAGAAATACCACCACAGCCTCACCTCTCCTGACTTCCCAAGGGACAGTGCAGGCAGGGGACAGCAGTGTGGGGGGAGGACAGGTCATGTGCCATGGATAGTGCTGCTCAGATGGATTGTCACACTCCCACCCTGTCAAGGCTCAATTTGGACTTTACCCCTTGCAGGCAGAGAGAGCACTGAAGGCAAGACTCTGCCTCCTCTGTCAGCTCTGCAGTAGCTCTGGCAATCCTGGGCTGTGGAAACTTGTTGTAAAGAGATTCATGGAATCAGAGAGTAGTTGGGGTGGGAGGTGACTTACGGAGATCACCTTGTCCAACATTCTCCTTAAGCAGGTTCACCCACAGCACGCTGCACAGGCTTGTGTCCAAGAGGGGTTTGAATATTCTCAAGGAAGAAGACTCCACAGACTCTCTGGGCAGGCTGTTCCAGTGTTCTGTCACATTCACAGGACAAGGTTCTTTCTCATATTGAGATGGAACTTTGTGTGCACCAGTTTCTCCTGATGCCCCTTGTCCTGTTGCTGGGCATCATTAAGCAGAACCTGGTTGATCCTCTGACAACCTCTCTGCAAACACTGACAGACAAGGATGAGTTCCCCTCTCAAGTCATCTCTTCTTGAGGCTGAACAGCCCCAGCTCCCTTAGCCTTTCCTTGTAAGAGGGATGCTCCAGTCCCCTCATTGTGTTTGAGGCTGAAACTACCTGCAGCAGGGTGAGTCAGTAGTTTTCACCATTCATGCTTTTTGCACCAGCAAAGGCATGTGCCAAGCAGAGTTAGGCACTCCGAACAGTGGGAAGGCTGCCAGACCCACAGGGAACAGGATGGGAAGGAAGGCTCTGGAGAGCCCTTGCAGAGGGATCTGGACAGGCTTGGCTCAATGGGTTGAGGCCACTGTATGAGGTTCAATAAGGTCAAGTGCTGTGTTGGTGCTGACAGAGCTTGTAGCTGGAAAATCCTCAGCTCTCTATTGTTCTGTGAGAATTCCGTCTTTCCCATACATGTTAACCTAAACAGTACTACCGTTTTGTAAACTTCTTGCACCTGCAGGCTGTTTTTCTCACATAGTGATGATTTCGGTTAGGAAAACGTCTGTCTGCTACATGCTGGGTCTCTGACCAGCCCCTCGAGGGCTGGCTGGCCCAAAGAATCAATTACTTTGTGACACTTAACACACTTTGTGAACTACCTTATAAAAACCCTGGAAAATTAGTAAAGTTTGGCTCATATGCCGCTTCTGCTAACTTGGATTCATGTGGTTTTTTCTGCACGTCCCTCTTGCACAGTGACAAGTGCTGGGTCCTGCACTTAGGTCACCAAAACCCCGTGCAGAGCTACAGGCTGGGAGCAGAATGCACAGCAGGAAGGGCCCTGGGGGTGCTGGCTGGCAGCAGCTGAACGTAAGTCAGGTGCCCCAGTGGGCAAGAAGGCAAATGGTACCTTGACTTGTATCAGCTACAGTGTGGCCAGCAAGCCCGAGGCAATGACTGTTCACTTGTACTGGGCACCTCAAATCCTGTGTGCAGTTCTAGGCTCCTCATGACCAGAAAGACTTTGAGATGCTGGAGTGTGTCCAGAGAAGGGCAGTGGAGCTGCTGAACGGTCTGGAGCAAAGGGGCTGATGAGGAGTGGCTGAGGGAGCTGGGGGGACTCAGCCTGGAGAAAAGGAGGCTCAGGGGGACCTTCTCACTATGTACAACTCTCTGAAAGGAGGGTGTAGCCAGGTGGGGGTCAGGCTCTTGCCACAGGTAACTGGATGAGAGGAAACAGCCTCAAGTTGTGCTATGGGAGGTTTAGGTTGGATGTTTGGGAAAATTTCTTCATGGAAAAAGTTATCAAGCCCTGGTGCAGTGATGGAGTCCCCATCCCTGAAGGGATTTAACTGACATGTAGACATGGCACTTGGAGACATGGTTTAGTGGTGGGCTTGGCAGTGCTGGGGGAAGTGGACTCAATGATCTCAGATGGCTTTTCCAATCCAAATGATTCTCTGACTCTGTGACAGAGCACAGAAGCAAAGGGAGACATTGTAGATGTGCAGCCCAGCAGGATGGCATACAGCCACCAGCCCTGCCGTGGCCAGCTGGAGCACAGAGCATCCCTCTTGCTTGTTCCGCTTGACCAAGCTCACAAATCACCCAGACATCCCTAAACAGCAGCTTCCTGCAATTACAAGCAGCAGAACACATGTGCCAATTAGCTGCACACCAATATCCTCTTTGGCCCTTGATCTAGGCCAGAACTCAGCCCTAGGGTGCAGCAGAGCCAGGCTGCTTCATCCAAGATCCTGAAGACTGGATAGAACATCCCCTGGCTGAAGGCCAAGAGGGCTCTCCTCTCCCTCTCCTCTTCCACACCTATCCTTCTCTCCCCTATGCTTCTACACAGGGACAGCAGCTCCACCCCACCTCCCCAGGTGCTGGGTGGGAGATCTCAGCCAGAGACAGAAACACGTGTGGTATACACAGGAGAGCAGCAATGTCTCTTCCCATCCTACACAAGCTGTCAAAAAATCTGAATTCCATACTGGATGAGAGCAGCACTCGGTATCTGGGAGACCTCTGGGATTCTGGGAGATATCAGGTAGGAGTGCCAGGCTCTGTTCAAGAAGTATCTCCAGGTTCTCACACTTCTCTTCCCACTTTACGGGAGACTTGCTTTCCTTCCACAGTCCCAATCCTCATCCCCAGCACTGGGTACAGCAATTGGTCAGTGACATGGCAGTGCTGCTCACAAACCATCCTGGGAACCTCTGAGTCCCTCCCTGGAGGTTTGGCTGTAGGAAGAACATGCCTCCTGGGGACCAGTCACATGCCGATCCTGAGAAACGGGCTCTTTGTTACCACCTCAGGGAATGTAATGCTGCCAGATGCTCCTGAAAGGTGCCATGGCACCACCACAATAGGGCAGGCACAGCCAACCGTGACAAAAAGCCTGCTGCTATGGGACAGGAGCTCTGGAGATGCTCCACTCCCTAACAGCTGTATCTTTGGTCACCCAACCACTCATTTCCCTGACTTCCCTGGGTGGGTGGAGCTCTCTCCTCTGCTCCTTTTGGAACCAAAGACCCCTGGAGAACTCCTGGCTTAGGCTAAGGAGACCACAAGGGCTGTTTGTTCAGAGACAGACCCCAACATATGAGCCTCTGCGGGGTGTTGGTCACAGGGGTATGTCCACTTCTGCACAGCATGGCCTCGCACTACCCTCTCTCAGCACAAGGAAGTGCAATCCACCTCTTACTCAACAAGTAATGGTGTTCCCCATCTCTCCCCACCCACTCTGAATCTGAGATGGGGAGATGAGCACCCCATGGGGGCTGGGAGCAGCCAGCCCCTTCCTTCCCCAAGTGCTGACAGGGCTTTCCTGCCTTCCCGGCCCTTGGCACACTGCTTTCACGCATCTCAGAACCCTGCTCACCTCTTCACTTCTGAAACGTTGTTAATCCTTGCAGCGTCCAGAAGAGCATCCTCTGAAATGCAGAAAGAAGGGAGAGGGAGTGAGTATGGAGGCACACATATGGACATCCTAACCTGGAATGTGCAGAGACTGCTGCTGCTCTGAGCTCTAACTGATCACCCCAGTGAGCAAGGGGCTATTCCTGTGAGCAGGTTACCCAAAAACTCCTCGCTGTCTGGGTGACTGACCCCCGTCCCCCATCACACACCCTGCAAACAGGGGGCTGTGGAATGCAGCAGAAATCCCAGGACAGTGGGCACTGTCACTCCAGGGTGTCACAGCCTCAGCCAGAGGTTTCCAGACACAGCAGTGTTCCTATCACAGAGTCAGAATGACATCCCCTGGCTAGAGAAGGGAAGAGCAGCACCCAGCTCTGGGAGATAAGGGATGGTTTGGGTTGGGAGGGACCTTTAGCTTATCTCATTCCACCTCTCTACCAGAGAAGGGACTCCTACTAAACCAGGTTGCTCCGAGCCTTGTCCAACAGGTCCATGAACACTTCCAAGGGATGGGGCAGCCACAGCTTCTCTGGGCAACCTGTGCCAGGGCCTCACCAACCTTCAGAGGCAAGAATTTCTTCCCAATATCCCATCTAACCCTGAGGGCAGGGTTAGAAGAAGCCAGTCAGCGGGAAGCCATTCCCCCTTATCCTGTCTCTCCAGACCCATGTCCAAAGTCTCCCGCTAGCTCTCTTGGAGCCCCTTTACGCACTGAAGCATTAAGGGTTAACCCCTTCCCTGGAGAGCTTCCCGGGCAAGGGCCAGCAGAAAGGTTCCATTCCCCAAGGAGGTCCCCCAAAGGAGGGACCCCGCAATCCCCTCCCAAAGGGCACCCGACCCTCTGTCCTGCGTCCCGCCCCTCCCGCCCCAGGGCCAGCCCCAGCAGCGATAGTCACCCTTGGACAGGCGGTCCCGCAGATAGCAGTAAGCCAGCGCAGCGATGAGGGCAGGCAGCCCTGCTCCAGGGCAGCAGCTCCCAGCGCCGCTCTGATGCCCGCCGGGGTCTCCCGCATGACAGCAGTGCTGCTCTGCACCTGACGGCCATGGCGTCGGCTCTCTGAGGGATGCCATGAGGCTGGACGATGTTCCTGGCACAAGGCAGCTAGTGCTGGCCAGGCCGGTGGCAGGTGGCCGGGGGGGCTGCAGTGGGGTGAGGCCTGGGACAGGCAGCCCTGGCTTCACCGCTGAGGGGGTCCCCTTTAGGCCTGGCCCATTACCTACGGGAGAGCCCCCTGGGCCTGGCCCCATTGGTAAAATGGGGCCTGGCGGGATAGCTAAGGGAGAGCCCCCGGGGACGGGCCCCCTTACCGGGGGTTTCCTCCCCGGGTCCCTCTGTCGCCCCCTGCAGGCCGCGATCCGCCATGGCAGCCTCGCTCTTGGCGGCGGCGCGGGATCACGGCGTCCCCTGGCGGCCAATACCGGGAGCAGCCGTGGTCCGGCGATCCCGGCCGCCTCAGCCACAGCCGCCGCTGCAGTCCCGTAGGTCGCACGTGACGGCAACCACCATGGCCGCGCTCGGAGGAGCCGCGCCAGCCCCTGTGGCAGCGGGCGGAACGCCAGAGAGGCCAGCATAGTCCCCTCGCTCCACGCACAGCGCCACTCGCACCTTACCCCCCCGTCGCTCAGGCCGGTGGACCAAGATGGCAGCTGCCGGCCGGCGGCGCAAGATGCGGGGGGGGCGCGCAAGGCTTGCCGGGAGATATAGTCCCCACCGCGCCCTGTGCCGCGCTTGTCCACCGCCGCGGACTACAACCTCCGGGAGGCGCCGCGGCGCGGCCCGCCCGGGGCATGCCGGGAAAACGGCGACGGCTACGGGACATGCAGGGAAGTGGCTGGCGGGCTCCGGCAGGGGGCGCAGCTCAGGGGGGCGGCGGGGCAGAGGTTCGAGACCCGCCTGGGCGCGTGCGTGTTACGCAGAGGGGTTCGCGCGCGCGGGCGCGCCCGGACGGGCACGCACGTGCACAAACACACGTGCACGAGCACAGCCGGGCGTGCCCCCACACTCAGGGCTGTGTTTGCAGCGTGCGCACACGGGCACGCGCATCAAACCACACACAACACACCACACACACATCACACACACATCACAAACGAACACATGACGCAGACACACCTGCACGGACGCACGTGGGCACACACAGGTACTCACATGCGCACTCGTGTATTCACACATGCACGCACAGTTTGCCATCCCACCGTCACTCCAGCGCTTCCACAGGGTCCCACAAACTCCTGGGTTAAACAGAGCTGCTAAGATGATGAATTTTAGGGATTAAAAAAAATTTTTTTTAGAAGACTTGAGCTTATTGCCTGAGTTATTGATTCCTGGATTTAACTCTGCACACCGCTGGCAGATGTGGGATGGTGCAGCAGGGATAAGGATCAGGAGCCAGGGAGCTGGGAAAGACCGGGGGGGGAGGGGCATAAATAGGCATTTCTGCACTCAGACTGGGACTAGCAGGACTGGAAGTTGTTACAGACAGCCCAGTGCCCCAGTTCCCCAACCCACTTCCCCCAGTTCCATCAGCTCAGTGCTCCCAGTTCCCCAGCCCAGCTACCCGAGCTCAATCAACCCAGTGCTCCCAGTTCCCCAGTCCCAAACTGACTGCTGGCTCCCCTTGCTCAGTTGCTCAGTCCAGTTCTTCCAGCTCTAACAGCCCAGTTCCCCCAGGTATCCAGCCCAGTTTCTCCAGCTCCCCAGCTCCTCCTACCATGCTCCCCAGTCCAGCTCATTGGCTTCTCCAGCCCATCTCCCCCACTTCTCCTAGCTCCAACAGCCCAGTTCCCCCAGTTCCCCAGCACAGTTCCCCCAGCTCCCCAGTCCAGCTCCCTGGCTCCTCCACCCCAGATACCCCATTTCCCCAGCCTGTCCTCCCTACCCCATGACTCCCATCTGTGTTCCAGACTGGGAATGGCATATCGTGCCATGGCTGGGCTGGCTAGGAAGGTGGGTGCTCTTGCTTCCAGCACCAGGACTGCAGGGGGCTGGGAAGGGCTGTGGTGTGATGACTGGAGACAGGGTGGGAACACCCCAGGCTTCCACAGCAGAGCTGCCAGAAAGGACAGGGAGAGAAGAATGAGGGGAGAGGGTCCCCCTGCACCAGCCACAGCACCCTGTCCCCAGCCATCCACTGTGGATGTCCACTTCCAGTGGGACAGGATGTCAGAGATTCCCTTGGTTCCTTTTCCCAGGTGAGGATGCTGGGAGCAGTGGTGTGGCATGGCAAGCCCTGCAATGTCAGGTCCCTATCTCCTCACAGGTGCTGAGCATGGTGACATCCCTGTGCTCCCCTATCCCTCCAGCTATTGCATCCCTGGAAGGGCCTAATTCTGGGTAAGAGGCTTGGTACCACATTCCCACTGCAGAGACAGGCTTTGCTTTGCCAGTCTAGGTACACGCCATGCTGCTCCATCATCACTCACACAGTTATCCATGGGAGCTGGAAGAGGGTTCCTTGGTGCTCCCAAGTGGAAAGAAAGCAATCCTGAGTCGGCAGCATCTTCAGAGCTGGATGGGAGCCAGAGCCTGAGCTCTTCCAAAAATAACATCCTAGTCAGCACTGCCAATGGCAGTATGCCCATCTGCTCCTGGCCACGGTACTGTGGGGATGCCATGGCAAGGCCCAGCACTGGCACAAAGGATGGATAATGTCTCATCAGGGTGACCTGCAGCCTGAAGAGGGGCTGCAGGCCTCTGTCCTGCACTTGTGTCCCCTCCTACCCCAACTGCAACCATGGAATCATTTGGGTTGGAAAAGCCCGCTGAGACCACTGAGTCCAACCACTCCCCCAGTAACTGCCAAGGCCACGACTAACCCATGTCCCCAAGTGCCACATATACACGGTTTTTTAAACCCCTCCAGAGGTAGGGACTCCACCACTGCCAGGGCTGGACAACCCTTTCTGTGAAGAAATTTTCCCACAATCCAACCTAAACCTTTCGTCGTGCACAGTGCAGGTGTCCCGTCCAGTGCCACAACTCTCTGCTGCTCCTGGTCCCCCCACTACCTGGGCTGTTCCCCTCTGCCATGGACTGCCCTTCCTCCCAGTGCTCCCAGTTTCCCCATTTCGGTCCTCCCGGTTTCAGCCTCGACGTTCCCGTGTTTCCCCCAGCTCCTTCCAACACTTTCCCCTGGAGCCCTGCCCCACGGAAAGCTCCACAACTCCTCCCTCCCGGTGCTCCCGGTCCCCTCCAGTTTCCCCCAGGTCTCCCTCCACCATCCCGCCCCTCGGTGCTCCCCGCCTCGGCCCCGCCCCCGGCCCGCCTCTCCCGGTCCCATCGCGCCCCGCGCCCCGCAATGCCGCCGTAGGGGCCGCGGCACCGGCACCGGCGGGGTAGGGGTGTTCCGGGGCCATGTCGGGTCACGACGGCGGCATGTCGGGTCGCGACAGCGTGCAGATCCCCGATGACCGGGACTTCGGGGCGTTCCGGGCGCAGTGCGAGTCGGAGAGCGGCTGGAGCCTCACTTATAGCAAGGGCGGGGTGGGGGTCTGGGTGCAGCTGCTGGAGCCCGAGCGCGCCCTCCACAAGATCAAGGTGAGACCTCCCGCCTGGCGCACGCTGGTACACGGTGAGACATCCCCACGCACCCTGGGCACCCCGGTCGCACCCCCGCCCCGGTATCCCCCCGGGACTGGGGTACCCAGCGGCACGGGGGTGGCGCGGGGATCCCGCGGGGGACCTGGAGGCAGGAGGGACCCTGGGGCGATGCCCTGGGGCACCCTGGCGGGGGGGGGAGCGGGGACCCCATAGTGAGTGGGAACTCGGGGGGTGAACCACAGGGGATCCCAGGGAATAGTGGAGTCCCTCAGGTGATGCAGCACCCTGGAGCGAGTGGGGACTTGGCCGAGCTGGCCCCCGATGGCAAGCAGGGACCCCAGGAGAGGTGGCAGAAAGATGGACAAATGCCAAAGACTGCCCAGGACAAATGGGCAGTCTGGGCGGGGTGGGGACCCCAGGACAAACACAACTCCAGGGCCGAGCCAGGGACAAACAGCCGCCCCTAAGGACAAAGGGGCTGAGCAGGGGGGATTGGGAACTCAGCCAGGGACAAACAGGAGCCCCCAGGGTGTGTGGGGCCATGGGTCCTGGGTGCTGCCTATCCCCACTTCACCCACTGGGAACCTATGCTTGCTGCACATCAGGGCTGGGCTGGGGGACTCCTTGGAGCCTGTGGCCACCAGCCTGCTGCCACTGGGGTTGTTCCCCTTGCCCAGAGCTCCCTATGTCCCCACTTTTCCCAGAGGGTCCTTCCCTCCTCGGTGCCAATGTGCTGGCACAGGCAGCTGCGTGCTCATCCTGGCTCATCTCTCTCGAAAAGCGGGACACTGGAATTGCAAGGGACAACTTGAGACAGGAGCAGCGACCAGATGGGGTTACACTGGAATCTCTGGCTGGTGTCCCTGTCCCTGGTGGCACCTCCATGAAGCTGTCCTGGTGTAGTGGGTGGCACTGCCCTTGCCATGGTGCCAAGCCCGGGTGGTGGCAGTGGTGGTGATGGTGGCAGCAGTGACGATGCGGCCTGCTCACACACTGCTCTGCAGCAGCCGTGCGAGCAGTTGGCACTGGCACTGCTGGAGAAACCTGTCGCTGGGGCACTGCCACTGGCTGTGCCCAGCACCTGCCATGGAACCACTGGGTTGCTTCCACCGTAGCACGTTGGAGGGGTTTGGGCTGCCATGACCGAGGAACAGGTCCCCATCGTGTCCTTGTGCCAGCAGTGAACCCTGGGAGGGGGGGATGGTGGTCTCTGGGGTATAGGGATTCTCTAGTGCCATTTGCACCCATCCCCACAGAGTTGGGGAACCATGGTGGGTGGGATGTGAACCATCCATCACTGTGGCATCTGGGACTGGTGGCATGGGCATGGCTCTGTGGAACGGTGCATCCTGACCCCCTCTGACACCCCCTCCTCTCTCCCCTGAAGCTCCTTGTGTCCCCCAGCCCTGGTGCTTGCTCTTGGGGGTTGCAGCATCCCAAAACATCCCCTGGACTGACGTGGTGCTTGGGTGCATCCCCCGCCTGTCCCACAATCCCAGTGTGCCACGTTGGCATGGCAGGGATCCAGCCCATTCCAGGATGTCCTGGCACGGCTGCTCGCGCCAAGGCACCTGGAGCAGTCTTTTGCCTGCAGGGGTCCCTGAGCCAGGTCCTGCCCCTTTCCACGCCCTCCTGGACAGATCCTGCTTGGAAAGATCCTGCTGGGTGTTCATGTGTTGATTCCACCTGATACTGGAGACCCTGTGGGGTAACAGTCCTTGTCCCCACCCTGTGGCCCCCAGCAGCACCCAGGCCCACTATCCCAGCCAGGATAAGATGCTCCTGCTGGATTTTGAAAGAGTGGACACATGGCATTGCTGACATGGCATGGCAAGGTGCAGCCCAGGGGTTTGCCGCTCACGCTGGGGGTCTCTGCGTGGGTGCTGGCGGTTCTCTGCAGGAGCTGTTCTCTCCCAGGAGCTGGTTTCCCTCTGAATTCATCCTGGATTCCTCCTGGATTCCTTGCTTAATTAAGTGGAACCTGAAAGTCTCGCCCTGCTTTGAGGCTGCCGCCCCCTCCTCCCCATCCCCCTCCATTAGGGATGCAGCTCTCGTCTAACCTGTTTTCTGGAGTCTGGGAACAAGTTGGTGTGATGGCTGATTCCTCAGTGGGACATTTGATGCCCTTGGAACTGGCTACAGGTTGGGGCACCCCAGCCAGGACACCCCATCCTACCCAGTGGGGCAGTGAGTTGGTGCCTGGGAATCTGAGGTTTCCCAGGGAAGATGGTTTCCCTTCTAAATGGGCTGCTCCTGAAGGATGGCCAGGAGCCATCCTTTGGGATGCAGTGGAACAATCTGGGGTGTTGGCAAAGCCGCCAGTGTGGCCAAGCTTGGGGACCCCCTTGGTGGTGGCAGCCCTCACCACTCCCCCCAGGCAGGGGTGGGGGGTCTCCACTTTAGGATCTGCTCTTGTCCCAGTCTGGCACCCATTCTGTGTTCCCTCGGGCCCATCATAGCCCTAGCCCTGGGGACTTCCTCTCTTCCTTCTCCACCTCCTCTTCCTCCTCNCCCAACCCCACCCCAGCACCCTTGGAATGTGAGTCACCTGCAGGGCAGGTCCTGCACTACTGGCTTGACTAGCCTCGCTGCTCTGGGAATAACCCACCTGAGCATGGTGCTGAGGTGGCCTGGCTGCATGTGGGAGCAGGGCTTCTCCAAGGAAGTCATCCAGGCAGGCTGTCTCCAAAACTGCCCTCTGCAGGGGTGGGTGTTCCCAGACAAGTTTTTGGGTGAATGGAGGAGGGGAAGATGGGCTCTGTGGAGCAGGGATGGGTCTCTGAGATTGAGGATAAGCACTTGGGGTTGGGGGCAGACTCCATGGGGCCAGGATGGATTTGTGGGGTTGAGGATGAGCACTGTGGGGGTGGGGCTGGGCTTTGTGGGGCAAGGATGGGTTTGAGGATGAGTACTGTGGGGGAACAGGCTCCATGGCTGTGTCCCACCAAGGGGACATGTGGGGTCGTGCCCCATTGCTGGGTGCTTCTGTGCCCCCTCCCGGGGCTGGGGGGTCTCCAGTACCATATGCTGGGCCAACAGGGCCACCCTTAAATCCTGAACCCCAGGGTCTGGGGGGCAGGAGGGGCTGGTGCCATCCTTGGGGATAAACAGGAGCCGGTGGCATTCCCAGGGACAGGTGCTGGCTGCTCTCCCTGCCCTATGCTTGGCTCTAGTGCCCTTGACCTCGGCAGATGGCATTTCTGCTACTAGGGTAGCCACCCTCACCTTCTCCCTTCTCCTTGTCTTCTTGCCTTCCCTGGATCTGGCTGCTGTGGTTACAGAGGAGCTTCCCACTCTGCACCTCCCAACCCCTTCCATGCTGCTCCAAGGCACCAGGCACAGCCCCACATACTGGCTCCTCTGGCTCCCCTATGCAGGGATGCCACTTAGGGGGGAGCACAGTGATGTGGGGGCAGGTGGGCAAAAGGGTCCCCTAGTACCCAGGACTCAGCTCCACACTGCCTTGAAGCCCTGCATGCCTGTGGGTGGCTCTGGGTGGCAAACTGAGTTGCTGGTTGGGGTCCAGGTCTTCTTGGAGGGGATTGCATTGATATTTTTAAGAATCTGAGAGGAGATACCTACGCCCCTGGCTCCCTGGGTTTTCCCACAGCTGCCGTCCCACCTGGGGGTGTCCATGGTTGCCCTATTGTCCAGGGGTCCCCACAGCCACTCGCACACTTTGGGGTCCCCACTGCCTTCCTCCTGCCTGAAGGTCCCCACTGCCATCCCCTTACGAGTTCCCTACAGCCACCTTCCCACCTGGTGGTCCCAATGGCCACTCTCCCACCACGATGTCCTCTCTGCCATCCTGTTGGGGGTCCCTAGAGCTGACCTCCTGCCCAGGGGTCCCCATAGCCACTCTCCCACCCTGGGGGCCCCTGGTAGTTCTCTCATGCCCCCTGCCTTGCAGTGCAGGATGGAGTGCAGGGATGTGCCGGCAGAGACGCTGTATGACGTGCTTCATGACATCGAGTACCGCAAGAAGTGGGACACCAATGTCATCGAGACCTTTGACATCGGGAGGCTGACGGCCAACTCTGATGTGGGCTACTACGCCTGTGAGGAGGGGGCTGGGGGATCTGGGAGGTCCTGGGGGAGGGCTGACCCCCAGGGCTGCTACCACTCCACCCCTGGGTTTGGCATCCGGGGAATCCATGGTGTCTGGCATTGAAGGGAGGGCCTGGATACCAGCTTGGGGGGATATGGGGGCAGGAGGGGACTCCACACTTGGAGGTGGGTGTCTCACTCCAGAACACTCCACCTGGTGCTGTCCCTAGGGAGGTGTCCCAAGCCCCTGAAGAACCGGGATGTGGTCACACTCCGCTCCTGGCTGCCCATGGGCTCTGACTACATCATCATGAACTACTCTGTCAAGCATCCTGTGAGTTTAGCGGGGCACCAGGGGTCCTGTGGTGCTGGGTTGGGGCTCACTCAGAGCTTGGGGGGATGGGTTGGAGAGTTGAGGGGCTGCTCTGGGGGGTCGTGACAGCCCTGCTTGTGGCTGGTGCCTGCTGTACCCCACCTGCTCTGTCTCTGACTCATGTTCCCACCTTGTTCCCCACCACAGAAGTACCCCCCCCGCAAGGACATGGTGCGGGCAGTCTCCATCCAGACGGGCTATCTGATCGAGGGGACGGGCGCCAAGAGCTGCACCATCACCTACCTGGCACAGGTGGACCCCAAAGGTAAGGAGGGACCCCTGGCTCTGTGCCCTGGAGCTCAGCACCCCCAAGTCCTTCCCTAATGTCACTGTCTGCTTGGGGAGACTCAGTGGGGTCTTGGGGGAACTCGGGGGGGCTTACTGGGAGCTCAGGGTGGGCTTGGACAGGGGGTCTCATGGGTTCTCAATGTAGGCTCATTGGGAGCTCAGGGTGGCCTCTCTTGAGGCTTAATGGGGGCTTTGGGCTCAGTGGGGGCTCAGGGTGAGCTGGGGGTCAGTGGGGATTCAGCTGGGGCTCTGGGCCTTCAGGGCAGGGTCAGTAGGACTTCAAGAAACTCAGGCTGAGCTCAGGGGGACTCCGGGTGGGTTCAGTTGGGCCTCTGGATATGCTCAAGGTGGACTTGGAAGGGCTCATCAGCAGGAGCATCTAGGGATGCAGCCAGAGCCAGACAGACCATGCAGCAATGTCAGGAGGAAACATCTTGGGCCTGTTCTCTTGAAATCTTTCATTTTGGTGGTTGAAGAGGGATCCAAAATGCTGAAATCACTGATTTTGACCTCTGCAAGAGCAGAGTGCAATGTGGATTGAACCCTGTTCCCTCTCTCCAGCCACATGTCCCCGGTGAGAATGCCGTGGGGGTCCCATGTGCGGGGGTCCTGGTTTTTGGGCACCTGGGTGATGCTGGGGGTCCCACTCCCAGCCGCCCCTCCCTTCTCTCTAGGTTCTTTACCAAAGTGGGTGGTGAACAAATCCTCCCAGTTCCTGGCCCCCAAGGTGAGTTTGTGGCACTGGGGGGGTCTGGTATGGGGGCGAGGGGTCCCTGTGCCCATCTCGCTCTTCCTCCCAGGCGATGAAGAAGATGTACAAGGCATGCCTCAAGTACCCTGAGTGGAAGCAGAAGCATGATCCTCACTTCAAGCCCTGGCTGTTCCCAGAGCAGAGCCGACTCCCAGCCCTGGCACTCTCTGAGCTCTCCCTCCAGCATGCGGATTCCCTGGAAAACATTGATGAGAGCTCCCTGGCCGAGAGCAAGGAGGACCGTGGCGAGGGCAGCGATGAGGACAGCCTGACCTGATTCCCCTGGGAGCTCCTTGTTCCCCAGGCTAGGACAGCCTGACATGACCCCTCCTGGGGGCTTCTCTCCCTGTCCCCCCACTTCCAACATGGTTTGTGTCTCTATCTTGCACACCTGTACACATGCACCCTCACTTTGGGTTTGGGGGTCCCCCCATTGCTGTACTCCTGTCTGGGGACAGCAGGGACACGCTGGGTCCCCCAGGGTGGGAAGTTGGGGGTTGTCTGGTCACTTAGCCCTTGTGGGACACCAGTATTGTCCCTATTGATGGCAAACCCAATAAGTGCCCTTCAGCTTTTGTGGGGCCAGAGGAAAAGGGGGGCCCTGTGCCTGCTCCCCAGCCCTGGAGACCCCACCACTGCACTCCCCCCTGTGCCCTCCATCCGTGCTTCCCATGTCTGTTATGGTACAACAGAACTGCCTTCATCCCATGGGACTAACTCCCCCAGTGGACCCCTGGGGGGTGCTTGGGCACCTGTCTGCACCTCTGGGCATGCAGAGGGGTTTGGGGGGCTTCTGGCACCTCCTGGCATGCTGGGAAGGAGGGCCTTTGGGGTTTTTTGGCATCTCCAAACACGTAGAGGGGAGGCTTCTGAGCTCCTGGCACCTCCAGCATGTTAGAGGGGATATTGGGGTATTATAGCATGTTCAGGCATGTGGGAGGAGTTGAGGGGCTCATGGCACTTCCAGATGTGCTGTGGTGGGTGTATTTGAGGCTCCTGGGATCTCCATTCATGTTGCGAGGGTCTTATGGGCTCTCAGCATCTTCAGGTTTTTTTGGGGGAGGCTTTGGAGTAAGCAGACACCACCAGGTGTACTGGGTGTTTTTGGGGACTCTCAGCATCTTCAGGCACGTTGAGAGGACTTGAGGGGGCTCCTGGCATCTCCAGATGTTCTGGAGGTCTCTGAAGGCTCCTGTCCCCTCCCCTGCCTTTCCAGGGTGGGGACCCTTCCCAAGCTGGATGCCTGAACCCTTCCTCCACTGGAATTTGAGGCCTTGATTGGGGGTTTGGGAGCTGGTCTTTGGCCATGCTCCTGCCCCCTCCTTTTCTGGGCATGCAGAGGGAGATGGGAGATTTTGTACCTTGTACTGGAGCTGATTATTTAGGAATAAAAGAATTAAATCTCGCATGGGAGGGACTTAGCCTCTGTCCAACCTTGGTCCTTTGGGAGCCATCCCTGTCCCCATAGTGCACTCAGGAAGGGGGTCCTGGTGGGACCCTCAGGGGTTGTGGGGACTGCCAGGGGGGCTCTGGGTGATGGTGATGCCACCAGAGGGTGATAGAGAAACCCCCTAGTTAAGGATGAGGCTGCAAGCCCTTGTAGTGGGTTTTCCCACTACAGCCCCAGCCAAGCCAGTAACACCAGTACATTTCCCCCAAAAGCACCTCTGGGAGAGAGGAGATGGGGTGCTGAACTTTGGAGGTACTCTGTGGGGATATATCGTGGCTTCTACGGGAGGAGAATCCTGGGGAATGGAGCTGGCACCCCCAGGGACTGTGGGCCCTGTGTGGAGCCCTAGGACTCTTGTCTCCTCCTGGGGGCACCCAGGGGCAAAACTACCTATGCACCCCACTTCTGCCCCCCTAGTGCTCTGGGCACCCCAAAACCTCAGCAGACCCCAGTCCTTCTTTGCAGCCCAGCAGGGTTTTGATGTGTGGCATTGTCCAGTGTGTGCCATTCTCTGTGCCTGTGGGGATGGGATGGGCACTGGAGACTGGCTTCCCATTTCTCCCATCAACTTCCACCCCGCCCTGCCCTTCCCCGCCCCCCGCCCTGATTCCAATTAAAAATAGAACCCAATTAAAAAGGAACCTGGCCACCTCCCCCCTGGCAAGATGAAAATGGAGCCAAACTGGAGACAGGACGTTCTGCAGTGGCTCCGGAGCCAGGGCGACACGAGGAGGGCAGGTGATGGGGTAAAGCCCCTTGTGGGGAGCGTTTAGGTCTGTCAGCCCTGGGAGGTACAGCCAGGGACCCAGAGCTGCGGTACTGGAGAGAGAAGATGACTCCAAAAGGAAGTGGAATATGCTCTGGCACTCGTCTGGTGCTGGGGGGTTTGAGCAGAGCCGGGGCTCAGGTAGGATATGTGGAGGGGGCGGTGATCTTGGGGCTGTGCTGGGGACATCCTTGGGTGCTGACACGGGTGATCCCTGAAATGCTACTGGGAAGGACTACAAGGCTTCAGCCCTTCAGGGATGAGGCTCGGGCATTGCCGCTGGCCCCTGGGGTCTCGGACAGCACTTAGTTGTGTGACACCCCCAAAACTGAGTAAGGCCATGGCACCAGTTTTCTCTGCCGAAGGCTCTGGGAGGATATCCCACTGGGAGGGGATCCCCCCGGATGGACCTGAGGGTCCAGGATAGGAGAGCAGGGGAATGTGATGGTTCTGGGGAGCAGGATGGGATAACATGGGGAATGTGACGGCTCTGGGAAGTGGGATAGAGGAGCAGGATGATAGACTGGGAGAGTGGGAATTCTGGGAGTAGGGGGTATGCAGGCAGTAGAAGAGTTTTCCGGGATATTTCACACTGTCCCCTTGGCTGAGCCCCACTAAGCACCATGCCCTAATTGTGGGGCTCAGCCGTGGCCCCTCCTGCCCGTGGCCTCGCGTGGGCGAGGGGCCGAGCGGGGGGGCCCTCCCTCCCCCGGAGCAGGCAGCCAGCGTGTCCCGGTCCCTGAGCGCCGGGATGAAAGGACCATTGTCCCAGGCTGGGCAGCCGTGAGGGCTGGCCATGGACACCCCACATCCCCTCTGTGTCCCCAAACCCTCCCACTCTCCTTCTTACCCCCCACCAAGACCTTGGGAATTGTGTGGGGAGGCAAGAACCCCCGACACAACCCATTTATTATTTTTTTGGGGAAAGTCCTGGCAGTATTCCCCTTGAATCCTGTTTCCATGAGGCAGCCAAAGCTCCGTGCCGGGAACAAGCCTGGGCCTGGCAAGGGGGGCCCTGAGTGCCCCCGCCCCGGGAAGCGCCCCGGCATCCTCTGGGAGCCGCCGCTGCCATCAGACAGAGGTACTGGGTGCTCCAGGGGGGCTGGAGGGGAAACGCCAGCTTTGGGGGGGTCAGGGGGGCACTCCACCTCCTCAGCCACCGTTTCTCTCCTGGGGGAGGTCGTATTTCTTTCCACGTACTCCTGTGGGTCCCTGGGCACACAGTGCTGGGTGGGCACTGGGGGGAGGGCAACTGGGAGTTGCTGGGGCAGTGGGGGGAGTATGGATTGTTCTCCTGCTCAGGGCAGCAGCGCTGTGCCCCCCCTTCCCCTCCCACCCCTCGTTGGGGTACTCATGCCCCAGGTTAACCCCAAGTATACCCCAGCTCAGCCCTGGTACTCCCCAGCCAAATTCCAATATGCCCCAGCTCGCTCTCAGCACACCTTAGCTCAACTGCAATATGCTCCAGTTCGCCCTCAGAACACCCACCCCACTGCAGTCACAGTACATCCCAGCTCAACCCCGGTTCAATTCCAGTATGCTCCAGCTTCCCCCAGCAGATGCCAGTTCACTCCCGGCAGACTCCAGCTCACCCCCAGCACACCTGAGTTCAATCCTAGCTCAACCCCAGTACACTCCAGTTGAACCCTGGTATTCCATAGTTGCCCTCCAGCTGCCCCAAGCAGACCACAACTCATTCCCAGTACAGCCCCACTGAACCTCAGTATACCCCAGTTCACCTCAGCACATCCTGGCTCAAACCGAGTTCATCCCAGTTTAATCCCAGTACTCCCCAGCTACCCCCAGCACATCCCAGCTCCTCCCCAGTACATTCCAATTCACCCCAACACATCCCAGCTCAATATCAGCACATTGTAGCTTAACCCCAGTTTAACCCCAGCCTTCCCAGTTAGGTTCCAGTATATCCCAGCTTCCCCAAGCAGACCCCCCAGCTCAGTCCCAGTATAACCCATCTCAGTACCAGTCTCCAGGGGGCCCTGGTATTGCTGATAGCCCTCATTCCTGTGCCACTGCAGGAGTCCTACTGCCTGGTTGGGGTAAGGGGCTAGTTGGGGATACTGGGGACATGGTGGTGCTGCCGATGCCGGGGGTGAAGCTGAGAAACAGGGACCCTGAGGGCCCAGCTGGCAGATTTTTTTTTTTTTGCTGGGACCCTGGCATGTCCCTGTTCACAGCCAAACAACAGTGTCATCTGTGGCTGTGCCAGGGCCTCTGCCAGCAGTGCCTGAGCCACACCAACCACCACCAATAGCACCTAGATGCTGGGTGATGCTGGTAGTGTGCTTTCCTTGCTCTTCTCCTCCTCTTCCTTGCTGCTGTCGAGTCTGTCTGGCGAGGCCTGGAGCTTTACCAGTGCTGTGCAGCTGGAACTGGGATGGGTGGCAGTTGCTTTGTCCTCTAGTAATGGCAAGCTGGTTCCTTGGGACACCTTCACACTGCTGGGGCCATTGGGTCGGTGTTTGGGGTGCCCAGGGGCTGCACCTGCACAGAGGGTTCCTAGGTCTAGCACCATTGCAGGAGTAGCAATTTTAACTTGTGGATTCAGCCCCAAAAGCCAGTTTTTGGAGGCAGAGGTAAGTGCTGGAGGTGGGTGGCTGTTCTGGGGTGCTGGGAGGAAGGTGGCAAGGAAAACTCCTCCAAGAGCTGCCAGTGGTTTTCTGCAGGTGCTCCAGCAGCTACTGGGAATGAGTTGTTATGGGCTACAGCCAGGACATCAGGGGTAGGGATATTTAGAGCAATACTGAGGATGCGTTTGCTGCCAGAACTTAGAAACAGGGTGAGCCCTTGGGATTTTGGGGGTGTCTCAGGGGAGGAAGGGAGTGATACTCCCCCATGCAGGGAGTGGTGCAGCTCCTGTGGCAGGATTCTGTGGCCATGGGGGGTTGATGCTTGGGGAAGCTTTGCAGATAGGCTCCCCAAATCTACACGAGAGTGTAGGGCTGACTGTGTAGAAAGGCTTTTACAAAGCAGGGGTGGGTGCATACGGATGGTAGTCCCTGTACTTCTGTCCCTGCTGCAGCATCCCCTGGCTTGCCTTGGCTTGTCTACAGTGCTATGGTGGCCAGGGGGATCCAGGGGGTGGCCCTGGCATGGTGTAACCCTGCTGGTGGGGACAGGGTTGGCCTATGCATGGGGTAGTGTTGCACCCCAATGAGCGTGAAGAGGAGGTGGGAGGGCATCAGGGCTGAAAAAGGGGACACCCCATCCACAGCTGGAGGGGTCACCCCTTCCCTATGAGATTTTCACTTCCCACTTATGGGGAAGTGAAACAGGGCCCCACATGGTTTCAGTGCTGGATGTTGGGTGATGGGGCTGATTTCCCACGGAGGAAGGAGGTGCTGTGCTTCACAGGGGGGACCCATCAGGGACCCATCCTCTGCAGCTGTTGGCACAGCTTCCCCCCAGCATTGCCAGACCCTGGCACACTGGGGCTCCTCTGGGGTGGCTGTGGACGTGGGGTTTGGCTTCCTGACCTAGTTTGCTGGCAGCTTCCATAAAGTGTGTCAGGAGCTAAGAGCATTTCAGTGGAACTCAGTGGGTAGTGACAGCACTGTCAGATGTATTTACCCCTTTTCTGGCTGGATTTGCCCATTTCTGATCGAATTTATCCCTTTCTTCACTGGATTTGCTCATTTCTGCCTGTATTCGCCCTTTTTCTGGCTAAATGTGCGAGGCAGGCAGCAATACTCTGGAAGGGAATGCCAGGAAACTCATCTGTTTGTTGGTGCCACAGCCTGGGACATGTTTCACCTTCCCAGGTTTTACTTCCAGGGGGGAAGGGGAATGCAGGTGGGACCTTGGGGAAACGAGGAACCCCCAGTTTTCCTGCCCCCTTGTCTCAGACGTCTCACCCACCTCATCACTGCCCACCTTTCACCTCTATGCACGCCCCTCATCTCCACACCGAGCTGGCTAGGGGCAGTTCCCACGTCGGGGCACACCCTGGTGCGTGTGTGAGCCCTCCGGCCCCAGAGCAGGGGGCCGGGCACCCTCTGGCTGCTCCACATGAACCACCTGGAAATGGCAGCACTTGTCAGAGGGAGGAGGCTCCAGAGAAGCAATTCCACCCCTGCATTGTGACTCTGCAAGCCTGAACTCGATCCCTAAACAGCGCCTGGGAGGTTTAAATACCATTTGCAGGTTTTTTTTGGCTGAGAAGATCTTGAAAATGAAAAAGCTTCACCCTCCCAGGAAAGACCTTGGGTGCTGCCGCACAGATGGGCACCCTCTGAGGTGGAGTGTGGAGGGTTTGGGTGGGAGGGGGTCTGTGGAGTGCTGAGTGCTGTCCTGGGACCCTTTATTTGCTTTGGGGTATTTGCTGCTTGCTGAGGATTCTGCTTGAGCAGTTTAGGGGTGAGGATGTGGTGCTTTTGATTCCCGGCTGGGCTGGGAATCTGCGGTAGCCTTGGCAGGTCTGTTGGGGACATCCCTGGATCCAGCAGGGACATTGGGGACATTGGTCTCATGTGGGCTGGCCATGGCCCCTGGCTGAGGAGCTTTCCTTAATTTAGGCAGGAAAGGTAAAAATTACTGTGGTGAGAGACCAGTTGCCCAGTGTTGCTGGAGCATAGCAGCTGAGGAACCACTGGTGGCCAGCCCTGTTCCCACAGGTCCTTCCGCCACCCAGCTTTGTCCCCTGTGCCCACAGGAACCCTGGTGGGTAACAGCTTACTGTCCTCCCTGAGGATCCACAGGGGTCCGGGGTGGTGGGACATGGCAGCCACCTGCCTGCTCGTCCCTTTCTGTCCAGTGGCCAAAGCTCAGCTTGTCCTGCTGCCCCACAACGCTCCTTCCTTGGTGCCTGGTTCCTGTCACAGTACTGGTGAGCTCTCACTTCCCTGAGATCACCCTGCCTGGCTCTTCCTTCCTCTCCTGCTGAAAGCCCTGCCCCATCCTTCTGTCACCCAGGGCTCAAATGGCCTCAGGACCCAGCCTTCTCATCCCCCATGGCAGCTGTGGTCGGTGCATCACCACACTGAAGCCTCACGGTTCTCTTGGGGCCTGGGGTGGCTATTGCACCACATCCCAGCTTAGAACTTTGCTCGGCTTTCCGGAAAGTTCCTATAGCTGAGGTGGCGTTTGAGGAAGTCCTGGGGCAGGCAGAGGCCCCTTGGCAAACCTCCACGGCGCCAGCTGGACCACAGGCAGGCTGGCCACCTCCTTCTGCTGAGCCGAGGGACCGTGTGCTGGTAATTAGCTCTCCTTGATTATTGAGCTCACAGACCTGGGGAAGGGGAGGGAACGTGGGGTGCAGGCAGGGTCTGCCTACACTGGAGGAGGAATTGCAATGGGAACTAGATCCATCAAGTGGGTGCCAGACACCCGACAGGTGTCAGGACTTTCAGGCCAGAGGGAGTCCTGCTCCTGGCCTGCTATCCTGGGTGCCATTGAAGGGACTGGGAGGGAAGAGCTGTGGGATGGCCACCACTTTACTATGTGGTGCTTGGGTGCTGAATGCAGCTCTGTCACTGACATACTGATGCCCCTGGTCACACTACTCGATCCCTGGTTAGGGACAATGATGCTTACCTGAGGGAAGCCGGAGCCAGTGAAGGGAGCATGCTTGCCTGTCACTCCCAGTCAGAGCCCATAGCCTCCCCATGGCTTACACAGGTCCTTAATCAAACAAGCCCAGCCCTCACTAGTGCCCCACCTGAGGGCTGGGAAACCCATGGCCCTGAGAGCAGTGGTGGCATGCAGTGGGTGAAGGGTGGGCACACCCCTGCAGCATGGGTTGCTCAGCTCTGCTGGGGAAAGAGGTGCATCCGAAACCCTCTGTTGAGCATCTGAGGTGGGCTGGGGTGGCTGTGGGAGCCCCCAAAAAAGCAGCCAGCCCCCAAGTTTGGGGGTAGAGGGGCTTGCTGAGGCTCTTGGTCCAGACAAAGGGGACCAGCACCAGGCACCCTCAGATCTTTCATCCCCAGCACTTGGAGAGGGAGTGCTGTGTGGGTTTGGGATGGGGCTGAGGGGTCTGGTGCTCATGTATTTTGGCACCCTGGCTTATCCCCCCAGAGCACCAGTGCCACAGTGCCAGGGTGCTGGCAGCCCTCGCCATTCCCTGCTCACGCCACTTGTCCGTCCTCTAAGTCTCTTACAAAACAGCCCCTGTGGTGTTGCCTAATCCTGGGGAGGAATGCGGTGGGTCAGCACTGGGAGGATTTGGGCTTGGCAGGGGCCACAGCCAGGGTTACCCCCTGATCCCCAGCAGCCAGCTGGGTTACGGCGTCTCCCTGTGTTGATTTTGCTTCTGGAATATCCTCATCTTGTTTATCACTGAGGTTAAATGATTAATGATTGAAGGAGGGAACATAGCGAGGGCCTGATGAATGATTTACTTGGTGAGAGCAAAGGGCCCGACAGTGCCGGGGTGCTGCCAACCTGGTACACTGGGGACCCTGCGCTTCCCTCGTTGAAGTTGTGTCCCCATCCCTGTCCCTGGTGAGCAGCAAAGAGTTCTGGGACAGTGCCAGTGGTGAGTGCTGGTGCAGCTGTCCCTTCTTGGTAGGTCTGTCCCACCACTGCACTGGTATCCTGGCACAGCACTGGGATGTTTGCACTGGTGTCAACGGGTGACACTGGTGGTGATTCCTCAGCTCAAGCCAGGAGGGGGGATGTTTGTGGGAGCCCTGTACTGATGTCACCGTGTTTCCCTCTGCTTCTCCATGGTGTTTTACCTCTGCAGGCAGCACCCAGACGGGGTTAAGCCTGCTTGTGTTGGTGTCACTGGGGTCTGGTGACAGCAATGTCACCCAGCACCATCACTTATCCATTTTCAATAATAGATGAGGGCTTTCTAGGTGTGGAGGTGGGAGAGATAATTTTATTTTGATCCAGGGATTTTTGTGCTGCTGATTGGGATTGCTAGGACCAATGGGAAGATCCTGGATACTGCTGGTTTCACTGGTGCTGCTGATTTCTCTGGTGCTGCCGTCAAGGAGCCACAGGGGTCAGCTAGCCCTGGGTCCCCTTGCTCCTTTCTTGGATACTTGGTCCTTGAAGGCTGAAGCAAAGCCTAACTGTGCCAGGAAGTGACACTGTGGCCAGATCCCAGCAGCACCACTGGGATGCTGGTGTCTAGAGGTGTAGGGGTCACTGGCTGTGGGGACCCCATGGTGCCTCAGGCTTGGCAGTGTCCAATTAGTGCTGGGTTGAGGGTGAGCCTTGCTCAGCTGTGCACTGTGCACTGAAACCGCAAGTGCTGCTGAGGGCTGGGACCTGCCTGAGTCACAGAAAATGTGACTCTGACAGCAGATCAGACCGGCCTATTTATGGCTCCAGGAAATCCTCTGGCTCCTTCTTAGCAGGTCTAAAAAAACCTCCAGCAAACCCAAAATAAGATGGTGCTGGGGTCACTAGCAGTGCTGCGTGTGCCGGCATGACGGGATCTGCCTCCTGCCTGGAGCCTGCTGAGGCCATTATGCTGGTGGGTGGGAAGGGCAGGGTATTCCATCTGCCGCTTGTTGGGATAACAAGGATTTGCCCCGCCAACAGCTCTGGTGTGGGATGGGTGTTCTGCTGCAGGAGCTGGGAAACCAAGCAAAACCCCATATCCCTACTCTGGGTGCCACAAGGACACTCTGCTAGGTGTGTGCACCAAGGGGGCTACACAGGTGCTCTGCCAGCACCCCAGGGTGCTATGCTGGAGCAATGCCAATGACAGAAAGGGCTCTGGACCTGGGAGCAATGCTGTGATGGGCATATGGTCTGTGAGGAGGGGTTTGGTGCGGTTTTGGCTGGGGGCTCCAGCAGCAGCACCTTGCCACTGCTGTGATGGAGACAGCCTGGAATAGGGGACAGCCTTCTGGATCCAACTGTCCATGTCACTCCATACTGGCTTGCTGCTGTAAACTGGGAAGCTGCATCCCAGAGGGTGAAAGTCCTGAGGTGCAGCCAACAGCTCCCCTGCCCTTGAATCAGGCATATGCAGGCATATGCCCTGGTTATCCACAATGTGGAACCCCCTTCTCCCACTGGTCTGTCCCCCAGCCCAAATGTCACCCCCTGGGACCACGCTGGGGCCCCATGGTGCCTTCACCTCTAAGGGGTGAAGGGCCTCTATGTTTCAATGCCTAAACTGGGACCCTCCAGCATTTCTACACCCCTGCAGCCCCCCAGTTCAGGACTGGGTGATCCTGGGGACACTGAGTGGTTGAAGACCACAGGAAAACCAAGTGGCTTCACAGGGAATGTTGGTTTTGGGACCCCAGGCTTCAACTGGTGTGTGTTTTGGGACTGATCCTGATCCTGTTGTCTCCATTCCCAGGTCCTGATGTCATCCTGAGCCTCGCTGGCAACAGGAGATGCACTGAGTGGTGCAGGTTTCCGTGGCCAGCCTCCTGCCATGGAGGAGGAGGGGTCTCTGCCAGTGGCTGCCTGGCTGTCTGCCCTCCATCTTGACCAGTACGTGGAGAACTTCCAGCAAAGCGAGCTGTGGTCAGTGTGGGACTGCCGGGCTCTGACGGATGAGGAGCTCACCCGCCTTGGGGTGCTGCTGCCCGGCCACCGCCGCCGCATTCTCCTGGGGTTGCAGAAAGCCTTTGCTGAGGCCCCGCTGCCTGCCAGGACTCAGCAGGCCCCTGCCAGTAAACCTGTCCCCATGAAACGCCACATCTTCCGCCCGAGCACTGCAACAGGGCCGGAGCGGCTGGAGCCTCAGTGCCCGCCAGTGCCCAGTGGGACCCAACTGCTGGAGCCGGAGCGGGGTGCAAGTTTTGCCCAGCCGCCCCCACCCATCCCACCCAGGGTGGGCTGCCGCCCCCCCATCAAATTCTCACCATCACTATCGGGGGGCAGCCCCATGCCCTGCCCTCCACCTTGCAGCTATCTCCCAGCCCTGGAGGACCCCTCACCACCAGCCCTTGGGAATAAGCCTCCTGCTGACACCCAGGTGAGACCCCCACTGCCACCGCTGCCAGCCAAGCGACACCAACTGGAAACCAAGTGCCAGAGCCTGAAGGGCCCCCCACTACCCGACCGCCCCCCCATGCTCCCCCCGAGGGCTGTGTCTCAGAGGAGGTAAGGGGGTTGCAGGGGCAGGGGCATGGGCTTGGGGATGCCCAAAGGTGGCAGGGTCTGTGTGGGCGGCTACTGTGATGTGGGTGGGACCCTCAGGGTCATGACACGGGTTGCCTAGGGGTACCTACACCCTCCCCAGACCTTAGCACATTTCCTGGGAGTACCCCCACTCCAGTGCTCTGCACATCTTCTTGGGGTACCCCCAGTGCCAGCACCTCCCATGAGGGCACCAACCCTCCCCCGAACCCTGGTACAACCCCTGGGGGTACCCCTGCCCCAGGCCACTGCACATTTCCCATGGCTACCAGCATAAGGGGGGTACTGAGATATTTATTTTGTCTGTGGCTGGAGTACCCACTCTTATCACTCCAGTCATGCAGGTCACCCCAGCCTGGCATGGGCTGGGGCGCAGTCCCTGCAACAACGTAGAGCTCTGCCTTGCCCCCACGTGCAATGTGGGCAGTGCTGAAGTCTGAGGAACTCTTCACACAAGTTGAGTGCAACACAGTGAACTGCAGCACATAGGGAGCATGGGCCAAAGTTGCTGCCAGCTGCTTTGGCCAGATGACATGGGAGCAGGCTGGAATTTGGGGACAGCAGTGCTTGCAGCCCCCCCTTTGATGTCCCAAACCCCACAGTACACTCCCAAATCCTGTGGAGCACAGGAAGGTGTGGAGTGAGGACTGGGAGTGCAGTTTGGAGGGGGCAGAGGAACTCTTGAGTGCCAGCACCCTTCCAGGGTGAGGTGGGGAAATGTCAGCAAGCTTGTGTGGCCCCCCCCAGGGAGTCCTCCCCCACAACCTCTCCAGGATGCACAGACTTCCCAGCACTCTAAGGGATATGTTCCTGGAGTTAGGGGGTCTAGTTGGTCCCCTGAGGGGGATCCTGTGGTTGAGTTCGTCCTGAGTGATGGTGCTGCATGGGACCCTGTGTGTAGTCAGGATGAGAATGGGAAGGCTGGTGGCTCCCCCTCCAGATTCCTGTCCCTCTGCCCCAGTGGGCTTTTTGTGGTAAGGTGGGTGGAGATGATCCCTCTGCCCATGCTCTGACCCCTATCTGGTGCTGATGCAGCAGGGAGTGGGCTGGGATGCTGAGCTGGGGAGGGGACTCAGGCAGGTGGAGTGCTGGCATGACATGAGGTGGGCAGCACCTGTCCCTGGGGCTCCCCGGACTCTGGATCAACAGTGTCCACAGGCACTGTGGCACCCCAGGAACTGTCCTACCATTGCATTTCTGCACCGAGATAGTCACCCAAATCCTCCTGGAGCCACTCTCCAACCTGCCCTGGCCAGGAGGTTACCTGGGCATGATGAGGGCAATGGCTGCCACTTTGGTGCAAGCTGTGTTGGTTTGGTGCTGGACGTGCCATGGGTTTGGTACTTGCCGTGCTGGTTTAGTGCCAGCTGTGCAGCGGGTTTAGTGCCGTATGTGCTGGGTGTTTGGTGCCAGCCGTGCCAGCGTTCTGGTACTGGCCGTGCCGTGGGTTCTTACTGGCCGTGCTGAGGATTTGGTGCCGGGGCTGTGTCGCTGCTCCGGCCAGCTCAGGAAGTTTTGCTGCAGTGCAGGAAGTGCCGGGGTGAGAAGCTCCGCTCCCCGCCGGCCTCCCCCAGCCCTCCCCGTGCTGCCGATCGGTCTCACCGGGGTTCCCGACACCTGCCCAGGTAGGGGGGCGCGGTTGGCACAGTGCCAGGCGTGCCGCACACGGGCAGCCGGCGGGGGCCGGGGCGGAGGGATTTTTGGGATGGAATCTAGCGCTGCCGGCACTACCGGGTGCGAGTCTCGCTCTGCCAGCTCCAGCGGGTGTTTCCTGCCCTGACCTGCGTGCCCACAGGCACTGTTGGTCCCTCAGTTCCTCCTGCCCCAGGGACGGACGCTCTGCCGCGGAACAGGCGCTGCCCACCCTGGCACGGCACCCCGAAGGCTGTGCAGCGGAACTCGGGGGCTGGGATTTCCCCCGGAGCTGCCCCGGGGGATCTGGGGGTGCATTAGGGTCCCTTGGGAGCTGCATGCAGGACCATGGCACTCAGGACGGGATGGGCCTGTGGCCTCACGAGGTGGTGGTGGCTGAACAGCACTCCCAGGACACCAGGGTGCTCCAGTGGCTTGGGGGACTCTGGAGCCACTGTGGCAGAGCCCTGGGGGCTGTGCCATTGTGGGACAGGTGGATGGCCATAGGGCCCTGGCACCTGGTGTGCCATGATGCACACATAACATATAGATTACATGTATGTGTTGGGGCTTGTCAGCATCAGGAGTATGTATGGGCCTATGTGTGTATAGATGGGTGTATATGTGTAAACATGTATTTCTCACATAAATCTTGATGCTGTAGTGAGTATATACAGGATTATATCTGTGCTTCAAAGCCTATGTTATATGTATATTATATGGATATATTCTGGGAGTCCAGAACTAAGCACATGAACCCCAAAACACATCTCAAAAGTCACTTCAATTGTATGACCAGGAATATATTGGCTATAGGTGTGTTCTTGTTTTGAGAACATTTTAAAAATAAAGAGCTATAATCTCCTAAGAAATTCTTCCCTCTGAGAGTGGGGAGCTCTAGCACAGGCTGCCCAGAGACGCTTTGGCTGCCCCATCCCTAAAAGTGTTCAAAGCCAGGTTGGACGTGGCTTAGAATAACCTGGGGTTGTAGGTGTCCCTGCCCATGGCATCAAATAAGCTTTAAAGTCTTTTCCCAACCAAACCATTCCATGATTCTGTGACTCTTTGGCCAGTGCCGGTGCCTGGCCATGCCTGTGGATGGAGGAGGTGCCGTGGTGCAGGACAGCTGGCACGGACAAGGGGTGCATTCAGGAGGATGAGGGTATGAGTCACCCTATGGTGGATGCTGGGTCCTGGCTCTGCGTGCAGGGCAGCAGGTGCTGGGAGCTTGGGAAGCTACCCACACTGGGGCTCCCTGGAATGATGGGTGACTGGCTAATGTGCCCTGCGCTGGGTCGGAGGGAGCTCCACAGCCCCAGGGTGCTGCTGTTGGCCCCAAACCCATCTCCTGCCCCCATGGGGGGATCTGACCTGGGTGCCTACAGCCAGTGAGCACAAAAGGCCTGGAGGTGGGGGGGATACTGCTGGGCTGCCCAAGGACCAAGAACAGTGGGGGATGCTGGCCCGTATTGAGGCTGATGGTTGCTCATGTCTGTATGATCCTTGCCCATTCTGGGGTGATGCCCACATAAGGGTGATGCTTGCTGCATCCAGGCTGGGGCTGGGGGTCTTTGACAGCAGCTGTGAGGCAGCTGCATTGGTCTGGCCGTGTCTCTGGGTGGGGATGAACCCCCACCATTACTCCTTGTGGAGGAGGGAGTGCCCACAGGGGAGCGACCTCCGAGCATGAGGGCTGAGGAAGAGCCAGAGCACCCCTGTGCATGCAGACAGCCCGGGAGCAGAGTAAGTGACCTGGGCATTTCTGGGATGATGCCACCCACCCATCTCCCCTCGCTTCCGGCTGTGCTGCCGTGGTCCCTGGCGCTTCCTCCTAGCTGCTTGCAGAGCCATATTGTGGTTTCCTCCAGGCCATGTACACCTCCGGGTTCTCACCATCCCCTCAAATCCTGGGCCACCCCAAGCACCCCCGTGCCAGGCGGTGATAGGATTATCCCAGCCCTGCTGGGTGTGGGATGTCTGAAATAATACCTCCCACAGGTTGATGGCAGCAACCATGTTCAGCACCGGGAGCTCTCTCTCATCACTTCCAGACTTGATGCCCCCCTCCCAATGGCAGCAGCTGGGCTGTGAGCCCCCCAGCTTTGGCCACTGATGGCTCAGTCCTAGACACCCCACAGAGGGTCTCATGAGCAGGAGATGCTCGTGTCTGCACCCTGATCGTGGCGTGAGGCTGTCAGTGAGGGGGGCACGTCCTCTCCATGCCCAGGGGGTGGTTTAGGGATTACAGCAACCCCCTGAGCAGCTGGTGGGGGTGGGAGGGTTATAGAAAGTGATGCCCAAGGAAGTGATGACAGAAGACTCCTTTTTAGAGGGCTGGGTGAGCTGGGCAGGGGTGGCGGCCTGGGCAGAGGTTTGGCTTTGGAGTGCTGCCTGTGGGAGAGCAGCCCTTTCTGCCCCCCTTAGAAGAGAGGCCTAGATAAGGGACAGCAGATAAGGTGCTGCTGAGATAAGGGACAGCACATAAGGTACTGGTTTGCCACTTCTCTAATGGCAGAGGTGGCACTGGCCAGACCCTGCCTGGAGCAGGACTGGCATCCTTTGGGCATGGCTGCCTGGGGGGCCAGAGGATGCAGGTGGTGATGAGACACCCACACTATCCCATGGAGGGACATGAAGCCTAGGGATGCTACAGTAGCAGATGATGACATGGAGAGCAGACAGACCAGTGGGGAGGGTGTTTTCAGGAACTGGGGTGTTATTTGTGTCTGAGTTCTGTGAGTGTCCATCCTGCTGGTCCCTGGGATAGTGGGGCTATGGGCTGGATAGGACTGGTGCTGGGCCAGAAGCCCTCATGAGAAGTCCCCATCTAGGAGACAGGGATTGTCCTGGCATGAGGCTTGTCATCTCACTACTGGCCATGGGCCTTGTGCTGCAGCCCCCCAACCACAGCCCAGGGGGCAAACACCATCCTGGGTGGCTGCACAGATGCAGACCTCAGCCAGGCTCTTGCTGGAGGCTCTGTGGCTTGTGCACTGTCACCTCCATGTCTCTGGGTCCCTGCACACCTGGGTGCCCCAGCAGCTCCTGCCGGGTGGTGTTGGGATCAATGCTGTTGGGCTCGCCTGCCCACGCTCCCCTACCCATGCTCCCATCCTTCCCTGCCAGCATTCCGTAATGTATGGATGGTTGTGGCTGGTTCCCATGGAAATAGCTGCTGAGAAATGAGGTCAGGCTGACCCAGGGAGAGCCAGCACTCCTGTCCTCCCCTGCTTCCTGCTCCAGGCAGGGAGGAGTTTCCTCTCCAGCTAAGGGAAAGCTAAGGGAAAGCTCCTGTGCATAGGCCATGGTGCTAGGAGGCACATCCCCAGAAACCATGGGGTATTGATGCCAGTCTTGGCCATGGAATCATGGGATCTTAGCATGGTTTGGTTTGGATGGGACCTTAAAGCTCATTTAGTTCCACCCCCCTGCCATGGGCAGGGATACCTCCCACTAGACCAGGTTGCTCCAAGCCCCATCCCACCTGGTCTTGAACATTTCCAGGCATGGGGCAGTCACAGCTTCTCTGGGCAACCTGTGCCAGGGCCTCACCACCCTCAGAGGGAAGAACTTCTTTCCAATATCCAGTTTAGCCAGCTGTTCCTTCTTGTGGCTACAGTGGGAGATAGCTGAGGCAAGGATAGGGATGGTGCCAGCATGCAGGTCCCCTGGGGCTCACTTGCCTGGGGCTTGGGGTGGAAAATCTGCCCACTACATCTGCCCTCTCCCTGAAGTCATGGATGCTCTAAAGGTGCCTTGTATTTTTATACTCTGGAGAAACACCTTATTTCCTGCCCTTGAAAACACCATTATGTTTGAGTCTCAGGAAGGCAGGAAGCAAGGAACAGGAGGTAGGAGTGTCTGAGCCCAGCTGCTCAGGGGTTCTATGGGGAGGAGGACAGTCCCCATGGTCCCTCTCTCCATTGGTCAAGGTTTTGGGGCTGGGGGCATGGCTCACTGACCCAGGAGAAGTTCCATTTCCAGGAGTTCTTGCTACCATAGCAGCCACCCTAGATCTCCAGTGTCCACCCCACTATAAGGAATGGCACTGAGCATCCCTAGGACCCCCATCCTGCTCAGGGAACCCCGTGGCCACCAGAAAGCCAGCTTAGGAAGTGGCTCTGTCATTATTTACACTGGGGGAAAGAAAACAACCTGCTCTGGGATGTGGCTTCAAGGCTGTGGGCGGCTTGAGGTTCCCAGAGCCAGATAAGGATCCTGAGCCATGGAGCACACACAGGAGAGTGAGGGTGGATGCCTGGAAAACATTTGCAAGCTAGATAAGTAGTCATATAACCCAAGCACAGGAAAGGCTGTGCCGTGGAATCTTAGGAATTAGATCTGCTGGGGTTTGGTCCCATTTGGGGATCCTCTGTGACCCCGCTGTGGGTGTATCAGGGTTGGGAAGTGGGGAACAGCTGGCATAAAGCAGTGCTTGCTCCTCTCTCGCACAGCATCCCTGCCAAAGAGGAGGTCCCCTTCACTGAAAGAGCAGCCAGTGTCACCCTGTCCCCCCTGTTTCTCCTGCCTTGCACGAAGACGCCAGCCCCGACGCCACCGGCGCTCCCCTCCAAGGCCACCCTTTCCTTTGTGCCAGAGTTTGGTGAGTACAAGGGGGGCCCCTCCAGTCTTCCCTGGTCACAAATCTTCCTTTGGGATATGCGTCCCATGGGTGCTGTGGCTTCCTGTCCATTTGTTCCTCTGTCCTTGCTGGGGTCCCTTTCTTCTCTATCCCCTTTCTTGCCTTCTGGGCTGGGGGTGTCAGCGGTGCAAGCTCTGGGCTGGGGGATTTAGGGTGTGTGAGGTCTGAGCTGGGGGCTTCAGGGAAGGGGTGTAAGACCTGGGTTGGGTGTTTCAGGGATGCAAGATGTGCACTGGGGATTTGGGTGCATGTTCCTAGGGCAGAGCAAAGGTTTCTGTGGGTGCTAGCAGCGCCCACATCCACTCACAGGGGAGAAGTGAACCTATTGGGGGGGTGAAATGCAGATGTCCCTTGTTCTGAAGTCCCAGGACCGTGCCTTTGCATCCCCCAGCCCCTTCCTCAGGGTGTCCCTGGGGCTCAGCCAACTGCAGGGAGCAATGATGAGTTGGGGACCCCCATGAAGGTTTGATCTCAGGGTGCAGCCCTCGTTGGACTATAATTCAGCTGGAATAGCTCTGCTGGAAGGAGGAGGAAGGGCTGAGCTGTGCAGGATGCTGGGTACCTCTCAAGGCCAGCAAACCTGCAGGAAGCACCACTGGTTTAACTGGGAGCTGGGGTGTGTTTCAGAAGCTGGGAGAAGCTGTGGAGAGGGAGCTCATCTGTTGGGGGCTGTAGGGAGGAAAGCTGCTCCCACCGTGATGGGTTTGGGATGCAGAGTCTGCAGCGGGTTTCTGTGGTGCCAAGGTGAGCATCTACCTGCACCCCTCAACCCCCTGCAACCTGGGACTATCCTCACCTTCTTCCAGGGCCCAAACACCATCATCTGAGTTGAGGTTTTGGGAGGAGTCTGCTCCAGATTCTCAGTGGGATTTGGGAGTGGGTGTCTGCCAGAGCCAGGATGTCTAGGGCCACTTGTTCCCTATGGGTTTACAATCCTGACCAGGATTCCTGTTGATGTGGGTGCTGGGTGAGGAGGAACCATCTCTTGCTCCCATCATCCTCTGGGATCTCATTTCCATGGTGCACAAGCTTGGGAGCTGATAAGGAATGGAAGAGGAGGGAGAGGAATCCACTCTGGAAAACAAGCCATGGGAAAAGCCCCTGGGAACCCCCAGCAGCAGGAGCTCTCAAGCAGAGACACGAGAGCCTGGATAAAGCCATGGTGCTGGAGCTGGTGTCAGCAAGTCCCCTTCTGGCGAGTGTCATGACAGTGCTGGGAGGTGCCACTAGTGGGACTTTGCCCTTTCCCAGCTCTTCCCCAAACTCCTTGATAAAACCCTTTTTGTCACAGGGATGGGGTGGTTATTTGCCAAGGGCAAAGCAAGGGAAAGCCAGGTGTGCCTGCATCCTCACCCTCCCCACAGGCTCCAGGGTAGCAGGGGGAATTGGGACCCCTTGCTCCACCCCAGCTGATTCCCAGCATTTCCGTCTCCTTTGTCAGATGACTCAGACTACGAGGACTCGGCGTGGGAGGAGGAATTAGCCAGATCGTCGGGGGACATGGCCAAGGTTGGTCCCACCATGGGGCTGGAGGTGGGCAGGAGCTAGCAGGGTGACTGGCCCTGAGGATCGGTACCAGCCTTGGGATGCTACACAGATAGTGGTTAGGGCTGGAGGAGCATGTTGGCAGTAGCCAGAGAGGGGGTTCTGCCTCACTGAGCACCCACTGGGTCTCCCATAGGTCCCTAGGGAGTACCCCCTGGGTCTCTCATGGGGACTGGAACCCCAGGGTTCCCAGGGAGCACTCACTGGGTTTCCCACAGGGGTTGAAACCCCAGAGCTGGAACTGTGTCCTTCAGTGTTCTCGAAAAGTACCTACCAGCTCTTTCAATGGTGCTGGAACTTGAGGGTCCCTGGGGAGCACCCACCAGGTCTCACCCCAGTGTCCCCAGGAAGTACTCACTGGGTCCTCTGGGGTCTCCGGGGAGCATCCACTGCTGTGCAGCACACCAGCATTCATGTGCCCAGTGTGTGCTAGCAGACATCTCCAGCACTGCATCTTGAATATAATCCCTGGATTGCGAATTTCTATCTGCCTCCCTTGCTCCCCGGGGTGGGAATGGACAGATTTGAGGAGTCCCAGCATCTGCAGAGCCCCCTGAGCACCTGAAGCCCCCATCTGCCTTTGCTTGGGAACACCAGGGCCAAGGAGGCAATGCCAGATTTCTCAGGAAGCTCCGACATTTTTAGCTGCTATAAATAACCATCCTGGTGTTCAGCTCCTCCCTTGACTGCACTTCCCTCTCTCTGCAATCCTCAGCATGCCTCTTCCTGGGCACCCTGGCACTGCTGAGCTGGGGATGGGCTGGTGACATGGCATCATGTCCCCTCTCCTTCCATCCACCCTGCACCCTCATGGTGCAGTGAGGGCACCAAGGAGACCCCATGTGTCACCCGTGTGTCTCTGCAGGAGGATGCTGAGCCTAGGATGGGGAGACCACGGTCCCTGCGTTTCAACAGCCTCTTCAGTGAAGATGAGTTCGGCGAGGACCACCCCGATGCACCCCCTGCCAAGTACGAGCTTGGCTGCCATGCTGTGTGCAGGGAACACGTGTGTGTGTGGCTGGTGACAAGCTGCATGCATGTATAGGCAAGGGATATGTGTGTGTGTACCAGGGGGTGGTTTTGTGTGGGGGGGAGTGTGAGCACAGGCAGAGAGCTCTTGTGCATGGCAGGGTGAATGAACGCACAGGTCAGGGCTTCTTGTGTGTGCACAGCTCCACAGTGTGCACACACAGGGCAGGCGCATGGGAGCACTTGTGAGTGTGTGCGAGCTGAGAGCAGCTCTGCACATCACTGGGTCGGGGCTGTGGTCTTGGGGATGCCCCTATCTCCCCTCCCAGAGCTGGGACTCAGGCCTGGGCTGTCCCTGAGACTGGGGGACATGCTGGGACCCCACTGAGGGTACTGTCCCCAGTGTCCCCACTTGCATACAGCTGGCCTGCATTGCCTGTGCCTCAGGGAAGGTCAAAGGGAGGCTGAAGCATGCAGGGGAGCTTCAGCCCCTCCCGGGATCTGCCAGCTCTTTAACCTCCTCCCTCGGCTCCTCATCCCTAGTGGTGGCAGCAGCTGGAGTGACAGGGAACCCAGCCTGCACCTGCCTGCACCCGACGCCTTCCCTGGCAGCAGCCTCAGCCCACTCAGTGACAGCATGGACAGCACCAGCGCCACCACCCTGCTGTCACCCACCATCAGAGCAGGGTGGCTGGACAAGAACCCACCACAGGGGTGAGTGATGTACTGGGGTCCCTGTGTGACATGTAAGGGTGATTGTCCCCTCCTTTTCCCACCTGTAATTTGTGCTCATGGGGGTGTACTTTTGCTTTGGTGAAAATCCATTGCTAGGGGTTCCTTCCACTCCCTTCTAACCTGTGATTTAAGTTAGAACCACCCATTTTTCATGGAAGAGCCTTTCTCAGAGCAGGTGCCACCAGTGGTTGTACTGAGTTGGCTGAGGGGGAGGGGAGGCTGCAGCTTGAGCTTCCTCCCAGATCCTGTATCACTGGGAAAACAGCTGCCTGTCCTCTGGGGGAGCCCTGGAATAGCGGTGACCACAAGAGAAGCTGTCAGGGATGAGATGGGGCATCTGGGCTGACCCATGCTTTTGGGATCGCTGGGTTTGCTGCAGGAGGAGGTGGTGATGGCCCCTATCCCATGGGATGGCAGCCCTCAGTCCTGGGCTCATGGTGGAAAGTCAGAGTGGTGAGCCCACTCAAAAAGCCCCTGCACTACCTAGGAGGCAAAGATCAAGCAGGAGATGTGATGGATATTTGTGGGCTGCTTAATCTGGCCTCCGAGGAAGCGCCGAGGCAGCAGTTCCACCGAGGAGGAGCAGGAAGCTCAGCTGTTAGCAACAAACTAGCTGTGCTGCTGGGGAAGTGAGAGCAGCTGGAAGGTTCCTGGGAGCTGGGTTTGCTCCAGCAAACCTTGCCTGAGTAAACAAGCCCTTGAGCAACCACTGTGTCCCTGCCACTGCACCAGGCCCCAGTCCCACCAGCAGGGGGGACTGGGGGTTCAGTGCTGGTAGGGGGCTGCATGGCAGGGCTTGTTGGAGTTGTGTCGGAAAGGGCTTGGCTCCTCCTGCAGCCCTGATGCTAAAGGGATGGGCTGAAGAGAGTCCTGCCTTTCCCTGTGGTGCGTGGTTGGTCTGCATGCTCAGCTGGGGACGGCAAAGGGGTCTCTGGTGGGCTCTCTTCCAGTCCCAGGGTCTTGCCTCTCATCTGTATCTCCATCTTGATAGAGATGCACAGCTTCTCCCTCTGCTCAGGTGCCAGTGACCCCTCCTGGAATGTGTCTCCTGGACTGAACTGGCTGTTAGGGGCAGCCCTTGTTCTCAGCTTCATGTTTTAAGTGGTGCCTAGAGGAAAGCATGAAGTCCCCATTGCTGTCCCCAACAGGAACATGAGGGCACAGGGAGAGGACGCAGGATCAATGGCTGGGGACTTAAAGGGCTGGCCAGGGCAGGCCTCTTATCACTGTGGAGGACAGAGGACTGGGGACAGCACAGAAAGTAGGGCTGGGTTCATGGCACCAGATCAAGGGCTGGGGACACAGGGCAGAATGGAGGGCAGTGGACATTGAGGGCTGGGGACATGGCACAGGGTGGAGGGTTGGGGACATCGAGGGCTGGGCACACAGGGCTGGATCAATGGTGAGGTAGCGCCAGGCTTTTGGGAACTGGGGCGTGAACACATAAGCACAATCATCCTGAGTTCAAGGGCATCCCCTCCAACGGGTCCCTCTGGTCCCCTCCCAGGTCCTACATCTACCAGAAGCGCTGGGTGAAGCTTGATGCTGACTACCTCCGCTATTTTGACAGTGAAAAGGTGGGTGGAGAAGATGGGTCTGGGAGTTTGGGATGAGAAGGTGTCAGAGGAGCTGCCCCAGCAGGGCCACCTCCCTCTGGGCATCCCAAATGGATAACGTGGTTGTGGTGGGGAGCAGCCATAGCTGGATGCTGGGGGTGAGATGTTGGGAGGCTTAGAGCCTCCTGGACATGAGAGCTGGAGTGTTGGGAACCTGACCCACAGACATGAGCAGTGTGTCTCCCCACTCCCTGACCCAGGATACCTACTCCAAGCGGCTCATTCCCGTCTCCTCCATCTCCCACGTCACCAGCGTCGGGGATCAAAAATTTGAGGTTGTCACCAACAACCGCAACTTTGTCTTCCGGGCTGAGAATGATGGTGAGTGACAGGGGTCCCTGTTCCCCGGCTGTTCTCCATTCTCAGCCCACAGGATGAGTCCCATTGGCTCCTGGACCCAGGCTGATCCTAACCCATCTTCCCCTGTCCCCACAGCGGACCGCAATGAGTGGATACGGACCCTGAAGCAGATTGCAGAGGAGCGGAAGAGCAAAGCTCCAGAGAGGACATTGATGTCCTCAGCTACTGACAGTGCCACTGAGCTAGCTGATAAGAGTGGCTTCCTGGAGCTGCGGGGCTTTAAGCACAAGCTCTTTGTGGTGGTGGCTGGAGACAAAGTGTTCCTTTACAAGAATGCAGAGGTTGGTAGCTGGGGGGGGGCTGTGGCACTATGGGGAACCCTGATGCTATTTCAGGGGGGACCTATTCCCTTTGCACACTCCCAGCCTGAGCAGAGCTGCAGTGAGCCAGGGCACCCAGGCCTGCCACCCCTCAAATGGGGACAGCACAGAAGCCATACGGTGCTGACCTCTGAGGTGCAGCCTTCCCTCTCTGCTGGCTCTGAGTCTTGAGACCTCCCAGGAGCATCACATCCATAGTCTGCGATGCCCTGGGTACCCCCATGATGAGAGCTGGGCAGGGAAGGGACGCAGTTACCCCAGCTCTCAGGCATTGGATCCCATCATCCATCCCCTTTCATCCCTTGCCCACCCTCCCCCACCAGGACTATCGGCTGGGGATTGGCATCACCTACATCAAGATGAATGTGGGGAACGTCAAGGAGGTGGATCGCCGGGGCTTCGACCTCACCACACCATACAGAATCTTCAGGTGAGCCCAGGGTGAGGAGGGGGTGCTGAGGGTGCTTCCCACCCCGAGCCGTGGTGTATCTCACCCCCATCCATGCTGGCAGCTTCTCTGCTGACTCGGAGCAGGAGAAGGAGGAATGGGTGGAGGCCATGCAGCAGTCCATCGCTGAGGCACTCTCCAACTCGGAGGTGGCTGAGAGGATCTGGGCAGTGGAGTCCAACCGCTTCTGTGCCGACTGCGGCTCCCCCAAACCCGACTGGGCCTCCATCAACCTCTGTGTTGTCATCTGCAAGAGATGTGCAGGTACCCGTATCTGGAGGGGCACAAATGGGGATCCCTGGGGATTCACAGACCTTTCCCACCCCATAATGGGTCCCTAATGGCTCATCTCGCTGGCAGGGGAACACCGGGGATTGGGCCCTGGCATCACCAAAGTCCGGAGCCTGAAGATGGACAGGAAGGTGTGGACTGAGCAGCTGATCGAGGTATTGGCATAGACCAGTGCCACAAAGCCCTTTTTGGGGGCAACACCCTGTTCCCTCTACATGGCGGAGCTGCTGGCTGTGGGCTGGCAGGTGCTGGAGCACGACAGGGCTCTTCCAGGCTGATTCCAGCCCCTTGGGGGGACACCACGGTGTGGCTTGCCTGGGGAGAGCATCCCCAGCAGCCTTTCATTCTGTCCCTGTGGACCCCTGGCACCCAGTTCGGCATGCCGGTAAGGACAAGCGGCACTTATGTGCCCACGCCACAGGCAGATGGTGTCTCTTTGTCCATGGGGCCATGGCTGTGGGCCGGCCGGAGTGGCTGTGGGGCTACGGCTGCGGGATTGGCGTGCGGCCGAGGGCGGAGCAGTCCGCCGAAGCGGTATGGCCGCCGGCGCGGAGGAATGTGTCGGCGCAGCCAGGGCCGGGAATGGGTGGGCGGGAGGAGCTGGGATTCATTTCAAGATCTAACCTGGCAGCCATTTCCCGCCGGCAGAGCCTAGCTGGCTCCGTTCTTCCCATCCATTCTGCTCAGATCCTGCATTCCTGCTTGGCGTCCCACCCGCGCAGCCCCCGCCTGCGGCACTGCCTGCTCCTCGAGCTCCCAAACGCTTCCAGCTGCTGCCTGCGTCTGCTCCCCCTTCCCTCCCCTCTCTGGGAACGCTGCCTAAAACCACCTCAGCATCCCCAGGGCCTCGGCTCGCACCGCCCCTCCTCGACCCTCGTATGCACCCATTCCACCCCTAAGAACTTCGGGGTGCTGGCAGAGTCTCCCGTGGGTGTTGAGGTGATGTGGGTCTCCCTGAGACAGGGCTAAACCTCTTAATGGCATTTCTCAGTGTGAGTAATGGGGTGGCAGGGGCCACCAAAAGCACTTTGAATCTGTGGATGCTGAGCACCACCCCACCTCCCACAGCTGGGTGCTGCTTTCCAGATGTGATTTTCCAGGGCAGGAAGGGAAGTTGGCAGCCACGGGAGCTGTCAGAAGCTGCGTGCCTGCAGTGGGTGGGTGCACCTGCGCCCTGCCCACCCACACTCCCCTCTCCCCCTGCACCACCCATGCTTGTCCTGCACCCCATTGTTCTCCTGGGCAGCACCCTACCCCCAGCAAAGCCTCCCCACATGCCCCAGCAGTATTGTCACATTGGCCTTTCCTTGTCCCCACAGCTCTTCCAGCAGTTTGGCAACATGATGGCCAACCAGTTTTGGGCTGCAAATGTGCCTCCCAGTGAGGCCATTGGCCCCACCAGCAGCAGCGAGGAGAGGAGACGCTTCCTCATCGCCAAATACCGGGAGGGCAAGTACCGCCACTACCACCCACTCTTCGGCAACCAGGAGGAGCTGGACAGGGTCAGTGGCCCCCAGGGACGGGCACCCACTTCGGGGTTCTTCTTGGGTGCAAAGTGGTGCTGAGCTGGGGTTCTAAGGCTCTTTTGGGAGTGAAGGCTGTGCCCAAGCAGATTGCCCACCATCCCTCCCTGCCTGTATCCCTGCCTGTATCCCCCCAGCCCCCATTCCACACCTTATGTCCTCACTGTGCACCCCAAGCCAAAGCCAGGGGTCTCCAGGAGGGATGAGCCATCTGTGGGGACAGGGTAATGTCTCTGCAATGGGGCATAACCAGCTTCATGTCCGGGGTGGAGAGCCTTGTCCAAGATGGGATCTGCCTACCGCAGCCAGGCAACCTTTCCCTGGCTTGGAAATTGTTTTGGGGTCAAACTCTGGGCTGGATGGAGCTTAGGGGAGCTGGTGCTGGGGGCACACCCCAGTTTAGGCAGTTTGAAATCCCTCCCCAGGAGTACCTGGCCAGTACCCCTGATCACCAGCCATGGCACCTATTCCCTCTGCTGGCTGCTGGCAGGGTGCCAGACTAAAACGTCACACAGGGAATGTCACATAGGGAATGCCATCCTGGCTCTCTGGCTGCCAACCTTCGCCTCCCACTCTGCCATGGCTTCGCCCCTGTCAGGGTTTCTCCAGTGTTTGCACAAGCGGTGGGGGTACATGGGGGGCCCGGTCGGCCAAGGGAATTCGCATGTGGGCTTGTTTGTTTTCCTACTCTGGCTCGGCCGGCCCGCCCCGCTGCCATATGACTTCACCCCGGCTCCTTAAGGGAGGGATTCGCTGCCGGCTCCAAACTTTTTCTCCCAGTTTGAGCCTCCTTTGTTCTGACCAGGCGGCTGGGAGGCGGCCGGGAGGCAGCCGGGTGTCCGGCAGCTCACTGCACTCACCCGGATTCTTTTGCTGGGGGTCTCCTCCTCCTCCTCCTTGGCGGGAGCCTTCATCTTCACCGCTGGCTTCCTGGCTCTGCTGCAGGCTCTGTGTGCGGCCGTCACCACCAGTGACCTAGCGGAGACTCAGGCTCTGCTTTTCTGTGGGGCATCGGTGACCTGTGACACTGGGGACCCCCAGTGCCCAACACCCCTGGCCCTGGCTGAGAGAAGTGGACAGCGGCTGCAGATGGAGTTCCTGCTCCAGAACAAAACCTCAGGTAAGGGCGGACCCCCTTGAGGCTTTGCCATGGGCTCACACCCACTAACAACATTCCTGGAGTTGCTGCTGGAGTGTTCTGCGGGACACAGCTGCCTTTTGAGCTGATCCCAGCTCTGTGTCCTGCCCAGCAGCTTCCTGGCAGGAGGCTCTCCAGCTGCTGGCTCTGTCGAGGGTCTGTGCACCCTCCGAGAGGGAGGAGAGGCTTTGGGGAACCCCCTGTGCCCCTGGGGGCTTAATCCCAGCTGGGAGCACAGATCTGGAGCCCAGCTGGGGATGCAGGCTGGTGTTGCAGGCACCAGAAAGGGGAGGAGAGAGTTTTCCCACACCATCCTGGCATGCCGGGGGCATTCCAAGGCGTCTCCAAGGAACATTCCCCTGTCAGATGGGCAGCTCCCACCTCCAGCATGTCCCTGGGGTGGGAGGGCTGACCCCCTAATGACCTGTCCCATTCTGCTGGATGTGCCCCTGCCCTTGAACTCGACTCCAGGAGGGCTGATGGCTCCCATGGGGTCTGCACCCTAATGCAGGGTGAACCTCTGGCTTTGGGCGGGTGGGCAGGAACACTTGAGCAGGTGGAACAGAGGCGTGGGGGGCCAGCCAGGGCTGTCACACTACCTTGGCAGCCAAGTCTGTCCTGTGGAAGTTGGAATTTGCCCAGATCTGGGGCTGGCCCAGCTCTTCCTGACATGTCGGTACTAAAGGTGTCTGGGAGAGCTGAGGCCTCCCAGCCACCGCAGCGAGCCAGAGAAATCCAAAGCCTGGGGTCATAGTGCTGGTGCCAGCAATCTTCAATATCTTGGGATTGCTGGGGTGTATGAGACCAGCACTGCATGAAGCGGGGCTGAACTGAGGGAGCAGGGGTCATCCTGGATTCCCTATCTGTAGAGCTCCAGGCACCCTACACTCTGACCTGGGTGTGATTTAGGGGTGTCCCTCCATCCTATCTCTGCTTCATCCCAGAGTGAGTGGGGGTTGCCTCTTGCTGGCAGGGTAGGGAAACTGAGGCAGGGGACATGACTGTGATCAGATGAGGAGGCTGTGACAGAGCCCTGGGCTGTTATTTCAGCTGCAGGATTGTGACTCTCTGCCCTGCACCTCCTGCAGAGCAGCAGGGACCTGGGACAGCCTGGAAGGACCTCAGTGGTGGGGGTCTTGGTCCCCACCTCCCCACATTGTTCCCATCCTGTCCCAGCTCAGTGCTTAGGGAGGGGTTTTGGGGAGGACTCAGGATGTGGGATGACTCCCAGGCAGCCTTGGATTTGGGGACCAGCACTGCTCCTTGCACCTCACTTGTGCTGTGGTGGGAGCTCAGGCTGCAGCCTATGGGATACTCCTTGTGCTGAAATGGGGGAAACCCAGCTGGCTTGTGGGGCTGGGGGAGGAGGGCAGCTCCCCATGACAGACTGGTCTCCCTGCTTGCAGAGCCGCCACGCCTGGAGATGGTGTGCAGTGAGGAGAAGCCTTACTCTGTGCACCTGCCCTCCATTACGCACAATGGCTTCCTCTACAAGACCCCCTCCATGGCTAAGCCCATCAGTGAGCGGAAGGGCCCAGAAGGTACGTGTGAGACAGGAAAAAGGGAGCTGGGAGATTCAGAGCAATTCCCCCGAGAGGGGAAATTGCACCCTCCCCTGTTCTCTCAGGCATTGAAAAGGTGGTGGGTAAGAGCAGCATCACCCAGTGGCCTGGTTTGGTGGGCGGGGTCACATCAGATGGGTACCCAATGGGTGCTGCTGGAGTGCTGAGGCTGGTTTGGTGAGTGCAGTGGTGCAGGCCAGGGCTCAGGGCGACTGCTCAGTGCTCTCCTGTGCTGTGCAGAGTTCAGCCGGCGGTGGTGCACACTGCAAGATGGTGTGCTCAGCTACTATGAGAATGACCGCAACGCTGTGCCCAATGGTGAGATCAGGATGGAGGAAATTGTCTGCCTGGTGAACAACCCACTCCATACCCATGGGTAAGGCTGCACTCCCCTGGAGCACCTCCGCTCCTGCAGGGCCTGGCACAGCTGCAGTAGCACCCACGAGGGGTGGCAGGAGGGCACTGTAGTCCCCAATCCCACCAGTGGCCCCTGAACCAATGGCTTTGCAAGCATCCTGGGTAAATAATTTGCAGCCCCTTTGGAGCATCTTTCCAATCCTTTTGTAAGACCTGTGTGACCTCATTGCAGCTGCTTTGTAATCCCTCTGGAACTGTGGTCCAACTCCTTCATAATGATTTTGTGGCTCCAGTGCAGTCCCTGTGTCCTCTGTTGGAATGTGTCTGGCAGCACTGGGATGCTGGAGTGCCTGGGACCATGGTGGGGGGATCCCACATTAGATCAGCCATTGTCAGAGCCATTGGCAGCCATGCAGCAGGATGCTCCCACCCATGGAACACCCCTATCACCCACCCAGCTCTATCTCACCCCTGTGGGCACCCAGGCTTCCCATTTCCTCCCTCCTGAAGGATCGAGAGCACGTTTGAGGTGTACACCGAGGCGGATCGACTCTACCTCTTCGGGCTGGAGAGCCCTGACTCTGCTCGAGAATGGCTGAAGTCTATTGCCAAGGTGGGATGCAGGGGCCTGGGGTGGCCCTGGATGCTGTTGCTGATGGTGCAACTGGATGCAGTGGTGCTGATGGATTCCTCTCCTCCCTGGCTCAGTCATTTGTCCATCCCTGTGCTGAGGAGCTGCTGGCACTGGACTTCGATCGCCTTGGCCGACTGCATTACAAGGGGGGTCTCACCCTGGAGCGTGCCCAGGAGGGCTGGTTTGCCCTGGTCAGCTCCACACTCCATGTCTGCTCTGAGGATGGCCGTCGGCAGGAGCCTCTCCAGCTGCGCAAGCTGCAGGAGCTCTGTGAGTGCCCCTGCCCTGCTGGCAGGACCCCCTGGCTGGGAAGGGAGGGCATGTCCCCCAAATCCTGCTTTAGGGTGCACCTAGCTTTTGGTAGGAGTCTTGTGGGTATTGCTCCTATGGAGCTCAGTTTTTCTTGAATGAGAGGGAATGCAGCTGCTATATTTCCTCTTCATCCTCTCCCCGCTCTCCATCCTCTTCTCCATCCCTGCTTGTCCCATTTGGACTTGCTGGACCTGTTGGCAGAGCCTCCCACAGCACGTGGGTCTAGGGGAGCTGGTGCACTCCGTATTCCCATAGGTAATGAGCTCTCCCTGCCTTCCTTTCCAGCCATCCAGGGGGACCATGAGGTTCTGGTGCTGGTGGAGAGGCGGAGGTAAGAGTGGGAGAGAGGGAGGCCACCCCCAGCCAACTACCCCTCCTTGTTCTGGAGTGTCTTTACCCTTCTTGCCATGACTCTAGACCCCCAAAATTGAGTTGGGATCACCCGCAGGCCCCCAGGGCCAGCCTTACTGGGGGTTGCAGACATGCAGTGAGGTGTGGGGGAACACCTAGCCCCCTGCTGAGCCCAGGCGTGCTGGCAGGACGCTGTACATCCAAGGGGAGCGGAAGCTAGATTTCCTGGGCTGGGTCCACGCCATTCAGAAGGCTGCAGGCAGCTCGGGAGACACCTTGTCGGAGCAGCAGCTGACGGAGTCGGATGTCCCACTGCTGGTGGACCGCTGCATTGACTACATCACCCAGTGCGGTACGAGTCAAGTCCTGGGATGGTGGTGGGAACTGGAGCATGGCATTTGGGCCACCCCACTGGTGTGGTGTGGCAGGCTGAGAACCCAATGTGCTTGTGATACGTTTTCCTCCCTCCCTGAACACCTGCTTCAGCTCTGTGGGAGGGCTCCGTCTGCAGCAGGGCTTTGGCTCCAGTCACAAGAACACCTGTGGGATGGGATACTCTGTGGCATCTGGCAGTGTTTGATGGGGAGCTGGTGGGCCAGGAGTGGGGTATGTCTCCTGCAGAGGGGGGTCTTATCCCCACTGGCTCCATCACAGGGCTGACGTCTGAGGGAATCTACCGCAAGAGTGGGCAGAACTCCAAGACCACCAGCCTTCTGGAGGTGCTGCAGCGGGATGCACGCTGCGTCCGCCTGAAAGAGGGCGAGCACCACGTGGATGATGTTGCCAACACCCTCAAACGCTTCTTCCGTGACCTTGGGGATGGGCTCTTCACTCGGCGGTGGGCCCCAGACTGGCTGTGGGCCACGGGTGAGCCCTGGGGGCTGCTTGGAGATGGCAGGAGGAGGGATGTGGACTACCCAGTTCTGTGCAGCCTATTTGTCTTCTTTGCGGGCTGGAGAAACATATCTGGGCTCCACATGTTCTCCTGTGCTGGGGTCTCAAGTGGTGGGTGGAGTGCGGAGTGTGTGCATGCTGCCCCTGTGCAGATTCGTGCTCTGGCAAGGGTGGGGCTGAGCCAGAGCAGACAGCCAGAGCCCCCTGTCCTTCCCTTCTGGATCTGGTCACTGGACACTGGGAGATGCACCCAGCAGAGAAACAGACACAGGCCCCATGGAGCTGGGATGCTCTGGCTTCAGAGAGCTGGGATGCTCTAGCCTTGTGATGCTCCAGCCCTATGATGCTGGGATTCTCCAGTCTCATTATGCTGAGATACTCTGTTCCCATGAATCTCGGGAGATCTATCTCTGTAGAGCTGGGATACTGTGGCCCTATGGAGCTGGGTTGCCCTGGCCTCACAGGTCTGGGATGCTCCAGCCCCATAAAGCAGGTGTGCTCTTGCCTCGTGGACCTGGGATTCTGCAGCCCTAGAATGCTCTGGCACCTTGGAACTGGCAGATTCCAGCTCCATGGAGCTGGGTTACCCTGGTCCCATGACTCTGGGATGCTTCAGCCCCGGCATGCTCCAGCTCTGCAGACCTGGGATGCTCTCTGGCCCCATGCTCCATCCCCACTGTGGGACAGGAGAGGGGAAGTGGAGTCTGCAGAGGGGATGGTGTGGCCCTGAGCCTTAATCTCCACTTTCCGCTCCTCCATGTTCTTTCCCTGTGGCAGCACTGGAGGATGACGAGGCAAAGGTTGGCGAGTACCGGCAGCTCCTGGCTGCCCTCCCTCCAGTGAACCGGGCCACGCTGAAGGCGCTTATCAATCACCTCTTCCGGTATGGCATCGACCCATTGGGCATTGACCTCTCCACTCTGGGGTCCTGGGGGATCTGGGATGTGAGGGAGCCCTCATCTTTTGGCTCATGTCCCCATCTAGGAAAGGAGAGGAGTTTGGGGTCAAGCTGTGCCTGATGCCAAGCATCATGTCCTGCATGGGGCATGAAGAGGGGGTCCTGGCGGGGCTCTGGGTCAGGAATCTTAACAGAGTTCCCCACAGGGTCCAGTGCTTCTCTGGGGAGAACCACATGAACACACACAACCTGGCTATTGTGTTTGGGCCCACACTCTTCCAGACGGATGGGAAGGACTACAAGGCAGGACGTGTGGTGGAGGACCTCATCAGCCACTATGTGGAGATCTTTAATGTAGGTTCACCCCTGGGTCGCAGCGTGTGGACATTCACAGGGAATGCAGAGGTGGAAGGAGGAGGATGTCTGCTCTGTATGCAGACATCTTGCTTTGGAGACAAGGGGAGAGAGGACCATATCTTTTCAGACCCTGGAAATATGAAGTCTGGGGCTACAATGGTCTGGTCAGCCCTGATGACTTCTCTTCCCTGGCAGGTCAATGACCAAGAGATGAAGAAGCAGCAGGATGAAATCACAGCCATCATGAAGATGCGGGAGGCATCATCCAGTGGAACACAGGTGGGTTCTGGACATGGGGACCTCTTCTCCTGGGGCCCCCAGTGTCTACTGTAGCATCTCCTGGACATGCCCTGGGCAGGGGATGTCCACACTGGTGGGGAGGATTTTGCCCACACATGGGAAGCTGTGGGTTGAAGCACTTTACTGTTTCCCTCCAGCAAGCTGGGGACTTCATCTGCACTGTCTACCTGGAGGAGAAGAAGACAGAAACAGAGCAACATGTCAAGGTGAGGGGTTGGGCAGAGGGTGCAGAGGGTGAAGAGGGAACAGGGGTCCTTTCATTGTATGTCCAAGCCTCTGTAATGACATGGGGACTCACGCTGAGCTGGCACCTCTGTGGTGTGAGGATGGAAGGCCCTGGGCACTGACTGATGGAGACTTGCCCCCTCCTTCTCAGATCCCAGCCACGATGACAGCTGAGGAGCTCACCTTCGAGATCCTGGACCGGCGGAAAATTGTTATGAAGGAGAAGGACTACTGGAGCTGCTTCGAAGTGAATGAGAGGGAAGAAGCAGGTTGGTGCAGGGGCATGAGGGTGGTGATGACAGGGAGAGAAATGGAGATGGAGGTGGGGATGATGTTAGGGATAGAGATGGGAATGAAGTGGGGATGAGGATGGAAAAAGTGATGGACAGGTGATGCAGGTATGGAGTTAGGGATGGATATAGGGATAGGTATGAAAAATCTCTCCTTATTATTGTACCATGGAGCAATCTGAGATGGGCTCCAGATGCTCAGGGGAGGACAGCTGCTCACCACATCCAGTTTGCACATGGCCAAATACTGCATCTGTCTGTATCCTTTGGAGTTCAGATGCCTTTGAAGTTTGACGGAGGTGTCCAGGTTCTTCAGCCACCAAAGTGAGCAGCCCTAAGTTGCCCATAGGCAGCAGCAAGAGAGAGATCAACAGGAGCAGGATGAGACCCTGGTCCTGCCTGCTGGTGCCTTGAGCTCCTGCTGCCAGTGGGCAGGAGTCAGTCTCTTCTGGCAAGTGACAGGACAAGAGGAAATGGCCTCAAGTTATGACAGGGAAGGTTTAGGTTGGATATTTGAGAAAATTCCCTTGACAAAAGAGTTGTCCAGCCCTGGCACAGGCTGCCCAGGGCAGTGGTGGAGTCACTGTCCCTGGAGGGATTGACAAGATATGTAGATGTGGCACTTGGGGACATAGTTTAGTGGCACAACTGTGGCAGACCTTTAGGACACGAGTGTGACACTCTCTGAGTTGGAGCTGGCCCAGGGGACACTTCTTGAGACCTGCCTGTGCCCTGACTGACAGAGCGGCCCTTGCATTACTCTGAGAAGGTTCTGCCCATCCTGCACTGCCTGGGGACAGAGAGTTATCTGGTGGTGAAGAAGCAGGTGTCCATGGAGAATATGCTCATCTACCTTGGTGAGAGGCAGGGGCCATGGTCTGGGCAGGGAGAGAAGGAAGGGGGG
>VXAC01006008.1:207044-268728 GCA_013399225.1 Rhipidura dahli
GGGAATGGGGAAAAGGATGGGATAGGCTGGGATGGCATGCATGCAAGTAGGAACCAGCTCAGTTAGCACATGACTTGGAGCCTCCTGATATGGTGTCATGGCCAAAGGCTGTGCCTGGTGCAGTGGGGAAGCTGGTTCTGTCTGCCCTGCCTGGCCTGGGAGTTGAGGGCTCCACAGCATCTGGAGGGCTGCTGTGACGGGGGCAAGGGTCTGGCTGCGCTCTCCTTGGGGAACCTGACTCCCCTGAGGGGGCTGGAGCCACTCAGACATGTGCCTCTAGCCAGCAGAGTGGGTGACTGCAAGCATGGCATGATGAAATTCCGGGAGGAGAGGAACCTGCTGGGGCTTGGGCTGAGCACTGGCTTCCACGATCGCTACTTTATCCTCAACCACTCCTGGCTGCGCCTTTACAAGGAAGTGCGGGTGAGCCCTGCCTCCCACCCTGGCTCTTCCCCTTCCCCTGCCCTTCCTTGGCCCTTCCCTGCCCTGCCCTGCCCTGCCCCACTGTGACTCTGTGGGGATTCCCTGAGGACAGGGAATGTGGGCTGGCATTGCTCAGGAAGTGCAGGCAGCAATGGGGTTGCCATGGCACAGGCAGTGCAGGCAGTCATGGCCAGTGTGAGCAGTGCCAGAGCTGGCCCCAGAAGTGCTGTCACCCAGACCTGGAGCAGATCCTTGAGCTCCTGGTCAGTAGCAGGGCTGAGGGGGACATGCTGGCATACTGGCTGTGCAGGGACAGCCACTCCCTGCACCCCTGTTCCTGCTTGCCCTGATATGACACTTTACCCTGGCACATCACCACTCCATCCCTATGCCCTGCCCGTGTGCACAGGGGGGCTGCAGGGAGGGTCCCCCACCTCTGCTTTAACCCCTCTCCTCTGTTGAACAGAGCCTGAGGCAGCGGAGCCCCCCCTTGGAGAGCGTGAGTAGGGAGGGGAACGGGGGGCTTAGCTGGGGTGCAGGGGCTCCCATGCCCTCTGCCCTTACAAGTCTGCCCAGGATTGACCTCAGATCCAATCCAGGGTCAGTCCCAAATCCAATCCTGCAGCATACATGTGCCAATCACTGGAACTGTCCCTGGTGCTACCATCTCTCCCCATTAGCTGCCAGCATTATTTGGCCCTTATGGCTTGGAGGTCCTGCTGTCCTTCACGCCAGGCAGCCAGAGCTGGGTCTGGGGAAGGGACCATAGAGGATGGGGATGGGCTGAGCTGCTTCCCCATCCTGTGGGCATTGGATCGGGCTCTTGTAAGTCAACACTGCTTGCATGTGAACATGGATGGAGGCACGTGTCCAATGTGGCACCTGCTTCTGGATCATGGCAAGGCATAGCCAGCACTGGAAGGGTCCTCCTGCTGTGCCATGATGGCGGTGGGACATTTTGGAATGTGCTCTGGGCAGTGGGTCTGGGTCCACCAGTGCCATGGCTGTGGCCGTGATGCTGAGGAGGGGTATGAGGTGGGATCCCCATGGGGGATGTCCAGTGCCAGGCTCTTGAGACTCTGTCCCAACATGCCAGTGCTGGTCCCAGCTCTGAAGGCAACTGGCACCATCTAGGCCACCTGTGTCCCTTTCCTGCTACCTGTGGCCCTTGCCATGGGTGACAGACACATGCTCTGCTCCAGGCTGGGCTTCACCCTCCTTCCTGTCACCATGTCACTACAGCTTTTCCTTCCTGCTGGGGGCAAGCCCTATCCCAGGGTCTTGGGGGACCGTGGTGGGTGGGGACAAGTCTGGCAGCCACCAACCCAGTGTTGGTTCCCTGTTTTCCCAGAGTCACAAGCCGGAGAAGGAGTGGCCTGTCCGAAACCTGAAGGTCTACCTGGGCGTTAAAAAGAAACTTCGACCCCCGACGTGGTGAGCAGCCTGTGGGGCCGAAGGATGAGGATAGGAGTGGAAATGGGGACAGGGACAAGGACAGGGACAGTTCTGGCTGCTGGACCCGACCCCTGTTGGCCAGGCCTCCTGCCGCCAGGTGTCAGAGCAGCTCTGTAGGATGTTTCTGCAGCGCGGTCCAACCAGCAGGGACTGGGCTGTCCCTGGCACTATCCCCAGCCTTGTCCACAGCCCTGTACTCCGTGCTATCCCTGCCTTGTCTTTCTCCCCAGCCCTGTTCCTGGCACTGTCCCCGGGGGTGTTTGTGGGGCTGGGGGGATTTTCAGGACTGGGGGAGGGTTTGTGGGGCTGGAGGGGGCAGTTGCAGCGACAGTGGGGGGTTTGCAGGGATGGGGAGTGCCGGGGTGAGAGGGGTTTGCTGGGGGTACTTGGTCGGCAGAGGGCAGCAGCATGGGCTGTTGGGATTCATGTTTTCACTCTCTTTGCAGCTGGGGCTTCACAGTATTCTATGAAAACGAGAAGCACGAGAAGCAGCAATGGTGAGGGGAGGCGACATGGCATACTAAACTTATCCCTGGGACAGGCGGGTACATGGCAGCTCTCTGGAGCCGTTGCCATGGGGGATGGGGAATCATAGAAATCATGAAATGGTTTGGATGGGAAGTGAGCTTGAAGATCATCCAGTTGCCCTTCTGACACTGGCAGGGACATTATAAGCTGAGCACCCATGGCTCCAGACGGGTTCCCCCTGGGGCCTGTGGCTGTCCCCTTCAGTCCCCTGGGGTCTCATGCACAGCAGCAGCTGAGGTCTCTGAAGCAGGCAGGTGTCTCCAGAGTGGGCAGAGAGGACACCCTTCTTGCCTCCACCACTTCCTCTGGCTGCTGACACTGTTTCCACAGGTACCTGTGCTGTGACACCCAGGCTGATCTGCGTGAGTGGTTTGCCACCTTCCTCCAGGTGCAGGTAGGGAGTGGGCCAGATGATCGCTCTCTGTAAAAGTGGGGCACCCCATGGGGGACAGTCCCAGAGGGATGCTTGGCCAGCAGAAACCGTCCAAGCATCCTAAACACCAGCACCCCGGAGCAAAAGAGAGGTCCTGGGTTGAGTGAGTTTCTGGTCTCCATCACTGTCCCCTCTGTCTGCAGAATGGGGGTGCCCTGTGGCCCTCGGAGCGTCCCAAGATGCGGGCGGCACGGCCGCAGCAGGATGCCAGGTTGGGTAACATCTCCCTCATCCCGCTGCGGGGCAATGAGAGCGAGATGAGGAACAGTGTGGCTGCTTTTGCTACTGACCCCCTAACTGTGAGTGATCTGGGGCTACTGGGTGGCCCTCCATGCGGGGCTGCATCTCCCCTGCATCACATGATGGGAGGGTCCTGGTCTCCAAACTTGGGTGGGGGATATCATGGCTCCCATTCCTGCTTCCATGTTTTATGTACTGCATCATCTCCGGTGATGGATCTGGAGGGGCTAGCTGATCATTTGGGGGCTGGTGAGGTCCCCTGGGTCCAGGGGGGTCCCAAACCATGTGATGCAAGAAGAGGGGATGCTGCCATACTCCTGATTTTTCCTCTAACAGGGGTGAATTTTCCTTCCTGGTCACAGATCAGCTCCTCATCCTGCTGCCTTTCTTCAGCAGCTATCCTGCCTGGGGGCTGTCACCTATCAGGTGTCCCCCAACCATGTGGGTGTGGGTGCTGATGCTGGAGTCTTGCCCAGCCACAGGGCTGGTGGTGGGACAGAGATGATCTCACCACCTCCAAGCCAGTTGCTTGGGCCCTCGTTGCTGTTATAAACCAGGGGACAAGGCCATGCCAGGGGAATAGTCCGCTGGCATTGGTTGGGCATCACCCAGTGGGTGCCCAGGGATGCCCCAGGGGCAGAGAGCAGCATCTTTGCTGCCCTGGAACCCCTGCACAGTCTCAGGTTTATAACGGGGGGCAGCAGGGAGGCCTCCAGGGGTTTTGCTGTGGGCTGTGCTTTGCAGTGTGCATGTGGTGGTGTGGTCTGGTACAGGGGACCAGCACACCAGTGCTCCCAGGGGACAGTGGGTGAGTGTTCCCCGCCACAGGGCCAGCATGGGAAGGGGTGCTGGGACTGCAGTGACCCTGGGGGGACCATGGTTTCTCTTGCTGGGGATTTTCCCTGTGTCCCCCTGGGTGCCATGCTGCCAGTGATGCCCAGACACGGAGGAGGAGGAGGCTGAGGATGAAAGGTGATCTGTCTGCCCTTTATCCCCAGCTCCTGCGAAACGTCTGAGCTGGAGAACTGACATGCCAGTGAGTTTCCCTCCTGCCTGCACCCCCTGTCCTGATCTGGTGGTAGTGAGAGCCAATGGCTCTGTCTGTCCTATTGCCATCCTGGCTTGGGGACATGGCACATATCCCCAAAAGTGGAAAGGGGTTGGAAGTGCCTGCTCTGTCCCCTTTGCTGACACTTTACTCTCCACTTGTGCCACAGGTTCATCTCCAAGTGCGGCAGCCCTTGGGGTCCTGCACCAGCCCCGCAGCCCGGTACCTGCCAAGGGTTCTGCTGCTTCCGGAGCCTCCACTGGGCCCTCTCACCTTCCACTGTGGGGACCGAGGGCAGCCTGGAAGGGAAATGTCAGTGAGGCCACCCCCTCACCCCACCTAGCAGAGCTGGGCTTGGGAGCCATTGCCAGACAGCCCACAGGGTGTCAGCCCCCCAACTCTGTGCCCCAGCTGCCTTTGGCTACCGCTTCTTTTCCCAGCCCTGGGAGGAGAAGTAGAGCCTGGCTGGAAGCTGCAGTTGAGGGCTTTTACATTTCCTCTTCCATCTCCTATTTTTAAGTCTTTCTCCTCTGAAATGATAAGGCAGGTGGGAGCTGCCCTTTTTGTGGAGTGCTGGACCAGCCCTTCCCATGGGATGCATGCCTGGCCCCAGGCACCAGCATCATCATACTTCCATCACTCCTGGGGAAGGGTCCCCTCCATGCCGGGTAGGGCAGGATGACAAGAGCCTCTGTATTCACCCAGAATACTGGGAAGGGGGTGCCCCTCATCTCTGTCCTCTATCCATCAGGGTGGAGATGGCAGGAGCAGCCCCTATGTCCCACTGCCACCTCCTGACGATATTAAAGGTCTTAAGAAACAAAATGGGAGTGTTCAGGTCTCTGCCAGCCACACAGGGCAGGGAGCACCGGGAGCTGGCAACCCGGAAGAACAGAGAGTGGTCCTGGATGCACCTGCTGGGTGGTTGCCAGAGAATGGGCACCATGGAGAAGGCAGTGAGCTGCCCTTTTGTGGACAGAGCAGTGGCACCCCAGTCCAACAATCCTCTGCTGGGATTGCTGAGCCTTGCCAGAGCAGCCAAGACACCATGCCAGTGCCAGAGGTTGGGTCTGTGCTGGACTGCCACTGTGGGTCACCAGGACTGGGTGGGAGCTCCCAAGAAACACATGTGCAGGTGTGTTTCAGGGCCTGGGGCCCTGCAGTGTGAGGCACAATGGGCATTTCAAAGACACAGGTTGGGAGTTGCCTCCTTGGATCATGGCAGCCATGGGAACTGCCCCCACCCCGCCCCACCGGCCCATGGCTGATGCTGTGCACTGCTGCTGCCTGCCAGTGCTTGTGACATTGGAACTTACCATGGAAACCCGTTGAGCTTCACCTCACAGCCCTTGTGGTGGGGAACATCCTTGGAGCTCAGCCCGAGTGGCAGAAGGTAGCTAGGCCTCTGCCTTTCCTTTTTTCCAGGGGTGTGGGGATACTAACCCCTGCAGATGTGGTGGTGCAGGGATGATGTGAGGCAGGGATGCTGGTCCCCAGGGATGCAGGGGGCTGGGTATAACTGCAGGGCTGGGAGCATCACGCCTTGCTGAGTTGTCTGCAGCAGCCCCGGGTGGGGGTGTCCCACCGCCCCCTCCTCGGGCTGAGCCGCCACAGGGGCTGTCAGTGAGTCATGCGTGGGAGCAGGAGGGCTGTCAATCACCTGCAGGCGCTGCCGGGGTGCGGCGTGGTGGCAACAGTGCTGGCGGTGTCACCTGCAGCGCTGGAGAAGGTGGAGGAGGCACCAAGAGGGAGACGGAGGGGAGGCACCTGTGTCACCATTGCCCCCTGGAAACAGCACCCTGCAAGCCTCAAGTACACCAGTGTGTGGCTCAGGCCCTTCGTTGTGGCAGGGTGAGGACCCAGGTGTTGGGGAGAGGGGAAGAGCCTTCACCGTCCCTGGTTTCATGACCCTTTTCCCCTTCTGCTGTGCCAGGCTGCCTCACGGGGCTTCTGATGCCTAGGAGTCTGTGGGCTGGGAGCAGATGCCTGGCACCAAACCCCAGGGATGTGCCAAGAAATAATGTTAGTGCTCAGCTTTTTTAGATGCTCATCCATTCACTCATCCATCCATCCATCCCTCCTTCTATCCCTCCATCCCTCCCTTCATTCATCCCCCCCTTTCTCCCTCCCTCCTTCCCCACCTCTATCTCTCCCCCATCCCACCACCATTCCCTCAATCCACCCCTTCCTTCCACAGCCTACCTGTCTCTCTCTGGCCATGCAACTGTTCCTCTTATCCTGCTTCCCACTCACCACCAGGACACCCAACCACTTCATCTTGCCCTGCTCCAAGCAAACTCTGTGACTCCGAGCCAGCCAAGCTTCCAGCCAGGGCTGGGTCTGTCCTCCCTGCACCCCACAACAGACTGGGGGCAGAGTGTGGGTGCAGAAGGGGATGCTGGGGACCCTTCTGGATCCCATGAACATGAGATTTGGGGTTCCCTTAATCTCTAACCATATTCTTCGGGAAAGGGATCGAGAGGGAGCTGCTGGTGCTCCACTTGAGGGAATCTGGGAGTGAGCAGGAGGTATGCAATAGTGATGCTGGAACCCCTGGATCCCATAAGCATGAGGTTTGGGGTTCCCCTCACCTGCATACTGGTTTCTGGGGGGAAGAGATGGGCAGTGAGCTGCTGACACCTCATCTGAGGGTAGCCAGGAGGCAATGATGATACTGGGGACCCCCTGCCCTGATGTCCTCCAGCCCAGTGAAGGCAGGAGGGGCCAGGACACTCTGCAGCAGCAGGACCACTGCTGCACTGAGCTGGTACAGCATTGCCCTGTGGAGGGATGGATCCAGCCAGGAGCCTGTCACTCCAGAGCAGGATGGATGGGGCATCTCTCCAGCTCTCGCTATTCATAGTGCTGCGGAGGAGAGCACCATGTGACACCCCACATCAGCAAGTGATTAATTGCAAAGACATTTACAAACAACTTAATAAACTGGCATTGGGCGGGGAGGAGGGGTTGGGCACATGAGGGTGTCTTCTGGCTCCTCCACAGCCACAGGCTGGGACTCAGCTGGGACCTGGCTGAGACCCACAGCCTCTTCCCGGAGTGCCAGAGCCCTTGGCACAGGGCAGAGCTGTCACTGTCCCTGTCCTTGCCTGTGGTCTGGTGTTGGTAGGAGCATCAGTGACCTTGTGTGCCAGACACATGGATTAGTTAAATGCCAGGCTTGAGTCATGGTCATGGTGTCACCAAGGATGATGCTGCCATTCCTGAAGTGCTGCCTGCCCTGAGTGCTGCCCTCCCTGCTTGTTGTGTCTTGTGGTGGGGACACCTGACACTCACCGTCCTCATCTCAGGTACCCTGAGGAGGAGCCAGGTGGTGGCTGGACAGCCCGGCATGATGCCACAATCACCCCATGGCACCAGTAAATGTTGTCTCCACAGGTTCTCCCCTGCATCCTGCACTCACGGCAGCTCAGCCCACCACTCTGTGTCCCACTGAGTGGCTTCTATCCCTGAGCTCCCCCTCCCCCCTCAGTAATGAACTCAGCAGATTATCAGGTCCTGGGTTATTAGAGAGCAGCCACACTCCAGGAGACTTTAAACCGATCATTATTCCATCAAGAGCCCCATTAAACTGTCACTGGCTCTTTCCAGCCTTTCTCCCATTATTTTTCTCTTTTCCTTGCCTCCTGCCTTTTCTCCATCTATGCTTTTTTTTATCCAAGCTGCCAACACACTCAGGATGCTCCCAAGGGGTTCACCACATCCCTCTGCTATCAGTTTACCCATCCAGAAAATGGGATCAGGCTGGAGAAGGATTTGAGGAAATCTACCACTCCCCAAACTGACACAGGAATCCCCCTCCCCCCGCTCCATTCCACTTTCAGCCTGTCCCAGTGATGGAAAACGGTTCTGGATGTTGGGGAAGGGAGTGAAGAGCCCATGGGAGGGTTTTAAAAGCAGAAACATGGCACATGAAGGGGCAGAGGAAAATCCCAGCTGCTTGAAGCCTTTTATCCTTGCCAGTGCTCTCCCCCCTCCCCCTGCTCTGCACGCTCCCAACTTCCTCCCTGGCAGCCGCCCACTCACCACTAGGCTTAATAAGAAAAATAAAGGAAATTTAAAGAGCTAGATAAATGTCGGGCTGGTATGGGGGGAGGAAAGGCTGCAGAGGTGGGTTTGCCTAGGAGGGTCCCATGGGATGGGGGACCTTGCCTCTCCCAACTCCAATGGGGTGCTAGCAGGGCCAGGGACTTAATGCCACGTGCAGGTGGTAGGTGTTGGGAGCTCGGTGTCTTGGGGGAATGGGGAAGGTGTTTAGGAAGGGATGTTTGCCCTTGGCTTTGCGTGGCCAGAGCTGGACAAGGAGATACAACTAAAGCAAGACAGTGATGGGTGGCAGAGGTGAGAGCCAGACTGGGATTTTCCCTGTTAGGGGACCTTCGCAGTGGGCACAAGAACCAGTGGGCACAGCCAGCTGCCAACCCTCTGACCAGCAGAGGCCAATGGTGTCACTGCATCCCAGAGCATGTGGGTCCAGCACCTGAATAAAGGATGCTCTGGCTGATGGCTGTTTATCCATCACTGTCACAGCACTGGCTCTGATGAGGAGCTGGGTTTGTCTTTCTCCATTAAGTACATGTTAATTTGCATTTATTTAAAAATAACAGAGCTTTCAGTCTCTTTGTTAACATCAGAGCAGCAATGCTACTGAGCTGTCAGCCCAGAGATATCCCTGATGCGTCTCTGTATGGGGCTGGGCACAGAGCCCAGTTAGGATCCCCAGGGAGATGTGTGCAGTGTGGGACAGGCAGATACATAGAATTGCTGAGCTGTCAGCATCCTGGCTGCTGCGTGTCCCCTGGGTGACAGCCCTGCTCCCCTCTGTGCTCCAGGACTTCTTAGGGTGGGGAGAAACAGGGCTGAGATTTTCAGTGATGGTGGGGGGTATTCAGTGACCCCCTGGGCTGTAGAACGGTCACAGAAGGGATCTGAAGCAGCTCTGGAGCCTCCCTGGAGCAGCCCTGGAGCATTCTTCCCCAGGTGGAGGCTCAGTGCTGCTCCCCAATCTACAGACAAGACTCCAGCCATTTCTTCTGCAGGTTAAGGCAGTGAACCCTCTGAGGAATCAACCTTTTGGAGCCACATGGCTTAATGACCACAGTGCTCCAAGCAGTGACAGGGATGTGCCTCATGTCGTGCAGGCTGGGCACCCATCCCCTACCCAGTCCTGCATGCACCAAACATGGATGTAGCTGCAGAGGAGCAGGCACAGCTCTGCCCCACCAGTCATAGATGACATCTTTCTCCGGTTCACCAGGACTCCAAAATCTCTGTTTCCCCTTCTTCCACCTGCTGGGAGATTCCCAAGGAGCCCATGCTGGGCTGTGACTCCTGTATGTGTGTATGAGCACCCCGTATGTGTTCACTGACGTGGCGTGCCTGGATCTGCATGACCAAGCATCCAAACACATGCACACATGCTCAGGTGCACACACGTGAATTTATATTACCTGAATACATACCCAGGTGAGCAGCAGCTCCATGGACATGTGGCCCTGAGCCCCCTGAACGATGTCACCCCACTTCCATGTGGGCTGCCACTGAAATAGCAATGGGCTTTGGCTCATTGAAAACAAGGAAGATGGCAAACCTCAATCTTGAGTGTTCATGGAGGTCAGGCCTTGAATCAAAAGAAAAATAATAAAATAAAGAAAAAATATCAAAATAAAGAAACAAATAAAAAAATAATAATAAAGGGAAACAATAAAATAAAGGGAAACTAATAAAAAGTAAAGGTAAAGTTTAAAAATCCCAGAGACTTTATCTATGAAAAATACAAGGAAAAAAGCTCTTTGAGGAAAATCACCTCAAATTGGCTATTTATCGGTGCAGCATCCCGCCGGGAGGTTTCCATGGCTACCTGGCAGCCGGCAGCCGGGGCGGCAGCATGCCAGCCCCATGTGCCTTGCTGCGTGTCCCTGCGGTCCCCCGGCCATGAACCTTTGTGCTGCACTGGCAGCACCTGATGCTGCTGGTGTTGAGTGAACGCCATTGCCCTCAGCCCTGCCATGAGGTGCTGCCCTTGAAGGCTCAGATCCTGAGGGTTGGTACCCACCTGGGGGGATGCCCAAGGGCATAGAGGCTGGCACTGAAGGCACGGCGGGAAAGGGGTGTTCTTGCAGAGTCCCCTGTGCAGGTTAGGAGCAGAGCTGAGCCCCCACCTGGGAGGGACGGATGACTAGGCACTTCTGCTGCCCAGAGGAGCACTGAGTCCCCCCTTTACCCCTGAAAACCTCATCACTGCTTCTCCCCACCCCATGGTGGGGAGCAGGGCTGTCATCCAGAAGACATGCTATCACCACCCTGGAAGAACTGAGCCCTCTCCTTCTCGCTCACCAGCTGTGGTTTGAGGCAGATGGTTTAGGAAACCTTTTGGAAGAGTCTTTTGGAGCCTCGTGCCATCCCTTGGGGATGCTGCTACTGGGTTTGGAGAGATAATGTGCGGGAGCGTTCACAGGAGGATTCCTGGGTTGATGCTCACATAGATTCCTTCCATGATCCTGAGGATCATCTCAAAGGCAGCCTCTCTCCATGGAACCCCCATTTCCCCTTCTGGGTGCACCCATGGGCCATGACAAGGGGACACTGATTGACCCAGACCCCTACTGAAGGTGCAGGGAAACTTCTTCTCACCTGCCCCAGAACTACTGGAAGGCAGAACACTGGGACACCTCTTCTCGGGAACATGGAGCTCCATCCTGCTCTTTCTGTGTCACAAAGGCTGCCTAATTCCTGCCCTGTTCCCTCATCTGCTCATCTGCCACCCATCCTGGGGGCATGGCAGTGTTGTGTGCAGAGGAAAAGCCCCTCCACTCCTATCATCTCCAAAGCATGGGTGGACTCCTGACTCTGGGTGATGGGAAGGGGGAAGAGGGGATTTTGGACTTCTGGTCTGAGTTTGCATCCCAGTACCACCCCAAGACTGGATGCCTTGGTGCCCCCATGCCCTCTTCCACAGGCAGCAATGTAAGAGCTGGGAAGGGCTCAGGGGTGGCAACAAGGATCTCCAAAACCTTGAACATCTCTGGAATGAGGAATCAGTGGAGGGGGACAGGTCTGGCTCCTTGGTGTGGGGGATGGTACCTGGACCATGGTACCTGGTAGAGCCCTGGGAGCACCCTGGGAGCATCCTTAAGACTCCTGACAGTTCCCAGTACCAGAGTCTGTTCCTGCAGCCCTGCTTAAATCTCTGTTTCCCACTACCTGTGTGCTGAGTGTACTCCCCAGTATAGCCCAAGTATGGATGCTGCCACCAGGAGAATGGCACCACAGGGACATTTTCCCTTACTTTGGTCTCAGGGACACATCAGACTACGGGAGGACAGAAACATTTTAGGGGAAATGAAAACTGAGGCTGGAAAGCAGGGCAAAGGGTCTCCCCATGCCCCTTACTGTCTATGAGCACCTAGTTCCCCTGGCTCAGCAATGGGGAAGGTCACCCGCCTGATGTCCTGAGTGTGATAGAGCCAGCAGGTGCCTGTCCCCTCCCGCACCCAGCTGACAGATGTGACCATGCGGGGGACACTGGGAGAAGCTGGAGGGCAAGTTCAGTGACAAGTGCTGGATGGGGCTACAGGAGCTGGCACCAGCCGCCCTCCTGCTGCCCTGTCAGTCCCAGGGGCTCGCAGGCTGAGGGGTCTGTGGGTGGGGGGACTATAGGCTGGGGGGGCTGCTGAGACCAGCTTGTGATGGTGTGAGAAAACCCCGGAGAAGGTGTCTGCCTCAGATCTCTTCCTCTCCCTCCTCCCTTTCCCCATCCCCTTCCTCTTTCCTCTTCCCTTTTCCCTTCTCCCTCTCCCCTTCACCTTCTTTCCCCTTCTTTGTCCTTTTTCCCCCTTCTCCCTTTCCTTTCCCCCTTTTCCCTTCCACCTTCCCTTCTTTCCTTTTCAACATCCTTCCTTTTCCTCTTCTTTCCCTTTCCTTCTCCAAATCCCATTTCCAAAGCCAAGGAAAGTCCTTGCTTCCTCAGGCTACCCAAGCCCCTTCCTGTGGTGCTCAGAAGCTCCATCCCAGCTCCAGCACCTTTCCAGCCAGCAGCACCAAACCTGGATGGCTCCAGCATGGGATGGGCCAGCACTGGTGACAGCATTGCCCCAGTGTGGGTTGTGGGGTGTAGTGGGAATACTGCACTCCAACAGCCCCCAAACAACTCCCTGGGACACCCATCCCCACCCCAAAATACACATGGGGTGTTTCTCCTTGTTCTGTCCCCATCACGGGTGAGCTGTTGGATCTGTGGACATGGGGAATAATTTTCTGGATCTTATTTCCTTTTTTTTTTTCATTGAGAACATCTTGTACCGATATTGCAATAAAAACAAGACTCCAGGTTCCTCTGTGTGGTTTTTTTCTGTTCTTTATCTGTTCCCAAGATAAATGTCAATGGAAATGGAAAAGCTTTTCTCTGTTTTGCTGTTTTCTTCCCTCCCTGAAAGACTCCTCAGGTTTGTAAGGGAAAATGGAGGAAAAATCAGAAAGGGAAAAAAAAATCCCAAAAACTTGCCAATCCCAAAAATTGAACTTTCTCTATGTATGTGGCAGGACCAGGAGAGATAAACAGATATGTAGATGTGGCACTTGTGCATATATTTTAGTGGTAGGCTTGGCAGTGGTGGGGAACTCTTTGAGTTGGTGGTCTTTGAGGGCTTTTACAACCTTAATGATTCTGTGATTCCATGATTTGAAGTAGGAAAGTGTACCATGGCGCAGACCATCCCAGGAAGCTGGACTGGGTGTCTTCAGAGGAAGGAAAGTATCTCCTTACATGCACAGCAAGGGAGCTCACAGCTCTGAGTGTGATGTAGAGCCCATTTCTAGGGAAAGTATTCAAGAAGCAAATTGCTTTGTATCAGCAAATACATCTCCATTAGCGCTGGAATTGGTATCCTGCACAATGCATGCTCGAAAACAAAGCCTGGCTATTCAGAGCTCACAGAATTCAATCCTGTGGCTGAGGAGTCTCAGCAGAAAGCAAAGCAAGGCTCGTTTCATATTCATGCCACAGATATGAGACCACAGAGATGGAACACTGCCTGTGGAACTCTGGCATCACTTCACCTTCCCGGCAGTAAATAAAGACATGCAGCCCGTGCTGGTGCCCTGTGCAGGATCCCCAGCAGCTCCAGCAAAGAGAAACAAGAGAGATTTGTAGGAGACATTGTGCCAGGGCTCCTGACTGTTGTCATGTCTCCCAGGACCCTCTCCCCCCAGCCAGGAGGTCAGGCTAAGGTTCCCCCACCAGACGGAAAAGTTTCTTGGTGTATCTTGCTGGCCATCACTGGGCCCTCGCTCCTGTGAGATGGATCAATGAAGCCCTGGTTTGAGTGGCTTTTTAGGAGGAGATTGGACCAGGAAAGTCCATGCTCTATAGCAACCCTGCTTGACAGGGAATATTACAGGGAGGGGACGGGCCACCCTCCACCAGGCACATTCCTTCTACTCCCCATGGGTGGAGGGGCCACCCAGAGATGTGTACCTAGAGATGCCCATCCAGCAATGCCCATTCAGTGATGCCTACCCAGCAATATCCACACAGCAATGCCCACCCAGAAACGCCTTGTGTGCTTCCAAGCAAGAATTAGCAGGCATTTATCAAAAAAACCCCAGCAAAATCAACCTCAAACTGAGCATTTTTAATGAAACACACCAAAACATTCCAGGAGTGCTGGAAGCATTCCATCAGGCTTTTTCCAGTTCTCAGCCTCTGTGACACTCCTGGGGCTTCACACACTGCACCACTATTTACAGAAGGACTCTTAAGAAGCTGCTTGGATATGGGGCAGAGTTTTCTCTTGAGGAGAAAATAGTACAGAGAGATGTGGAGCTGAGAAAAACATTTCTCTTAAATACCAGGAATAACATTTAGAGCGGGGAATAAGAGGGGAAAAAGCTAGGCATCACACCGAAGGAGTCCCAAGGGGTTTGGAGCAGATTGGACGGTGGGGATACATGTGGATGTGGTGCTTGGGTCCATAGTGTAGTGGAGGGCTTGGCAGGGTTGGGGGAATGGTTGGACTTGATGGTCTCAGAGGGCTTTTCCCACACAAATTCCATAATTCCATGGTAATATGCAGACATGATGGTCCTTGCCTGGCATCTGGGGATGGATGGTTCCTCTGGTGGTCCTTGCACCCAAATCTGCTCTGATCTTCTCAGCTGCTTCTGCCTGCGGATCACTGCAAGAAAAAAACATCTATGGGGAATAAAAAGGCTGGGATAAACAACCATGGGAACCAGCTTTTCTGGGAAGGAGGGGACTCCTTGTAGATGTCTTCATGCCAAGATGATGGGAGCAGCTCACTGGGTGTGGGATAGCCCACACATGGCAGTCACCTTGCTCCCACCATCCACCCCTGCCACTGCAGAGCATAGGGACCAACTTGGCCACCAGCCACTTTGGTGGGAGAAGATGAATGAGCACTGGAATGGCTCCCAGTACTCAAGGCATCCCATGGGGCCCCACAAGGCCCCCTTCCCAAAGGAGGATGCAGCTGATGAAGACCTAAGTCATTGAACCTGAGACTCAGGGTGGAAATAGGGATTCAGTTAAAGTGATAGTCCTTAAAATATTCTCAGATTTGTTCTGAATCTACTCTCAACTCTTGGGGAAAATTTGGGCAAGTAATTGCAGATCTGGGACTCAGCTTCCCCTTGCAGATAACAAAGGCAGAGGATCTTGTGTAGCTGATACAATCCACTGCCTATATTTGTAGACCATGGGGATATTAATCCTGGTGAATTTAACAGGAACTGATGTGATCTGAGCACTAATTTCTTAATATCTACTGCTGTCCTGAATGTCCCAGCTGGTGGATTCACGATGGAGCAGGGAAGCAGCAGCCCATCCATGGTGACTTTAAAGCATATTCCTCCCTTCTCCCCACAGGCAAATGACCCTGAAGAGATGAAGGTCTGCCAGGCTAGTGAAGAGCAACCAGAATAGCTCTTTTAGGTGCAAAATCTCAGTACACTAAGCCAAGTTCCCAGTTTGGGAGTGTGGGTTGGCCCTGTGATGCAGCGTACAGCATGGGGAGAGAGTGCAGAGGATGCAAGTACCTGTGGAGGGATGCAGGGGAGCCTGCAGATGCCAGACATGGTCCTGGATTCACCTGTGTGGGTTTGCTGGCTCAAAACAAAGGTCCATGGCTCCATGTTGCCGGTGATCCAGAGATGCCAAGGGCAAGGGGAAGAGCAGGGCAAAGACATGCATCTTTGTTAGTGGCACAGGCAGTGGGATTCAGGGTACCCCTGGCATGTTTACTGGCAACACCAAGCTCTGTAGTGAGGTCACCATGCTGTAGGCAAGAGATGGCATTGAGGGGGACCTGGACAGGCTGAAGAGGGGGGACTGTGCCAGCCTCATGAAGTTCAACAAAGTTAAGTGCAAGGTCTTGCACCTGGGTCAGGATAATCCCAAGCACAAACACAGGATGGGTGGAGAATGGATTGAGAGCAGCCCTGGGGAGAAAGACTTGCGGGTGTTGATGGATGAAAAGCTCAGCATGCCCTGGCCATGTGCACTGACAGCCCAGATACCCGCTGCGTCCTGGGCTGATCCCCAGGAATGTGGGCAGCAGGTAAGGAAGGGATTCTTCTGCTTTGCTCTTCTCTTCTCTGGTAAGACCTCTCCTGCAGTGCTGTTTCCAGCTTTGTGGCCCCAGCATAAGAAGGACATGGAGCTGCTGGAGGGAGTCCAGAGGAGACCACAGAGATGCTCTGAGAACTGGAACATATCTGCTATGGGCATCCCTGCTATGACTGAGAGAGTTGGGGGTGTTAAGCCTGGAGAAGAGAAGGCTTCAGGGAAACATTAGAGCCCCTCCCATTGCCTAAAGGAGCTCCAAGAGAGCTGGAGAGGTACATTGGACTAGAACCTGGAGTGACAGATCAATGGGGAATGGCTTTAGTCTGAAAGACAGCAGGGTTAGATAGGATACTGGGCAGAAATTCTTGGCTGTGAGGATGGTGAGGCCCTGGCATAGGCTGTCCAGAGAAGCTGTGGCTGCCCCATCCCTGGAAGTGTTCAAGACTGGACTGGATGGGGCTTGGAGAAACCTGGTCTAGTGGAAAATGTCCCTGCCCATGGCAGTAGAGTGGAACTGGAGGATCTTCAAATGTCCCTTCCAACCCAAACCATTCCATGGTTCTATGATCCTGTGCCAAGATTTTCATCAGCTGGATGATCTCCCAGTCTTTGTCCAGGACCTGGTCCCTAGTAGCTTCACCTTTTGTCTCTAGTGTTTGCACTGGAAGAAGCTGAAATTCTTAAATATCTTTAAGTTCAGGTTGCTGTTGCTCATTCCTTATTCACTCCCCTTCTGCCAGGAGGTGTGAGGTTTCATAGAAACCTCTGACCCAGATTCAGTGTAGGATGGACATCCTTCCCCAGGGTCTCTTTTGGAAGTGCAGCTCCAATGCATTGGGTCTTTGGCTGGAGAGACAGGCAGCACTGGCACTGCAGCAACTTTTACCCTTCTCCAGCCACTCTCTGACACTGTCCCACCCTGCCAACAGCTCGCCCTGCCAGACCCCAGCCCATGTGGCCCAGGACAGAAAAGCAACAAGTTCAAGCTGGGGATCGTCCATGTGGCTGGGACTGTTTGCAGGGCATCCATTCTCTGGCAGGGACCTGTTTGTGGGCCAGTGCTGTCCAATATTATAGAATCACACAATCATGATTTGGAAAAGCCCTCTGAGAACACTGAGTCCAACCATTCCCCCAGCACTGCCAAGCCCACCACTAAACCACATCCCCAAGTGCCACATTTACATGGCTTTTAAATCCCCCCAGGCATGGTGCCTGCAGTGCTTGACAACCGTATTGGGGAAGAAAGAGTTCCTTATATCCAATCTAAACCTCTCCTGACAAACTTGAGGCCATTTCCTCTTACAGAAGAGGAAATACATTGCTCAGTGCTGCTCAGCGCCTTTGGGAAAGCAGCCTGCCTGTGGATCGAGTGGTGCCTAGTGCAGCTCAGTACCCCTGGGACAGGAACCTGTGGGACCACTGCTGCTCAGTACCCCTGGGACAGGGACAGGTGGGAACAGTCCCGCCCGATGCCACCGGGGTAGTAGCCGAGTAGACGGGGCTTGCGGTCCCAGCAGGGCGAAAGGCGCCGGGTGGGACGGCCGGCCCCGCGGGGAGCACGGGGAGGACAGGGCCGGTAGACACTCTCTAGACAAAGGCAGCTGCTCCCCGGCGAGGCGCAGCGCACGAGCGAGGTCGGGCGCGGCCCGGGGTGGGCGGTGGCAGGCGGCAGGTGCGGCCCCTTCGGCCCCTCCGCGGAGCGTCTCGGCCCCCGCCCAGCCCCGCGGAGCCGCAGCAGCGCCGTCAATCAGCGTCGCCCCCCCCTCCGTCCTCCCCTCCCGCACGCCTCGGCGCGCTGCATCGGGCTCGGTGACAGCAGCGAGCTGAGCGCGGTGGGAGTCTCTGCTCCCAGCCAGCACCGAGAGTCGGGCGCGGCGGCGGCGGGGCTGGGAGGGCTGCCGAAGCATGCGGAGCCATGGGCCAGGGCTGTGGACACTCCATCCTCTGCCGGAGCCAGCCGTACCAGGCGGCCGCATCTGACATGTGAGTTCCCTCCCGCCGGCACCGGGGATGGGGGACCACGCCGGGAGGGAGGGATGCTCTGGGAGTGATGCTGGGCAAAGGAGCGAAGGAGACGTCAGAGACGCAGGAAAAAGTTCCTCCTGCCTGACAGCTGTCAGCGAGGGGGTGGCGGGCAAATGACAAGAGGCTGCGACCCCTCCCTGTTCCCCACTTGCCACCTATGTTAGCCCTGGGGCAGGTTATCACTGGTGGTTTTGTGCCAGAGGGCTGTGAACAGAATCCCCCTGTTTCCCCATCACCCTCATCCCATGATGATTTCCTGCAAGGGTGGAAGGCTCCTGGCTCAGTGGTGGGCTGCAGGGGGGGCCTGGGTGACCTGTGAAATTCAGGTCAGGCCTCTGAATTGTGGCTTTGGCCCTTCACACAGGGCAAGAGAAGCCACCCCCTGCACACCCACCCACTCACCAAACAGATTTGGGGGTCCCGGTGTCACAGTGCTTGTCTGTATATGGTGAGGTGGGAATGGGGCTCCATGGGTCATGGTGGTCTCATGCTGTAGCAGGCACAAGGGGCTTTGTGTAAGAGCATGGGGTGACCTTGCTGAGGGATGACAATGCTCCCTGGAAGCAGGGAAGGGTGATGCTCTGAAGAGCCCACGTGGGAAGAGGGGCTGAGCTGACTAACGGGAAGCTTGCAGTGTCTCAATTCCCATCGCCCACAGGCTTGACTGGGGCTGGCAGAGACCCCCGTCTCTGTGTGCACGCATGTGCAGTGCTCACGAGGCTCCACAGCTGCTGGGGAGCAGGCTATGCATGGGCGGTTCACAGTACGTGGGCGCTCTGACTCCTGGGTACCAAGAAATCTGGGGTGCTCCCAATCCCTTCTCCCTCTACTCCAGCAGGATCAGATCCCACATTGCCGGAGGGTGAGCTGAACCACAGGAAAGATACGCAGGTCTTAGGGCAAAAAGGCTTCTCAGTGCTTGGATTCCTTTGTCTGGCAGTGCCAGCTCCACATGCTCAGGCTCTGACCAAACTGCCTGGCTCAGCAGCCCACACCAGGACCATCAGAACCAGGGGGGCACATCTCTGCACTGGGATGTGCACAAGAGCAGCCTCGGGTCTCCTGGAGCAGGGGCTTCAGGTGATGACAGGAGTATTGGGGTGCAGGGAATCTTCCATCCACTCCTGCCCCAGCGCTACACATTTCCGTCACTGGTTTTTCACACCTTCATGAGTTGACCTTTGGATGAGAACTTTGTCCCTCTCCATATAAAATACCCTCCAGCCTCTCTCTTGCCTAAATGCAATGGGTGGCTTGGATCCGTCTTCTCAAGGCCCCAATAGGTGCCGATCCTCCTACCCTTCCATAGGTGCTGGGTCTGTCTCTTTAGGCAGCATCCTTCCCTCAGTTCTCCTGTCTCACTCCCTGGTGCTGTGTGTGCTTTGTTCCCTGAAGAGATCCTTCCCTGGTGCTGCCTGAACATGTGCACGTGTTCTTTTCTTTAAGCAAAACATACAAAGGCCTTGAAATGCCATGCAATCCCCATGTTCCCTCCTGTCTCTGCTGGCTGTTTAAAGGCTTTTAAAATAAGTAGGTGACAGAAAAGATTGGTGTAGCTGTGTTGGCTGTGCCCCTCAAGCTGCCCCAGGCAGGTGAGATAGGAGTGGTGAGTCCAGCTGCTTTCCCCTTTTTATCCAGGATATGTCCTTCACAGATATTTGTTCCTGTTCCTGTAAACCCCAAGGGGTATATAGAAGTGGCAAAGCTTCCCAAGAGCTGTCAGAGGATGATGCTGTTGGCCCTGCAGTGCTCCCTGGAGGGCTTGCAGTGGTGAGGTTAGTGCTGTGGGGTGGGGTGCTGCCTGCTCCCTGCCTCCACTCCAGCCCTGCAGTGTTCGATGCTGGCTGGCAATGCTGTGTGAGGCCGGGATCCAGTGGTGGCCCAGCTCTCCCATGTGCATGGTACATTTTTTTGCAAGGGGATGCAGGTGCAGCGTTATCCAGGTCACATTTTAACCCATTTCCTCCTTTTCTCCTACCGGGAAGTGTGTTCCTGGGTGGGTGGATGCTGACCTGGTTAGCAGTGGGTGGGATGTCAGGGTGCCTGGAGCTGCTGCTGTCACAGCGTCTGACAGCAGCAGGGGCTGGGGAAGAAGCTACTGAGCTCTGCAGATGGAAAACACAGAGGAGGAGATGCTGCTCTGAGCATCCCTGCAGGAAAGACCCAGCTCAGCGGAGGCTGGGAGGGGTCAGGGCTTCCTTCAGGGCAGAAGACTGTCTGGGATGCAGGGAACGTGAGCTGGGTCCTGGCTTTGGAGCACCTGCAAAGGTGAGGGAAAACTGTCAAACCCCCTGAAGAACCCCCCAGACCCTTCATAGTTATTGCTGGTCCCTGGGCTGCATGCGTAAAGTGCCATGGAAAATACCCACTCCATAGTCCTGTCAGTTTGGTCAGAATGGCTCTGCTCCTCCCCAGGCACTCACTTTCCAGAGAAAGGGGTTCAGTGGAATGAAGTTAACCTGGTCCCCCATTGTTTAGGTTCTTAGATGATGTTCTCCAGGTTTTTAAAAGCCTCAGGCTCTTCCTACCCTTGTAACTGGGGCTCTTCAGGATCACCCACCTGCCTGGGCACCCAGCCCTAGAGGCTCAAGGTGCCTGACAGGGAAAATGGAGGGGAAACTCCTGTCTGCAAGCTTCCTGCATTCTGCATGTGCCAGGAGCTTCCCAGCACTCTGCACCTGTCCATGGGAGGTCTCCAGGGTGAGTGGGGAATTTCTCCTCCATCACCCCGGGACATCTGCCTGTGCGTCTTCAGCTTTAGAATAGCCAGTTGTTTGGAAGTGTTGGGAATTGGGCCAGATCCTGGCTCTGTTAGTGAGGACCCTCACCAGGTGTGCCCAGGCCATCATCTCCAGCAGAGCCCTGCACATTCCTTGTGAACTGTGCTGCTTGGAGGACTCTGGGAGGCTGAGCATCCATCTAGGGCTGAATGCAGGATTCTCTGGGGACAATGGTGGATGCAGCAGCAATTTCTGTGAATCTCTCTTTCCTCGTGCTCCCCTCTGACCCTGGTCTTTGCTTTTGCTTTTGTCTCGTTTCTGTCATGTGGCTCAGCAGGAGCTGTGCTGGGCTGTGGACAGAAATACCAGCAGGGCCCGGAGCTGCCTGGGACTTTCTGCCTGTCCAGCTTTCTCCCGTCCTCCTTAATGGATGGGCCTGTCTGGAGGGGGGAGTGAGGGCGATAGAGAGTGTTGGGAGATGCTTTGTCTGCTACCCTGGCTCCATCTGCACAGCAGCAGCAGCAGCAGCAGCTGGGTCAGGAGAGGCTGCTGAGTGTGGGCAACAGGCAGCCTGGGGCTCAGATCCCCCCGGCCACAGTGCCAGAGGTGGGTGGGAGGTCTCACCTTCCTTGCAGCAATGGGCGATGACAGCAAGATTTGATGTTTGAAGGATTGGAGCCTGAGTTGTGGGATGATTGGTTTGGGCTGGAAAGAACCTTAAAGCCCATCCAGTTCCAATGTCCCTGCCATGGGGAGGGACACCTTCCACTACACCAGGTTGTTCCCCATCCGATCTGGCCTTGTAAGAAGGTCTACAAAGGTGTGGGAAGGTGTTGGGAAACACCTTGTAGGAAGCTTGTCATCCACACAGAATCCTCGGGGAATGGACCAGTATGGCAGCCTATGGGACTTGCTGCCAGGAATGTCCCTAGGGCTGGTTATTTGGCAGCAGCAGCCCTTGGTCTGCTCCTGTCCCAAATCCTGCTCCCAGTAGCAAATCCCCATGTTCTGAGCCCTGCCTGCATCACTGGTGTGTGGAGTCAGAGGGGAGGAAGGACTTGGGAGAATCTTGAGTGGGTTCAAGCCTTCTGGGTCTTTGTCAGTTTGTGTTTTCTATGATAAATCAAATAGAATAAGGAGAGGGATTTGTAAGTGGGGTGGGGTGCATTTCCCACTGAAAATATTAAACCCTGACTTTTTTGGCTGGGGTGGGGTTAGGGCTTAGCCTGAGCATTGCCATCGAGGACAGCCTCACTGTGTGTTACTGCATCCCCAAAGCTCTTTGCTCTCCACCCAGGGAGGGAAAAACAGCCAGCAGCTGCCAGTGCAGCCCTGGGACAAAGCGCTGACTTAGCCAGAAGCCTCCCCTGGCTCCCAGTTGCTTTCCAGCCCCTTGCCAGGCTGTTGTTAGTAACTTGCACGTTTCAGCTGGGTGACTCAGAAGACAGTGAGAAGATATTTATAAGGAGCATTTGAAAGGCAGAGACTGGTGGAGGGTTTACTTCCCCCTTCTCTTCTCTTGAGCTGTTGCCAGCTGAATGTGGCTGTGCTTTGCTTGGCTGTGGAGTGGGGTCTGGTGGGTGACCTGTCCATGTTCCCTGAAGTTCAGGGTCTGCTTGCTATGGCGTGAGGACACTGATGTTCCAATGAAAGCCTGCAAGCAAACACTTTGTTGTTGACAGGCACACTAAATCTCACCCCGTTGCAGCAGAGCCCTAATGCTACTGCCTGTGAGGGCAAAAACAGGCCAGGCAGCCAGAATTTGGAAACACAGGGATTTGCAGCCCCAGCTGGTCTGATGGTCCCCAGCCTGGCTCTGAGGCATGGAGCCCTGCCAAGTGGCGGCATCGATCAGCCTGGTAAGGATGTTGTACTTGGTGGTGATGCTCTGGGATGTGCGTGCAGCTTCTTGGTGGTTTGGGGTTTCTCCTCACAACAGAGTTGTCCTGTGCACCTACTCCTGCTGCGAGGATGTCTCCACAGCCCTGTCCTCAAACCAATACTTGGCTTGAGCTTGGGTAGAAGGACACAGGCCATGGGTGTTGCTGTGTTTTCCCTTGCTCTCCCCAAAATGGGGTATTTCCCCATGTTTTTTACTTGTGTGATCACAGACTGCTGGATGGCAGCATCCTTTCTGCATGGAAAAAGCAGGTGGAAACCATGAAGGCTTTAAGTAAGAAATTGGGGTTGAGGAAGGTGGTGCAGTGATGGGGAACAATGCCAGTGCCAGAGTCCCTAATCTCCTGACTCAAGCAGCATGATGGCAATTTACAAGAATTTGACTGTCAGCTGCTCAAGCCAGAACTCCTGAGGGTGCTGGGAGGAGGGTCTTGGATCTTGAGCACGAACATCCTGGGGAGCTGCAGGATGTGGGGACCCCCCTGGTCCTTCTGCAGCACCTCAGGGGTGGAGCTTGGCCTCCCTTTGGCTGATGAGGGGCTGGGGCTGGGTCTGAGGTTAGGATTAGGGTCAGGGTCATAGCTTAGTTTAGAGGTAAAGCTGAGATTAGGATTAGGGTCAGAGCTAGTGGTAAAGTTAGAGCTAAATTTAGGTCTGGATTTAGGGCTATAATCAAGTTTAAGGCTAATGTTTGGGTTATGGGTAGGTTTAATGTTAAGGCTAAGTTTAGCATTAAGATTAGGTTTACAGCTAAGATAAAAGATTTGGGGTCAGGTTAGATCAAAGATTAGTGTTAGAGCTGCAGTTAAGTCTAGGACAGGTGTTAGGTCTGTGGCTAAATTTAAGGCTAAGGTTAGTATTAGGACTAGGACTAATTTTAGGTTTATGCTTAAGTTTAGGTTTAAGCTTAGGTTTGGTTTAGTTTTAGCCTAGGATTAGATTTAGGGCTAGGGTTAGACCTATGCTGGAGGTTAGTATTACCTTTGTGTTAGAGCTAGATTTAAGGCTTAGTTTAGTGTTAGGGTTATAGTTAGGTTTAGATTTAGAGCTAGGCTGGGTCTAAGTTTAGGGCTAGAGCTATGGGTTAGGTCTGTGACTAGCATTAGGGTTAGTGCTAGACTAGACTTAGTGTTGAGTCTGCCAGGACAAAGGCATGCCGTGCCCCCCATGCTTCCTCAGAAGAATATGCTCCATTTTCCCCATCAGCACAGCCTCATGGCCTTCCCATCCATGTTTTTTCCCCTTTAGCTGAGCCAGAGCCTGTCTGGGACCTGTCATGTGGTTTGGTTTTGTCTCCCAGCTGTCCTGGCCTCACCGGGGAGTGTGACAGATGCTGAATCAGCAACACTGATGGATGAAACCCCCAAAACTGGAGTGTTTTGCTAAAGCTCAAGTGAGGTAAAATGGTGCTGGAAGTGGACAAAGCAGGTCTTGAGGCATGAGAAGTGTCCATGTGGAAATGCCAGCCAAACTGCTGAGGGCCAAGTATTCCCCAAAATCAGCCCAAGGGCACTAAGGGGCTGGTTTTGGGTTCTGGTTTCCTTTGATCAGACCCGAGCTGCAGGCAGATGCAGCAGCAGAGCTGGGTGAGCATTCACTCCAGAGGATGCTGCAGGAAACTACTTGCTCACAGTGGGAGGTGGGTATAACAAACCCTGTGAGCCTTAGGAAGAGGTTGAGGGGGCCTGCTCTCAGGTCCAACTATCTCCAGTCAGAAATTATGCTCCAGGGAAATTATGCTCCTGGGAATAGCTGTGAGCCCCTGTCAGGCATCTGTCTCTGATCCTGCACCTACCAGATCAACAGGACACACCTGGAACTGCTTAGAGTAGGATTTGTGCTGTGTTGTGCCATGCTGCAGACCAGGTGGAGGGGCCACCAGTGCCAGTAGCTCCACATAGTTTGGGAACCCAGGGTTCAGGGTAATGCCGGAGACATGTACTTGGGGCCCCCCATGTCCAGCTGTGACCATCTCCACCTCTTCAAGGACACGAAGCAACCTGTCCCACTGTGCTGCTCCTGTGAGAATGCAGGGATGGAAAGAAGGTCTCATCCCCCCAGCAATAGCGTGGGATCTGGCTCCTGGAGTGTGTGGGTATGCAGTTTTGGTGAAGATAGAGGGCTCTGTGAAGGTGGGGGCTTGGCGTTGCTGGAGAACCCCCTCTCCCCTGCCATGCAGGCAGGGACAGGGAAAGCAGGTCCGTGGGCTGGCGAGGAGTTCAGTCAGGCATGCTGTGCGCTGCTGTGCAGAGTCTGGAGGGAGCTCCATGTACCAGCCGAGAGTGCAGTGAGCTGTAGTGTGGGCAGGGGGACCCCAGTTATGTCCCCCAGTCCCCTTCGTCCTGCAACCCCAATTCTGCAGGCACTGTAGAGAGCCCAGGTGCTCCCAGGAGGAACCATGGTGACACTCTGGGAACCCTGTTTCTGTCCTTACCTGTGCAGCTCAGTTGGATCCCAGCTCCTGGACCTGTCCCTGTCTGTTACCGGGGACTGTGACACAGGGAAGAGGACAAGGCTGGGGACTCTTCTCAGGTGGCACCTCCCTGCCAGCCCTCCCGCCAGTGCTCTGTCCAGGCACAGTGTGGCAGGGAAGCTGGAGCCAGCAGTTCAACCACAGGAAAGCCATTAATTAATGGAAAGCGTGATCGAGGATTAAAAGCCTGACATGCTCCGGCACTGGTCCCAGTACCAGTGGGATCTTGGCTGTGCCAGGGACCAACCCAGAAGGATGCATCAGGGGAGGCTTAGTTTGGGTATTAGGGAAAATTCCTTCCCTGAAAGGCTGCAGCACAGGCTGCCCTGGGCAGTGGTGCAGTCACCATCCCTGGAGGGTTTTAAAAGCTGTGTGGATGTGGCACTTGGGGACATGGGTTAGTGGTGAGCTTGGCAGTGCTGGGGGAATGGTTGGACTTGACGGTCTCAGAGGGCTTTTCCAATCTCAACGATTCTGTTGCCATGATTCCATGTGGCATCTCCATGCCTGTCCCAGGGCTGAGCTGCATCTCTCTGCCGGTTCCATCTCTCCCCCAGTACTCACACCAGCCCCACCACTGGCAGTCTGCACAGCAAATCCCCATTCCCAGTTGCCCCCTCCCCTCCTTTCAGGGAAAGCTGAGGCTTTGGAAGTTAAAAACTCAACTCAGCTCTGGGAAACGGGTTGAAAGTTTTTCTCACCCTGATGAGCCTCCAAGGCATGAGTGGCTTTGAGCTGTGTCCTCTTGTCCCTCCACAGATGGTTCCCACTCCCTGCACTAATGCTGGCTCATGGGAATATTTGGATCATTTGGGAAGAGGTCCTGGCCCAGTGAGTGGCTCCCACTTGTGCCATGTTCACAGATGGAGGATCCAGTGAGAAATCTGTGGTATTGCCTGGGAGATGATCCCTGCTCCTGGGGGGCTGAGGTTCCCAGAAAGCATGGGGCATGGAAAGCAGAGGCAGGATCCTGGCTCCTGCTGTATTCACACTATTTTTAAGGGGAAAAAATGGGAGAAAGAAGAAAAAAAGCAAAGGGTAGATGATGAACACATGCTGAACCACCATCAAGAGCAGCTTTTTTTCCCCCTCTAGTTATCAACTAAATGGACTAATTGAAAGATGAGTTGGCAGCATCTGTAGTGCTGCATTTATCCAAGGACAATTCCCCAGGGATTCAGGGTAACTGTGTTTTCTCTCTTTCCTTGCTATGCTCCTGCCTGGTTTGGCTCCCTTGGGGTGCTGGTGGCTTTGCTTGGAGGTCCCTGTGGCGGTGGGATTTGCAGGGATGCCATGCAATAGGGATGAAGATTTGCAGGGCTGCCAGGCTTTCCAGCCCTATCACTGAGGCCAGCTGCATTCCTGTGGCTCCTGGCAGCCCCAGGAGCTGCTCTCCCAGGCTGGCAGTGGGGGCAACTGCCTGCATAAGACCTGATGCTCCAGGGTGGAGCACCCAGAGCAGTACGTTTGCCAAGCAAACAGGGCTCAGCCTTCTGCAGCCGGATTAACAGCCTCCATACGTTTGCTCAGCAAATAAATCCCACCCAGCAAAGCTTTGGTGCCACTGGTCCCCTTCCTGCCATGCCCCTGCCAGCTGCTCTGTCACTGCCCAGCATTCTGCAGCACCTGCCCATTATTATGCAGGTCTGGAATTATGTAGGGCTCATGATGGTTTCCAATTAAACTTGGCAGCCCAGCAGCCATCCCTGCCTGTCTTGCCTGGAGATGCCAGGGTGATGCTTAACCATGTGTGCCCACACTGGGATCTGTCCTGTGGATGTGCAGGGTGGAATCCTTCAGCTCCAGTGAAATATTTTGGCTCTGGACTGAGCAATTGCAGGAAACAGGCAATTTCCTGTCACTGCTGGAGGCTGGGGAAGATGGAAACTGCATTGGCAGGTGTTGCTCTGGGAGGCTGCTCTGGTGATGGAAGAAAGGTGTCTGGGTGTGTGGGGATCCTGGAGCGCCCTATCCATGCCAGAGCACCATGCCCCACCATTGCTGCTTCCCTTACTCCAAGCTCTCCTGTGCCTCTCCTCTGCCCCAGACCATGTTCCCTCTCGGGTCCTTATCCCTCCATTACAGTGCCCATGATGAGGGTTCTATTGAGGTGGGGACAGATGCCACCTCCCCCCTTCCCTTTGCCTCGAGACTGTGGGATGTGATCCCAGCCATTTCACGGGCTGGTTGGCTCTGCTCCAGCTGTCGTCTTTCTCTGCTTCCCATTTATTTTCCCCTCACAGATACACTCCTGAGCCCCTGTCGCCTGCAAAACTGGGACAACCCCAGGCACTACTGTCCACCTCAGGGATCCATTTTCTTCCTGTTCCCTCATCTCTGAGGTGCTGGAGGCTTATTCTTCCTTCTGTCTTCACTCCCAGAGCAGCAGTGGCTTGCAGCAGGAGAAGGGACAGCAGCTGTGGCTTGGTCAGGATGTGCCTATGGGTATTCAGCATCCTGTCTCACTGCACCATCCCTGGCAGAGTGGACAAGCACTGGGGTCACCACTGTCACCCCATGGGGACACTGCTGCTTGCCCTGCCACAGAGCTCTCTGGCGCCGGGGCCAAGCCACCCTCCAGCCTTCCAGCTTCTCCAAAGTCACCACAGTCACTTGTACACTTGTAGGCCACTAAGTGCTGTAATTACAGATATGCTTTAATTAACATAATTGCGTTTCTACACAAATAAAACATTTGGCGCAGTTAATTCCAAGGCTGCAGCTCCAAACACAAGGCTTCCTGCCCCCCCACCGTGGAGGTGGCAGAGAGTGCCAGGAGGGCTGGCAGAGAGTGGGGTTCTTACCTCTCTGCCAGAAGATCATCCCAGTCCCAGCCAGGGCCTGAGCCAGAACCCCCCCATTCCCCACTGGAGTGCCCTGCCCTGGTTTGGTGGGGACAGCTGTGCTGGCAGACACTGGGATTGCTGGGACACACCACCAGGTTTGCTGGGGTATGGCACTGGGATTGCTGGGGCACTGTACTGGGTTTGCTGGGGCACCATACTGGCCTTGCTGGGATACGGTTCTGGGTTTAAACACAGCATTTGGTTTGTTGGGAAGTAGCAATGGAGTTGCTGGAGCATGATACTGGACTTCCTGGGATGCAGTAGGGGGATTGCTGGGATGCAATGTTAGGCTTTCTAGGACATGCCACTCGACTTGCTGGGAGATGGCCCTGAGCTTGCTGGATCACTGTGTTTGGCTCAGTTAAATAGAGCACTGGGATTTCTGGGCTGCACAGAATGGGACTTACTGGAATGCAGCCCCAGGATTGCTAAGACACAACACTGGGTTTGCTGGGATATGACACTGGGATTGTTAGGCTGTGGTGCTCAGATTGCTGGAGCACCATATTGGGCTTGCTGGGATGCTGCACCAGGATTGCTAAAACATAGATCAGGGTTTGCTGGGACACAACTGGAGCCCAGCTGTGCCCTGGCAGCTGTGCCAGTGGGTGTTCACCCTGGCTGGGCAATGGGCACAATAGGTGGATCTGGCCCCTCCATCCCATCCCATCNGCTCCCAGGGTGCTCCCAGCACCCAGAGGCCCCTCACTGCCCCATTCCCTCTTTAGCAGACCCCAGTGCCCACCACAGTCTTGGGAGTCTTTGGATGAAGGCTGGAGCCAGCAGCAGCATCCCAGCCCTTTGCCAGGAAGATGCCAGGAAGAACTGGGAAAATGACTGGTGCTCATGTGCTAAAATGCCCTTTTCATTTAAAAAAAAATAGAAGAAAAGGGGAAAAAAAATTCCATTTTTCTCTGGCTGAAAATGAAAGTGATTATGTAACAAGCAATAAATTACGGAAAGGAATGAGTCATTGGAGCAAATCCCAAGAAAGGCACAGTATTTTTAGCTCCAACACCCTGTGCTGTACTGTGCATTAACCCTTGCAGGACTTGGCCCCCCCACTTTAATCTGCCCCCAGGGTGACCCCCCCAGAGGCACCATGCTGGTTTCTGTGAAGATTTTGTACCTGTGACATTCCCAAGGAAAGATGGAAATGATGTAAGCTGTGGGTTTCTCATCCCATGGCCCTTCTTTGTATGGGATGCTTATCGGTGGTCCAGGGAATACTGCTCACCCCAGATCCATGTCCCCATCCTGGGCTAAGCCCCTGCTTTGCTTCCCCTCTGCTCATTCCCACTGGGATAATTAATCCTGATCCCTTCCTGAGACCCTGGGCACCACTGTTGTTTCCTTGCCAAAGAGCCTGAAGAATTAATTAGGAAATAAAAGCAAGGAACAAATTAATTGGAAGAGAAGTAGCAAGGGAACAAGTGAGCAATCCTGCTTTAATCCAGGTTAAATTGGGGAGTGATTGCTTTGTTAACAGAAGAGATGATGAGGGAGAATTGGAGCAGGCAGGTGCCAAGCGAGACAGTGGCAGCAAGCATCCAGATGCCAAGGGATGCCCGTGGAGAGCTGTCTTGACTGCAGAGGAAAATCCTGGAGACATGAGTGGGAAACTGGAAGAGGAATCTGGAAGAGAGGCTCAAAGCATCCTAGGGTTAGGGCTCAGAGTGTCCCAGGATCAGCACTCAGCTCTTGGGGGCCCAGAGCTTGGAGCACCCCTAGGATGAGGGCTCAGAACATTCTTGGGATTGAGGCACGGAGCACCCCTGGGATCAGGGCTCAGAGCACCCCTGGGCCTTGGGCTTGGAGCACCCATTGGAACAGGGTATCCCTGGAGTCAGGGCTTGGAACGTCCCTTTCTTAAGTGACATTGTCATTCATACCCACTTTTGAGAATCCTATGGGATCAGGTACCAATGCAGGGACAGGGCCCCTATTCCTTGTGTGCCACATTTCTTTGGGGTCTCCAAGCTGGTGGGAACCAGGCCTACTTCTCTGTCCCTAAACAGATCCCTGGGTACTCGTGGTGGCACCACACTCCATTGTCACCTGGCAGCAACCCCACCCCTAAACAAGGGGCCAAGGAGAGTGGCAAGGATGAGTGAGAGCTGGTGGCCAAGTCCTTGTGTCCTGCAGCTGGAGTGGGGTCAGCTCAGAGTGACACAACCAGTGCCAAAGGATATAATCTCCTCATCTTTTATTTAATCTGGCAGGGAATTCCTGTCCTCCATCTGCTTGGGCTGGGCTGGGATTTTCCTTATTGCTGCTGGGCCACCTGGAATAGTGGTGTGGCACTCCATGTCCAGGGGCTGCTGTACCCCCCAGTACATGCTGTCCCACAAGCACCTGCTGTCCCTTCTCCTGCTTCATGCTCTCACTCTGGCACGTGCTTTCCCTAAAATCCATGTGTCCCTCCAGAGACATCCTTTCCCTCCAGGCAACCCCTGTCATTATGGACAAATGCTGTCCCTTGTCAAATATGCTGTCCCTCTGTGCACGTGCTGTCCTTTCAGGCACCTGCTCTCCCTCAAGACACATGCTGTCCCAGGTGTGCAATGTCCTTCCAGACACAGGGTGTCCCCCAGATGCACGTTGTCCTTGTGGAAGTCACCTGTATGGACACATGCTGGTCCCATGAAGGCTGTCCCTATGGAAACATGCTGTCACCCTGGATGCAAGTTGTCCCTCTGGACACATGCTGTCCCTCTGGGTTCAGACTGTCCCCCACAGACACATGCTGTCCTCTGGGATTCAGGCTGTTTCCATGGACACACTTGTCCCCGTGGATGCATGCTGTCCCCATGGATACACGCTGTCCTGATGGATGCATGCTGTCCCTTTGGATACACGCTGTCCCCATGGATACACGCTGTCCTGATGGATGCATGCTGTCCCTTTGGATACACGCTGTCCCCATGGATACATGCTGTCCCCCTGGAGTCAGTTTGTCCCCATGGACACACACTGTCCCCCTGGATGTGTGCTTTTGCCATGGCATATGCTAACGCCCCGGATGCAGACTGTCCCCATGGATGTCTCCTCTCCCTCACACCTCTAAGGGTGCAGTGAGGATGTGCTCTGTCCCTGCCTACCCAGGATACTCTCACAGGACAGGCTGGGTGTGACTCGAGATGAAATCCCACTAGCCAGGCTGAAGATGCTGGTGGCCACCATGGCTAAAGCTTGTCCATGAGGACTGTCTGAGCCAGCTGGGAAAGCAGCCAAAGAGTGGGGAGAGAGGTATGGAAACAGAGACAAGAGCCATCTCAGCCCCACAGGGACCCAGCCACCACAGTGGGACCATCAGGGCTCTGCCATCACATTCATCCCCCTAATTAGCCCTGTGGTGTGTGTGGCCTGCTGGTGGCCCCCCAGCCCCTGCTGTGCTCTGAACTGTCTCCATAGAGACCCTCTAAGGGCTCCATCACTTACTCATCAGCAGTATCACTTAATCAGCTGGGCCCTTCCTTATCCCTTTGTCATCCCTCCAAAGAATCTGCTCAGTTGGAAGGAACTGACAAGGAACATCAAGTCCAACTCCTGGCCCTGCACAGCACCATCCCCAAGAGTCATACCCTGTGCCCAAAAGTACTGTCCAAATGCTGCATGAACTCTGTCAGGCTTGGTGCTGACCATTTCCCTGGAGAGCCTGTTCCAGTGTCCAGACCCCCTCTGGGTAAAGAATCTTTTCCTAATATCCAACCTAAACCTCTCCTGACACAACTTCAGACCATTCCCTCTGGTCCTGTCACTGGTCACCAGAGAGAAGAGATCAGTGTCTGCCCCTCCTCTTCCCCTCCAAAGGAAGTTGTAACTGCAATGAGGTCTCCCCTCAGCCTCCTCTTGTCCAGGCTGAACAGACCAAGTGACCTCAGCCACTCCTCATATGGCTTCCCTTCAAGACCCTTCACCACCCTCATTTGCCCTCCTTCAGATACTCTCTAGTGGCTTAATGTCTTGTTTATCTCATGATGCCCAAAACTGCCCGCAATACTCGAGGTGAGGCTGCTCCAGTGCAGAGCAGAGTGGGACAATCCCCTCCCTTGCTCAGCTGTCGATGCTGGGCCTGATGCCCCCCAGGACATGGATATGACTCATGTGACTCATGTTCAACTTACTGTCGACCAGCACTCCCAGGTCCGTTTCCATGACACTGCTTTAGAGCATCTCATTCTCCAGTCTGTACATACATTGGGGTTGCCCCATCCCACGTGCAGGATCCTTGATGAACTTCACGCACTTGGTGATTGTCCAACTCTCCAATTTGTCAACATTTTTTATTGTCTGCAAACTTGCTTAGTCCAAATTTCCAGTCCTATGTCGAAGTCATTTATAAAGATGTTGAAGAGTAGAGGACTTCCTCATCCCTTCCTCATCCCTTTGTTATCCTGCTTTGAACCCAACGATAGCCCAAGCCCCAGACCTGATGCAACCAGGTCCCTGCAATTGGCACCTCTGGGGGCCATCCCCACAGAGGGGCTGGTGCCAGGGTACCCCCCATCCTTGCCCAGCCTGAGACCATTCTGGGCTGTGGCTCCTGTGGTGGATCAAGGGATCCACCTGGATCCTGGATCCCACCCTGCTGGGGTGCTGGAGTTTTCTGGGGGTGACAGTGGTGCACACACACACTCACACCCATGCACACCTATCAACAGCTGCAGGCACAGCTCTTCCTTACTTCCACACATTCCCAGCTCTCCTGCTGCTCCCAGCAGGTCCATGCCATGAACCCACCTGGTGCCACGGAGCCTCCTAGCACCCCAATATTATGCCTGGCATCACTCAGGCAATGGATGCCACAGCATTCCCTGTCCCACAGCATTCCCTGCCCTACAGCACTCCCTGTCCCGCTTGGGCACTGCAGCTGCATCCCAGGCACTGGGTGGGATTTATCCATGGGGAAACCACAGAGCAGTAAATGGAATATTGATTGGGTGCCATTGTGGGGATTAGTGCAGAGCAGAAGAGCAGATGGATTGATTTCTGATGGGATTTAGAGCCACCAGTGTACCTTGGATTAGCAGCTCCAGAGTAATAACACTCCAATTCATTCACAGATCAGCAGGTCCATTAGTGGCCATGCCCCCCAAGCTCAGTTTAGTCTCTGTCATCTCTGTTCCATGGGCAGGACCCCAGCCCCATGTGCCACCTGCACTGGCCACTCTGTGTCCCCTCCTTCCCTGGAGGACAGGGATGCTCCAGCCTGTGCCTCCCCAGAGCCGGGATCTGGCCCTGGGTCCATCCCCGTGCCACAGTTTAATAGAGCATTGCTGATCCTACATGACTCACAGCAGTGCTGGCTCAGCTGGGAACAGCCAGCCATGCTGCCTCCTGCCCCATTCTCTTCCCATCCCAGTGCTCCGCGTATATCCAGCATCCCCACAGATGCTGCTCTGGGGGCAGGCTGCTGCAGTTGCTAGGTATGGGGAGAAACAGGATTTCAGGGTTACACAGAGTGTGAAGGCTCATCTTGTTGTCTTAACTCCCCAAAATCCTTCAGCTTTGGATGTTTGATACCATTTGCTGCCAGTACCTCCCAGGGAAAAGCTGGAGTGGGGTTTATCTCAGTGTCTTTGGTGTGGAACATTCCATTGCCATAGAATAAGGGTTAATATTTACTTGCCTGCATGAACTTTGCTCCCATTGCTGCCATCAGACACCCTCCAGATGGGATGCAGGGTAGCTGCTCCCCAGGTTCCCGGGAAGAGACAGGATGCACAGCGCCAATTGATCCACCCCAGGCTGGGAACAAAGGACAACTACAGAGTGGATGGAAATGTGGGAAGCCTGGCTGGGAAGCCCACACTGCTGCCTCTCTTCAGCAGCTACAGTTATTCCCCAGCAGCTCCAGGGCCAGGTTCTGAGGCTGTGTGTGTCCCTCTGACTGCTGCAATGTTCCCATCCAAGGGATGCCATTCCTGGGGTGCACAGAAGAGCCAGGGAGCAGCTCATAATTACCCCGGGTCATTAACAAGCTGACTGGGAGATCAGCAGTGATGCATGGATGCAACGGCAGTACTGCAGCACAAGTCCCTGCACCTCTGTGTCCCTGCACCCGTGTCCTTGCTCCTGTGCTCCCCTGTCTCCACGTGCTCCTGTGTCCCTGCACTGCCATGTCCCTGTGTCCCTGCTCCCGTGTCCCTCCACCCCCATGTCCCTGCACCTATGTCCCATTTCCCTGTGCCCCGTACGTGTGTGTCACTCTCTGTCCCCAGCCCTTTGTGCTGGTGTGCCACCACCTGCCCCCAGCCCCCTCCATGTCCCTGCAGCTCTTGTGTCCCCGCACCCTTGTGTCCCACCTCCTGCCCCCAGGCACCCCTGGGCGAGCACTAGGGACAGCTCCGTGCTGTGTCCTTGTGCCCAGCAATGAGTCTGTGTTTCCTGGGCAGCTGTGCTGGCTGTGAGCTGCTCCGTGGGTGGCTCTAGTGACAGGAATGTACCAGGTTTGTCATGGATCCTGCCAGCACCCGGCTCCTTGGGGCGTTCCCACTGCCGGCCCGCAGACAATCTGCTATTCCCACCGGGCATCTGCTTTATTCATGGACCCCCGGACCCGCATCCGTGCCAGCAGGACCTGTCTGGGGTGACACTTGGTCCCTGCAGCAGGGTGAACCTGCTGAATAGCGGGGGATTCCATGCCCTGATCTTGGGGATCTGGAGTCTCTGGTGGTGTTCTAGTCAGGACGATGGGCACTGTGAGACGCTGCGCTGGGGGGGCTGCATCGCTCTGAGGTACTCATGATCCTGTGCCACCCCCGGGAAGAGATGCCTGTCGCCTTATGTCACCCCCAGGGGCAAGACCACCCTGAGGCTGGGGCTGCTGCGGCAGGGTGCCCGGGATCAGCCACCCGGGGGACCCTGGCTCTGGCCACTAGGTGGCCCCGCGGCTCCACTGGCCACCCTGACCCTCCTCCGTGACGTCCGGCCCGGCATCCCGGGGGTCGGAATGGAGGGAGCGAGATGGAGGCTGCAGCATACAGAGTGTTCCTAAACCCTCCTCTGCTTGGCCCCCGCCTCGAGGTGGCATTTCCTTGTCACGGCCTGTCCTAACGAGGCATTGCGAGACAATGCCAGAAGGTCGAGTCCTTACGAGCCACCAGCCAAACCCCAGAGCACCCTGTTCCTGAAGAGCACCCTGGGGACAGGGACACAGAGGTGCAGGGGCACGGTAGTGCCTGAGTACAGGGGAGTGGGACAGGACTGCAGGGACACAGACACATGGAGGGGCAAGGATACAAGGGTGCAGAGACAGGGACAGGAGAGTCCCGGGACGTGGAGGAAGAGCAGGCCATCCTCCCCCAGACCTGAACTTCCTCCTCTGCCCAGAGGAGGTGGAAGAGGGAGAGTGATGGAGATGTCCCTTTCATCGCGTGGCAGGGGGCCATCGTGTGACGGGCTGAGCACGTCGATCTTCCCTGCGGATTCCCTGGGGCCATTGGGGTAGGGGCAGCATCCCCAGATCCTGGTACTTGCCTCTGGTGGGGAGGGGAGGAGGTGTCACTCCTCACGGAGGGCAGTGAGGTGATATAGGAGGGTGGGGGCGAACAGACCCTATGAGACGTCCCCAAGATGGGGGTCCCTCCCTATCCGAGGGGTGCTGGGTAGGACCCCTTCACTATCCTACGGGATGGGGGGCAGGGAAGACTTTCTGTACTGAGCCCTGCATCAGAATTACCCCAGGGCGAGGGTTGGGTTGAAATTTCGGCTCCCCCATCAGGGAGGATGAGGGGAAGACTGCCCCAACTCAAATGTGAGGTGCAGCCTTTACGGGGGGAGAGGTCGCTTTATCTGGAGACTGCACGGGGTAGGAGAGTGGACTGGGAGGTGAAACACGCCCCAGAAGGGAGAAGGGGCAAGGGGGCAACTCCTGGCCCGATCCCCACGAGAGGAGGGTTTAACAAGGAGGGGGATTGTTGCCCTCCCAGATGCCAGACTCATGAGGGCACATCCCGTACCTGGCCCATAGGAGAGCACTACCAGCCCCGTGCCCCAGAGCGAGGCCACCCAAACTGGGGAGGGGTGCCCTGATCCTCTTCCCACATGGGCACCCCCGCCCCATCCCGGGTTCCCCCTTCACCACCCCACACTGGGACTCCCACCCCGACCCCATACCGGGGAGTGATATCCCGACTCACTTCCTACATCGGGACCACCCTGTCGACCCCCGCCCCACACCGGGGACCCCCACCTCATACTGGAGAGTGATGTCCGACCCCCTCGCCACCCCACACTCCCCCGCCCATCTTCGCTTCTCAGAACCCCGCGGAGCCGCTGCCCCGCACAGCAGGTGCAGGGCGTGTCGTGATCGGACGTATCGTGACGGGGCGTGTCTCGGCGGGGGCGTGCCCGCAGCCCGCGGGCGGTGCGGGGGTGCGCGGGACCGGGATGGTGCCGGGATGGTGCCACGGCTCCTCATCGCGCTCCTTCGCTTTTTCAGCCGCGGGTTCCTGCGGGCGGGGGACGCCGCTCCCGGCCCCGAGGCGCTACAGGTAGGGACGTCGGGACCTCCACTCCGAGGGGTCCCCCGCAACCCTCTCCCACTCGGGACCCTTCTCTTCTCAACCCGGATTTCCAACCCCAACCGCGTCCCCTCCCATCCGGGACCCCCATTCCAGCTATCTCCCGTTCCACCTGGGACCCTCAACCCACCTCCCCTCCCACCTGGGAACTCAGACTCGCCTCCTCTCCTACTCGGGACCCCCGACCCACGTCCGCTGCACCTGGGACACCCGATTCACCTGCCATGCTTCTGGGGACCCCCACCCCAAACACCTCTCCTCCCACCCGGGACCCTCAACCTTACTCCCCTCCCAAACCACGACACTTGACCCACCTCCTCTCCCACCCGGAACCCCCCATTCCCACGGCCTCCCTTCCCACTCGGTCCCGGGGGTGGTGGGGATCCCCGTGTTTATGCTGTGGGGCAGGGTTGGGAGCCGGGGCTCGGCGCTGTAAGGGGTAGGGGGCGATGGGACCGGGGGTTGCTGGATTCTCCATCCCTTTCCGCACCAGGGGCGGAGTGGGCTTTCCCGAGCACGTTTGCACCCGCTTATCTCCCCCGGGGAGAGCCCGATAGGGAAACTGAAGCACGAATGGGGGTCCCGGGGCGGGGGCGACGGTGCCCCCCACCCGAGGCTTGGGGATACGTTGGCCTTCACGGAGGAGGCAGCGGGTTGGGGGTGGGGGNCCGGTCCCGGGGGGACCCCCACGCCCTCCCGCAGCCGCGCCAGGAGCTGGGCCGCGCTATGGGGACTCTCCAGGACACAGTGAGCGACCCCGGGGAAAGGGATACCCAGGGGGTCCCGGGAGATCGGTGGCCTCGGGCTGGGGTCCATTGTGTCCTGGGGCGTTTGGGGCTGCGATGTGCTTGGGAGTGTCTGGGGTTCGTTTGTCTGGGGGGGTTGGAGTCCCCCCTTCCCTGTGTCCCCTTGCCCCGCTGGCAGTGGGAGCCCCAAACGCTCGGCTGTGTATTCCATCCTGCGGCCAGACCTCGGGGTGGGTGTGCTGGGAAGGAGGGAGCCCCTTCAGCAGCCCCAGCAGGACCCAGCTCTGAGCCCCTTACTCTCCTCGCACCAACTGCACATTTTGGGGAGATGGAGGCTGCATCCCAGTATGCGGGTGGGAAAACACTTGGTCCTTCCTGCTCCTTCGCCTTTGAGCACACCCAAATTTGGGGAGGGGGTGACTTGAGGGGGGTTCTTCCCCTCTTGCGACTGTCTGTTCGTCTGGATGGATCCCTGACCTGCGTGCCGATGGTTGTGGGTGTGAGAAGCGTGGCCTTGGTCCCCCTGGGGATACAGCTACTTGGGAGGCTTGGAGGGGCTGCAGGGGGCGGCGGGTTCAAGACAAGAGTGAGGACCCGGAGATTCAAGCTGGGAAAGGAAGGGAAGGAAACGCTGTCTGGGAAATTGCCGAAAGCTGCTGACAGAGGGAAAGGAGCTGAGCAGGGCCAGTGTGCCCCGGGTGGGGGGGGAAATGAACCCTCCCTCCCCCTCCGGATAGGAAGGTGTCGGCTTGAGGACATCAGAACTATCACTCAGCATGGGGGTGGGATGTGGGACTCCTCAGTGCCCAGTGCAGTGATATGGGGCTGCCTGTGATCCCTCTTGGTCCCAGCCCTGCAGAACCCAGATAGGCCTGACCTAGGTGCTGGCAGCTGGGTGGGCTCTGAACCCTGGACACAACCCCCGCAAGGGGATCTGGTGGTGTGGGGGGAAGGGAGCCTCAACTCCCAGCCTGGGGAGTACAAAACCCACCCAGATGGGGTGGTGGTGGGCAGACTGATTTTAACCCAGACCACTAGTACTGGGGTGGCACCGAGGATGAGGAGGAGTGGATCACATGGTGGGGCAAAGATGCATCCCCAGCCATCCCTGGCATGTGAGGCCACAGTAGCAATGGGGTGTGACCCAGGATGTATGAGGAGTGAGTGGTGGGGATGGATCCTGCCCCTTCTCCAGCACATCCCAGCCAAGGGTGAGTGAGGAATGGCTCTTCCCCCACAAAATACCACTGGACCCCAGTCCCCATTGGTGTCCTGGGTGCTGACTGCATCTGGAACTCCTATTCCTGAGCCTGGGAGGGCATATAGGGGATATATAGGGCTTGGGGCATTATTCCCCCCCCCCACACCCTGCAGTGGGGTGAGGCTGAGAATGTCTGTTCCTCTTCTCCCTCCCTGCCACCAGCTCCAATGCAATTACCTGTAGACTGGATCATGAATCAAACCCTAATTGATACATGTTCACAGCCTGGAGAAGCAGAAGGGGTTGGGGGCCCCCGGTGTCCACAGGGGCTGGGAGGGGGCTGTGGGGGACTACACTTGGACACCTTTACTGACCTGCCATAGATCAGGGAGCCTCAGCCAGCATCTTGGAGCTGCTCCTGCCTCAGTTTCCCCCCATGTGGGACCAGCCATGTTCAGTGGGCCAAGGACCTGTCAAGGGCAATGAGGGGACATGCGTATGCAGGCGTTTGTCCTTGCGTTTCCTCTGGCAGACACAAACACATCAGCAGGGCAATAAAGGGGAGGAAAGGGCTGTGGCGGCTTCTTTCCATTACACGCAGCAGGGCTGGCTTCCTCCCATCCTCAGCAGGGCTAGGGAGTAGAGCAAGACCCCCAAACTGGGATGGGTAGGTGCACCCCAGTGTTTCCCAGCTGGGTGGTCCCCACAGGCCAAAGGAATGGGTGTCTCAAGGAGCGACTGAGCGGGTGTGGAATCAGCCTGTGCTGGCACTGCAGTGCCCTGGTGCTGATTTTTGAGGGGCAGTGGGGTTTGGGATATAGGTTCCAGAGCTCTCATGCCTCATGACATCACCCAGGAATGGAGGTTTGAGGTGGGAGTGCCCTGCTGCACTCCAGGCAGGGGAGTTGGGATAGAGGTGTTCCTGCTGCACCCCAAGCAGAAGGAATTGGAGGGTGTTAGTCCTGCTGCACCCTGGGCAGTGAGAAGCTGGGATCAGGATGCTCCTGTTGCAGGATGACAAGGTGGCATCTTTCCCCTGACTGGGATAGGCCCCGTGGGTGACCTTGGCTTTTTGGAGTCAAACTGTGACATTTGGCAGGGAGGTGATGGACTGGGATCCCCTGCAAGCCTGGATCTGAAGGGTGACCCTCTGGGAGCTGAGTCCATGGATCTGGGGACTGGCCTAGGACCTTTGCAGCTGAATCCCATTGCATGCCCACCCTGGCCACTCCATGTGGGGGAGAGGGTGGTGGGGACCTGCCCAAGGGAGCTGTGGGGTGGAAACTGCCAGGGAGCAGAGCTAGCTCCTGGGTCTCCCTGCTCTTGGTGCAGGAGAGATCACTGCTCCCAGCCTGGCTCTGGCAGATGCAGGGTGTCTGGCACCTTTGGATGCTCTCGCCACAGTTTTGGAACCCCCGATCGACAAGAGGGGGCTGGAGGCCAGACACCTGCCTGGGTGCTGACCCATTAAACACCAGCACTGTGACCCTTTCCAACATGTAATGGGCTTTGGGCTTCTCCTGGCCGTGCCTCCATTTCTCCATCTGAGTAGCAAGATACACACAATTCCTAGACCCCTTCATGGCAATTAAGAGCTGCATCCCACCACCAAACCCTCTTAGACATGGAAAATAAGAGCAGTCCCTGTATAGAGAGAGTGGAACCCCCTGGGGACGGGGTGGGGGGGGGGCAGCTCTGCCAGCCCCCAGCCCCCCACACTCTGCTCTGGAGCACTGCCCAAAATCGAATTCCTCCCCAACTGCAGATGGCCAGGAATTCAATTTTCCCAGATCCCATCAGAAGCTGATAAATGAGGTCTCTAATCATTGTGCAGATCCCATTAGCGCCAGCCATACCAGGAGGGGATGCAGCAATGGATGTGTAAATGCTGCATCTCCCTTCCCATCCCACTGATGGGATTCCATCCTATTCCCCCATGGAACCTAGATGTCCCCCGAGCCCCTCTCTGGCTGCATCCCCAGAGCTTTGACATGATGCTCCCAAGTAGAGCCAGGCATGGAGACTCCTGCATGGCTAATCCACCAGAAACCATCTAGGAAAGTCCTGGAAACCCACTCAGGTGGCCGGTGTGGATGGGAGGGGGACTGTGTGCCAGGGAAATTTTTGCAGCAATGCCATGTCTCAGGAATGCACATCATACCAGTTCCCTCCCAGCACTGCCAGTGCCAGCACCCAAGGCTTGGTGGCATCTGGGTGCCAGGATGTCTCTGTCCTTTGAGGTGAAGGTGTGTGCATACCAGGGATTCTCCTAAACATGGAGAGTTTCCAACTGCAGCTGCTGTAGGAGGGTCCATATGTGCCTCCCTGACATGGGTTAGGGGCAGGTGACATGGGGCTAAGTGGGGTCTGTGTCCCCCTCTCTGACATGGGTTAGACAGAAGTGACAGTGAGACGCCCCAGTCCTCACCACCTTCTGTCTTAGAACAGTGAAGTAATTAGTGACAAATTAGTGACAGATCATTAGGCTAGTGGCTGAGCCGGCTGTTCCAAGAAGGCCACGATGTTCTGGGGACGGAAATCCTTGAGGAGTGTGGCTGCTGTCCCGATTTGTCCTGCCCAACAAAGGGATATCAACAGGAAGCAACCTTGACTCCGGCCCTGTTCTCTTGACCCCGGGAGGCCAGGCCAGGATGTGGGGGGACAGACTAGGAGCACCCCAAGGGCTTGTGAGCTGCCAGAGTTTGGGAAATTTGCTTGGTTCAGCAAAACATCCCACTCAGAATGCACAAGATCCTAAGGCCGTGGCATCTGCCTGGTTCCAGGCTGTAGAAACTCCACATGCAAAGGGTCTGTGCAAATGCCTGTGCAGTGTGAGCAGGCAGTCCCTGCCGGGCTCCAGCGGAGCTGATGTATGGGTGAGGAGGAGGAGGATGGGGTGAGGGATGCACTGAGCTCTGGGGAGACCCTGGGCTCAGCATGGCTCATTCCACCTGGATCAAACTCTAGTGCTGTCCTAGGCAGATCTTGCACAACCATGTCCCTTTGCAGGTGGGGAAACGGAGGTAAAGAACCTCCACAGAAAGGGAAACAGAGATAGGCAGAAGCATGCAGGGCTCCTTGCATGCTTTTCTGGGATGGTTGATTCCACAGATTTGCATCCTCCAGGCCTTGGAAGCCTCAGCCTGGATCACTGGGTGCCAGGGTAGCTCCATGTTGGAGTCCTGCACCCCAGCCCTTGCTTCCCATCCATACATTGCAACAGAACCCCAGGCAAATGACCATGAGGAGACAAGAGATATCCCAGAAGTGTTTCCTTCCCATTTGCCCTCATTATCCCCCTGGAAAAGATGAGGTAATTAAGGAGCTACCGTGTTACAGGTTGTTGCTGCCTGATTAGATTAAAGCAATGTAATTTGGGACTGAGAGCGGTGCTGGGAGGAAATGGATAGATGGCTTCCCGGCTGGAGTTGGGCAGAGCTGCCAGCTCTACCCTTCATCCATCCCTCCATTCTGTGTTGCCCTGGACCTTGCTCCAGGGATACTGCTGGAGGGTTGTCAGGGGTGCTGCTTTGGGGAATTACGGATACTTCCTCTTTTTTCTCATCCCTGTGGAGAGGATTCCCTGGGGAATTGTGGCTGTGGGGCAGAGGAAGGATCCGGGAGCAGTGTGAGGGGCGACAGGGACAGGCTGACAGGTGTCAGTGTCACTCAGCCCGTGGCAGAGCTGAAGGGTCTCAGGGATGCTCCTGCGGGGTTGGGAATAGGGATGCTGCCTCCATTTCCCCAGCTCTATGGACAGGATTCCCTGGGAAATGGTGGCTCTGGGCCTGGGGGAAGGACCACTGCGGGGGACAGGGACAGGGTGACAGGGCTTTAGCAGTGTCACTCTGCCCGCAGTACAGCTGGTGACAGCAAAGCTGTAACCTGCTGCCTTCAGGAGTTGCTTCCCTGCTCCATAGCTCAGTTTCCCCCCTCACACCCTGGTGTCAGAAGCTGGTGATCTCCTGCCTGGCCCTGCCTGCTTGTTGTCAGCCCTGCGTTGCCAACACACAGCCAGAGCTCGGCTATATTTAACCACCATGGCCGGAGCAGCCAGGGGGGAGCAGCCCCCCAGGAGGGGAGTGGGGCTGGGGGACCTCAGCATTTCCGGAGGTGGGAGAGGAGGATGAATCACGGCTCAGGGATATTTTGGGATATTTTTAACGCTGCCAGATTGCTCGGCAAATGCTTGGGCAGGGCGGCGTGGGAGCAGGCTGGGTGTTTGCTGGCAGCTGTGGCTCAGCTCGGGGGGCCTAGGGGGATCAGCTGCTCCCTGTGGTGCTGTCACCCTGCAGCCATGCATTGGAGAGGTGACAAAGGCGGGGACATCTGTCCCCCCATACCCTTGGAAACAACTGTGGGTGTGATGGGTGGGGGCAAAAGGGGGTCCTGGAGCAGCATCTTCCTCCTTGAAGGGGAGGCCAGAGGGGAGAAAGTTTCCCCATCAATTTCCCTGGAAAAGGGAAAGGGCTAGGAAAAGACAGAACTGGGCATGGGAAAGGGCGTGGGTGTCTCTGCCTGCAGGGCTGGGGCAGGCAGGGAACCCTTGGACAGGGACAGGTACCCAGGCACCCTGTGGGTGGGACACAGGGAATCGTGAGGGCCTGTGAGGCCATTCCTGCCTCCCAGGAATCCAAATGGGATTTTGCTTTTCACCCATCAGATGTAACAAGATCCAAAGGCTGGTGGCTAAAAATGCATCCTATCTGAAGAGTCCACAGTGGGAGCGAGCCCTGAGCCCCCAGCCCTGGCTCTCAGCCTTGCAATGAGGTGACCTCCTCATCCAGAGCTCTGCTCCGTAGGGAATGTCCTGGGGAGCAGCTCCTCTGTCCTTGAAGTTTGTATATCCCCTGTGAGAGATACAGGGGCTGATGAGACAGGCTGCAGGGAGGTCCTTTGCTGTGCCCCAGACCCCTCCTTGATGTGTTCTGCACTCCCAAGCATCCCAATCCCTTTGCAACCTGAGCCTGGAGAATCCATTGGGAAGCATCTGCATGGGATATGCTGCCCACAGGCACTGAGAGCTGTGCACTCAGCATCTTGGATGCTCTAATTTGATTTGGGGCCCACAACTGGGGATGAAGTTGTCCAAACAGAGCGATGTCCAGCTCCATCCCAAAGGTGATTGCTCAGGCAGGGGCTAATAGACTAATCCACTGCTGAAATTAATTTGGCTCGTTTTTCTTGCATTCCCAGATGGATCAAGTCCCATTGGAGGGCAGGAGCCGAGTGAGCTCTGAGGGCTCACTGCATCATGGATGCCTCCAGCTCAAGGGGTCATCTCTGGCAGATCATTTACTTGGAATTTTTACAGCAAATCTGGGATGGAAGCTCGGCAGGGAGATGATTCATTTCCTCAAGGCTCCTTGGGGAGGGTTGTGGCAGGAATTTGCCACAGAAGCCCAGGCTGCTGCCAGTATCCCCCTGCAGACTCAGCACCCATGGGTGCTCAGCAGCGCTGGCAAGATCCAGCTGGGGCCTCCCCAGCCTAGCATCCCCTTGCAAGACAGGGTGGTGGTCCTGCAGCCCTGCTCAGTACTCCTCTGGGAGCAGGCTGTTCCCAGGCACCAGGTATTACTGCCTGGCTCTCTGTGCCTGTTTTCCTATGGTTAAAGAGGAATCCAGTGGGTGGCAGGTCCGTTTTGAGCTCTGCCTCATGCAAACACTACTTTCTGAGTGCCCAGGTGTGTCCCCACCCAGAGAGAGACCCCAAGTTCCAGGTACCTTCAACAGGGCTGAGCATCCCAGTAGGTGCTCCACTGCACTGGATCCAGCCTCTGCCTGCTGCCAGGGGCTCCTCCTCACCCTTGGGGGGCCTCCACTCATCCCTCAGGAGCAAGGCCAGGAGAAGGGGTGCAAGATCAGAGACCTGCGACCCTGTGAGGTCAGTGTCCTCCACCTCCAGGCCCCCGCCCTCCACATGGAAGATGTAAAATGAACCTTTCTGAAGAGGAAGCTGGCCAGGATGGGATTTCTCTATTTCATAAACATCCAGAGAAACTGAGGGTGCCGGGGGGGACAAACCAACCTTCCACAGCTGGTGAGGGGGAAGAAGGGGACAGACATGGCTGATCCTCTTCAAAAAAGTCATGTTTCCACTGCTGGTGAATTCCTTCTGGTGGAAAAAAGCTGCTTTTACATCCCAGCAGGATCTGTGGAAACCTGGGATGGGGGCTGGGGAGCCTGTGCTGGAAGTCCTCACCACCACATGTCTGGGGACGGGATGCTGCTGCAGCTATCCAAAGGGAAAATGAGGGGAAAAAATATCAAGGAAAGAAAAGGGGCCATTTTCCATGAGGGAGAGAGCAGGCAGCGCTCTGGAGGCTGGCCTGTGGCAGGATTTGGCTTTGCTAGAGTGAGGGGTCCATGTTGGAGCAGAGACAAATCCTTACTCTAAGGAGATGAATGGTGCCCATTAATCTTCCGCCAGTTCCAGGGGGAATATTGAGGCAGATACAGCTCTGGTGTTGCACCACACCATGGGGTGCTGGCCGAGGGGAACTGGCAAAATTCCTGCTGGCACTGAAGTCCCATGGGTTATCCAGTCAGCTCAGGAGTCTGTCAGAGTGAAACCACTATCCCTGTCCTCTCTGGCCAGAGAAGATGTGACAACAGTCCCTGGGCGGGGGTCCCATGGGGCCACGTGGGCATACCATGGGGACAGGACAGGGAGAGGGTGCTGTTCACCTGCTCTGCAGGAGCAGCATCCTCAGCTCCTGGGACTGTCAGTGATGCCATGCTGTGTCCCCTGCCCACACCCTGTCCTTGGATCTGTCCCCAAAGCCTTCTCTCCATGCCCATCTCCAGACAGCATTCCCTTCCAGAGCTGCTGGGTGTGCTGCACCTGGGATGAGGGTGTTGGACTCTGCTCCAGGAGCTGGGAATTGCAATCCCTCAGTGTTTCTTCCTGTTTCAGCTAAGTTAATTAACCCGCTGTGCCCATTTGGGAAGTGTTACCATAGCTCTGCCCTCCATGGAAGCTGGGATGCAGAACAGGTGCTGGGAGCTCTCCCTGGGAGAGTTTTGGTCCCCTGCCCCACTGGCTGCAGGTACAGGGCTGTGTGAGTCTGGCTTGGTGGGTCCCAGTGACATTCCTGGTGACAGGCATGGGGTGGCTGGTGGTTTCATCTCTCCACTGGTGCTGCGGATGCATGTGCCAATGCAGTCTTATCCAAACACCCAACATCTGTGGAGTAGAGGTGGATCTGGAGGAGCCCCCACCCAAACTGGGGTAGTGCCTGGATGGTGTGGATTGCTGGAAGTAGCACAGTGGGGACTCCACAGAAGAGGGAAAGGCTGTTTATGGCAATAACTGGGATGTGGCTATGGTGGTGGCTCTGGTTGTGCTGGCTCTGGGCCCTGGCTGTGTCCCAGCAGAGCCCCCATAGTTGGTCTGCAGCATCCCCAGGGCTGAGGGACAGAGGGTGACAGGGGTGAGGGTGTTGGGGTAAACCTCTGCTCTGGGCTGAAGGATCTGGACTGGGAGTGGGATGAGTGGGTCAAATGGAATTAGTGGGATGAGCAAGTGGGATGTGCAGCATGAGTGGGACAAGTGGAAGGAATGGGACAAGCCATTGAATGGGATGAGCCATTGAGTGGGATGAGTGGGCTGAGCTGGATGAATGGAACAAGCAGGGTGAGTGGGATGTGCAGGATGAGTGGGACAAGCAGCTGAGTGGGATGAGCCATCAAATGGGATGATATGGATGAACAGGATTAATACAGTGAATAGGCTGAGTGGGATGAGCAGGATGAATGGGAGAAGCAGTTTAGTGGGATGAGTGGGATAAGTGGAATGAGTGTGATGTCCTTCCCAGCCCACCCTCACTCTCCCTACCTTCTTCCCAGGCTGTAAACCATCCTGCCAGCCTCTGCTGCTGTCTCCTTGTCTTGGGAATATCTTCTTTTAGCTCCTGCAGCTTTCCCCTCACTGTTTCAGGGATAGACCCATATTCCCAGCCCTATTAAAGCTACCACCCATGTCTAGCTGCCACCTGACTGTCCCCACTCCAAGAATGCCACTGGCATTTGATGCCCCAAGCAGCCCCAAGGGACCCGTTCAGGCTCTGCCCCATCTTCCCCTGCCCCAGGGGGCCACTGTGGAGGATCTGGTGGGACAGAGGGACGGCAGGAGAGACACCTGGCTGAGGCCTGGCTGTATTCTACAGTGCATGTGTCTCCAGTGTGAGTAAGTGACTGGAGATGCGGCCCTGTTGGAATAACATTCAGTGCCAATGTCTTCAGCTGGAAGCACCCTCACTGCCAGCCATGCTCCCAGTGCCACTTGGATCTGGCCCCATGGCCAAGTATGTTCCTGGGGTGGGTGGGTGGCATGGCCCTGCATGGGGCTGCTGTTCTGGATGGGGTCTTCGTGTGCATGACAGTCCCCAGGTCTGGTTATCAGGAATGGAGCCTGGAGCCACCTGGCAAAGCTGGGACCAGAGGAAGAGCAAATCCCAACGCCATGATGCAGTGTCTGATTCGGAGCATCTACTGTTTTTATCATAACATCATCCTTATCCCAGTCTCCCAGACAAGGGCTGGAGGCAGGAGCAGAGCTGGGAGGGTCGCACCACAGAGCCCACTGTGCCCTCCAGCTTTTCCATGTGTCCATCCCAACACCTCTGTCCCTCCATGGGGTTGTAATCCCCAGATGAGCTTTTTTCCATCTCCTTGCCCCACTTCTCTTCCCACTGGTGCTTTATTGCATGGCTAGCACTGAGGGCAGTGTGGCTCAGTGTGAAAGCCTCCTCTCCCTTTTTGGCAACTTTCCACCTCCCCACATGATGGACTTTGACCAAAACAGGAGGGTTTGGCCCCAAAAAAGGCACCAGTCAGACTGGAGACCACTGTAAGGGGTCTGGTGGCAGGAGGACCCATGCCATGGCAGGGGTAAGAGAGGGTGGTGCCACAGTGCCCCTCCGCATGGTATTGGACCGCAGTGAGCCCTGTTCTGCTCTTCTCTCTCTGCAGGATGCTCTCCTGAGCCTAGGTGCTGCGCTTGATGCCACCACCCTGCGTGACGCCCTTCGCCATGCCCTTGTCACCCTGCTGCCTGCTGTGGTAGGTGGGGGTTCATCTGCATCCCACAGGGGGCTGGGAGGAATGGGGAGCAGAGCATCCTCCTGAGCGGGTGGGGGTTGTGGGGTTGCTGAGGCCCCCTCGGTTGGGGTGAGCCCTGGAGGGACTAGATGGTGGATTCTCTGCTGGTTGATGCTGAGGCTCAGCCTGGGATGGAGTCTCCTTATCCCCAGCCCACTGCAGAGTTCTCCCCCTATATGGGCCACCTGTCACCACCAGGGTGCTGGTGGCGGCCCTGGTGCTCATGGTGGCCCCAGGGTGCTGGTGGCCCTGATCCTGGTGACCCTGGTGCTGGTGGTGGCTGGGCATAGTGCCAGTGCCATTCCATGGGGCCCCCGGCCATGGCTGGGTGTGAGTGGTGCACACTTGTGCGACTGAGTGTGCACACCTGTGTGTGACTCTGTGTGTGCACAGGAGTGTATTTGTGAATGTGTGTGTGTGCAAATGCGGGTGTGCACATATTTATGCACACGTGTGGCTGTGCGCGTGTGTTTGCACACATGCATGTGCCACCCCCTCCCCCAGGAGCATGTCTATATCTACCTGCTGGATGGGGACACACGGCTGCTCTGCGATGACCCCCCCCATGAGCTGCCGCCCAACGGGAAGCTCAGGTGAGCTTGGCCACCTCCCCAGCCCTGGGTGTGGGCACACGTGTGTGGCTTGGCTGTTGTGCATGAACAGGCATGTACGTGGAAGGCAGGAGGGTTACCATCCCTCGCCCTATCTCCACCCTCATTCCATCTCCATCTGTGTGCCCCTCCCGTTTCCCTTCCCATCCTCATTTTCATCCTGGATGTGCACACATGTGCACAGGGGCTATGTGTGTCCAGGAAGACACGTTTGTGCCCAGGGGCTGTGCACGTGTGCAAGGACATACTAGTACACAGGGGCTCTGCCTGTGCAGGGACACGTATGCACATGTGCAGCACAGTCCTTGAGCCTGTCCTCATCCTGTGGGTGTCTCTGCCCAGGGGGTTGCCCCTTCCTGGGGGGTTTTCCTTCCCAGGTGCCCTCCCCGAGGGGTGCTCAAAAGTATCCCTGTCCTCACAGGGATGCTGTGCAGAAGCAGAAGCGGCTGGAATGTGGGGGGCTGCTCCCTGCTGAGCTCCCTGGCCGGCACCTGGGGCCCCTTGCAGCACCCCTGGCCCCCGGCACACAAGGTGGGAGCTGTGGGAAGGGTGGTCTTGGGGGACATATGTAGGGGTATGGGCATAGGGCTGGGTGGTAGGTAGGTGATGGGATGGGGAGGGGGATGAAGGTGTGAGAAGATGGATGGATGGATGGATGGATGGATGGATGGATGGCCGGATGGATGGATGGTCGGTCCATGAGTAGTCAGAGGCAGTGGCTGAGATAACAGCATGTGGGTGAGTGATGGATGCACAGACAGGTGGGTGGAAGCAGGATGGAGGCATGAGGGACAGGTGGGCACTAGGACTGAGGGGTGTTCTCAGGAACAGGTAAGGATGGAGGTGGGCAGATGGATAATGGATGGATGGGAAGATGGCTGGCTGGGTGGGTCATGACACATCAGAACATAATAGAGACACGCACCCCAAGAGCTGAGTTCCACAGCTCTGGGCTGCCCCTGGGGCCCACCTGGGACTGACACTCTCTCACTTGCAGTGCTCATCATCCCGCTGGTGGACAAGAACAGCGGGGCCGTGGTATGCGTCATCCTGGTGAGTGCAGGAACCTGGGCAGAGCTCTGGGGACAGGGAGAGGGCCTGGACTTGGGGGTCCTAACATCACTCCTGCTCCAGGTACACTGTGGCCAGCTGAGTGACTCAGATGAGCAGAACCTGCATGCACTAGAGAGACATGTGAGTGACTCCTTCTGAACTATGGGACCTGCCACCTGGGGACCTACCACCTTTTCCCCAAGCCCTGCTGTTCCTTGTCCCTTCTGCCCCACCCTGCAGGCCCTGGTGGCATTCCGACGCCTGCAAGCTCTGCAGAAGTTGCAGCCCTGGCCCCAGGTCAGCCTCTCAACCAGCTCCTCCCAGACCTCTCTGGCTAAGCCTGAGAAGGCACCTGACAGCAGCTATAGTGACCTGGACTGCAAGATCCTACAGCTCTGTGGTGAGTGGAGGGACACTGGGAAGGGTGGGGTGTGGACAGGGTGAAACCATGCTCAGCCCCTCACAGCCCTATGACCCTCATACAGGTGAGCTGTATGACCTGGATGCCGCCTCGCTGCAGCTCAAGGTCATCAACTATGTGAGTAGTTGCTCCTCCAGCCCCCTGCCCCCATCTGCCCCCAGCCCCAGGACACACCACAGAGCCCCGTTTTATTTCAAAACAAGCAAATTCCCCAAAGCTGAAAAAAGCCTCAAGCATCAGCTGTGCAGTCATCAGTAGTAATCAGAGTGAGCAGCCTTGTAACAACCTTCCAGAGTTAACAGTGCCATCCTCACCACAAAAACTCTTTGAGAGAATGTACAGGTTTCTCTCCTGCTCTTTATCATTCTGTACCTCAGTAGTGTCCAGAGTGAACAGCCTTGCCCTTGCCATCAGTAGCTTCCAGAGTGAACCTGCTCAGTACAGGAAGGAGGTTCTAGGGAGGGGCATCTCATTCCCTGTGGCATGTGTGGGTGTTCTGGGCACAGGGAAGCAGAGGAGGGGCTGGATCCTACCTGGGGAGTGCTCAGGGCAGGCTGGGGTGCTGACCCTCCCCTTACTCCTCAGCTGAAGCAGGAGACTCAGTCTCTGTGCTGCTGCCTCCTGCTCGTCTCTGAGGACAACCATCAGCTCTTCTGCCAGGTAGGTGCCACTGGGCCAGTCCCCCAAGACTGACCCCTACAGAGGATTACATGACACCACCCAACATGGTGTCATCCTCATGGGCACCCCCTTCTCCCCATCTCTTCCAGGTGGTGGGGGACCGTGTCCTGGATGAGGAAATCAGCTTTTCAGTGAGCAGGGGGGAGTGGTGAGGGGTTGGGAGGCGATGGGGGTGGGCAATGGGTGCCACACACTAACATGTCCCCTCTCCCCGCAGCTCACCTTTGGGCGCCTGGGGCAGGTGGTGGAGGATAAGAAGCCCATTACCTTGAAGGACATCAGTGAGGTGGGTACCAGCTGTGTCCCTCCCACACCTGGGGACATGGGTGTCACCTCAGTGTTCCATGGGTCTTCTTGGGGAGGCCAGGAATGCTGGTTCCAGCCCCATCTCACCTCTCCCTGCAGGAGGAGCACAAGCAGCTGAGCAGCATGTTGGGCTGCGAGGTCACCTCCATGCTCTGTGTCCCTGTCATTAGCCGGGCCACCTCCCAGGTGGTGGCACTGGCCTGCGCCTTCAACAAACTGAGTGGAGAGAGGTGAGCAGCATTTTGGCTGGGACTCTCTGTGGGGCTGCACCCCCTCACTTTAGGGGTGCTGGAGCATTGTCACTGTGGAGAAAGGGGAGGGACCAATGGGGACAGAGAACTGAGGTGTGCCCCCGCCAGCTACACAGACACGGATGAGCACAAGATCCAGCACTGCTTCTGCTACACCTCCACAGTGCTCACTAGCACCCTGGCCTTCCAGAAGGAGCAGAAGCTCAAGTGTGAGTGCCAGGTGAGCATGCGCAGGGCCGTGTCACATGCATGTGTGTGCCCCATCGTGCACTAGTCACTGATGGGGCACTCTCTGGTCCTCTCTGTCCCCTCAGGCCCTGCTGCAGGTGGCCAAAAACCTCTTCACCCACTTGGGTAAGTGCATGGGAGAGCACCCATGGTGAGAGAGAGGAATGGGGAATGGATGACCAGCCCCTGCCCCCAGCCCCAGAGGGTGGTGGCACTGGGGTCTCTGTCCCCAGTTAGGGAGAACCTTGTCCCCTTGTTGGGGAATGGTCACAGAAGGGTGATATGAGCTGGCACAGTAGCTGGCATGCACTGATGCTGCATGGCTGCATGCATGCATGCATGCGGCATGAACACAGAGCTCTTAGAAACGTGTGCACATGTGCAGCTGCATGTGTGCACTGCTGCACACATGTATGTGCTGCTCACATGTGCACATGCCCCACACAGCCTCCATCCCTCTGTGCCCCCCAGACCTCCTGCCGGGGCCCTGAGCTAAAGCCCCTCCTTTCATTGCATGAGTGGGGGATAAGGGAGCAGTGCTGCCTCGCTGGAAGTCCCTGACCCTTCACTGCTTCCCCTGCAGATGATGTCTCTGTCCTGCTGCAGGAGATCATTACAGAGGCCCGGAACCTCAGCAATGCTGAGATGTGAGTGGTGGTGGTGGGGCACACGGGTGAGGGGGCACAGCGGGGACACCGAGCTGGCCTGTGGGTGTGAATGACACTGGTGTGTCTTGCAGATGCTCTGTGTTCCTGCTGGATCGGCTCAGCCATGAGCTGGTGGCCAAGGTGTTCGATGGCGGAGTGGTGGATGACGAAGTGAGCACAGAATGGAACTGGGGGGCCTGGGGTTGTGTCCCTCCCCCCAGGCCTTGCTGGTGATCTTCTTTCCCTGCCTGCAGAGCTACGAGATACGCATTCCGGCAGACCAGGGCATCGCTGGGCACGTGGCCACCACTGGCAAGATCCTGAACATCAAGGATGCCTACTCACACCCACTTTTCTACCGTGGGGTGGATGACAGCACCGGCTTCCGCACACGCAACATCCTTTGCTTCCCCATCAAGAATGAGAGCCAGGGTGAGGGGGCTTGGGGGGCGTAGGTCTGGCCCAGCAGGTGCCTCAGTCAGCACGTGGTAGTTTGGTCACCCATTGTGTGGACATTATACTGTCCCCAGGCACAGGCACAGCATCATCCCTTGCCTGTGGGCATGAATCTTGTTCAAGCACAGGGGCACAGTCCTGGCTCAGTCTGTGGGCACAGTACTGTCCCCAGCATGTGAATACTGTTCTGTCCCCAGCCCATGGACACCATTCTGTCTCCAGCCTGTAGGCAGAGCACTGCTGCAGCACATGGGCGTGACCCTGTCCCAATCCCATGGTCACAGTCCTGTCCCCAGCATCAGGGCACCATTCTGTCCCATGAATGTGGGCATGGTCCTATTGTAGCCCTTGGGCTCAGTGCTGTCTCCTGGCACAAGGGCACAGTTCCTGGCTGTGATCCTGTCCCCCTGCAGACAAACACAGCACTGACCCCAGCACATGGACATGATTCTGTCCCAGCCCATGGGCACAAGCACTGTCCTTGAGCACATGGACATGATCATGTACCCTGCATCTGGGCATGATCCTGTCTGCCAACACATGAGCACAATACTGTCCCCGGGCATGAGCCTGTCCCAGCCCCTGGGCACAGCACTGTCCCCAGAATGTGGGTGTCATCCTGTCCCCAACCCACAGGCATAGCACTGTCCCTGCTACTTGGGTACAACCCTGTCCTAAGCCCATGGACACAGTGCTGTCCCCAGCACACAGACACGACCCTGTCCCCAACACAAGCGTCTGATACCCCTGCTGTCCCCACTCTGCTCCAGAGGTCATTGGGGTGGCAGAGCTGGTCAACAAGATCAATGGCCCTTGGTTCAGCAAGTTCGACGAGGACCTGGCCACTGCCTTCTCCATCTACTGCGGCATCAGCATCGCCCATGTATGTGCTACGGGGTCCTCCACTTGGAGGGGGTCACACAAAAGCTGGGGTCCCAGCTCTGCCACAGCACAGAAGAATTGGGGTGGGGGGGTGTGTGTGTGGTCCCCATTCCTTGGGGACAAGTGGTGGTGGCCATAGGATGGGAAGGGAATTCATGGACATAAGAATGTGCTGTGGTGCCAGGGTGGGCTTGGGGCTGCTGGAGGGTGTCTGCCCACCCTCAGCACCTCCATACCCTGATCCTGCCCCACAGTCCCTGCTCTACAAGAAGGTGAATGAGGCACAGTACCGAAGCCACCTGGCCAACGAGATGATGATGTACCACATGAAGGTGAGGTAGCATGAGGACAGGGACAGGGATGGGGACAGGGGTGGGACCCCCACTGCCAGCATGGTGCACTGACACTTTACACCAAGGTGGTCGTACAGTTGGGTGGGGGTGATACCCCAGGGGTCTCTGCTCTCACTGTGGTTCATGTGGCCTTCGGGACACCTGGGGACCTGGTCACAGTATGGGCCACTGGCTATGGCTCCTGCAGGTGTCAGATGATGAGTACACCAAACTGCTGAACGAGGGCATCCAGCCTGTGTCCACCATTGACCCCAACTTTGCCAGCTTCACCTACACGCCACGCTCACTGCCCGAGGATGACACCTCTATGGTGAGGACCACGGGGACAACTCTCAGCAGCAGTGGACAACTGCCACCATCCCCTGCCTGGCTTTGGTCAGGTCATATATCCCAGCGTTGGGGTGCTGGGGTGTTGGGGTGAAGGGATGTGGCTGCACCCCTGAGCATCTTCCTGCTGGGCAGGGGCAGAAGTGTCTCGCAGGGGACCTTACCGGGCATTGTCACTCCCTGCCACCCACTCTGTCCTCTCTGCAGGCCATCCTGAGCATGCTGCAGGACATGAATTTCATCAACAACTACAAGATGGACCGTCAGACTCTCACTAGGTGAGTTCCTATCCCTGTCCACTATCCTTGTCCCCATTCTCATCTCCATCCCCATCCGCATCACCATCACCATCCTTCTCCATTCCCTTCTTCTTCCCCATTCCCTTCTTCTTCCCCATTCCCTTCTTCTTCCTCATCCCCTTCTTCTTCCCCATCCCCTCCATGTCCTTCCCCATCCCTGTTCCGATCCACATCCTCATCACTGTCCACCTTCTCTGTCCCCTGTCCATATCCTCATCCCTGTCTCTATCCCCATCCCCATCTAGATGACCGTCCACCTTCCCTGTCCCAATTCCTCTCCCCCTGCTCATCCTCAATCTTTCCCCATCCCATCCTCATCTTCATCCCCATCCCCATCCCCATCCCCATCCCTGTGCCTGCCTGGTGGACACCTGGCCAGGTGAAGGTCCCTGTGGGGTGAGACCTCCTTGCATGGCTTTGCCCCCCTGTCCAGGTTCTGCCTGATGGTGAAGAAGGGGTACCGTGACCCTCCCTATCACAACTGGATGCACGCCTTCTCCGTCTCCCACTTCTGCTACCTGCTCTACAAGAACCTGGAGCTCGTTAACTACCTGGAGTAAGGCTAGGTGCTATCCCTGTCCCTGTTCTCCATCCCCTGGCCTGGCTGGGGTGCTTTCTGCTCTCCTGCCTGCCTCAGTTTCCCTCCTCCCCCACCCCCAGAGACATCGAGATCTTTGCCCTCTTCATCTCCTGCATGTGCCACGACCTGGACCACAGAGGCACCAATAACTCCTTCCAGGTGGCCTCGGTGAGCCGAGCCCAGAGCTGGGACGGGCAAGGGGGAAAGGGGGGTGTGGGGACAGGGACAGTGCTGTGGGGGTCTTCACCCCCATAGCGCCATCATTCTGGCTGCTCTGCCTTGCAGAAATCGGTCCTGGCTGCACTCTACAGTTCAGAGGGCTCTGTCATGGAGGTAAGATCCCCCGAATCTCTCCCTGCCCATCTCTCCTGGGTTCTGGCTGCATGGCAGCATCCCTGCCTGCTCCCTGCCTGCTTTCACGGTCCTGGCTTCTCCCACAGAGGCATCACTTTGCCCAAGCCATTGCTATCCTCAACAGCCAAGGCTGCAACATCTTTGACCACTTCTCCCGAAAGGTGAGCCCCCCACCTTAACATCCCTCTCAGGCCACCCCTTGCCCATGCTGAGCCCCTGAGTCCTCTCCAGACCCCTGCTCCCCATCCCTGGATCTTAGGGGATATGGGAGCTGGCAGGGGCATGGAGCTGGTCATGGCAGCTAACTTGCCCACAGGACTACCAGCGCATGCTGGACTTGATGAGGGACATCATCTTGGCTACTGACCTGGCCCACCACCTCCGCATCTTCAAGGATCTCCAGAAGATGGCAGAAGGTGAAGCTCCTGGGATGGAGATTGGGATTGGGATTTGAGGGCTGGTAGGAATTCATCCCACCAAGGCTGGGTGGCAGCACAGGGGGTTGTAATATTGGGGGTGATAAGGGCTGGGACGTGACACAGCAGGTCCTGGCTGTCCCCAGAGTCCTCATGTGGCATGATGGGGGCCTATGGAACTCTGTCCTGAGCTCCCCATCCCAAACCTTACCCCACACTCTGCCCACAGTGGGATATGACCCCAAGAACAAACAGCACCGCAGCCTGCTTCTCTGCCTGCTCATGACCTCCTGTGACCTCTCCGACCAGACCAAGGGCTGGAAGACCACCAGGAAGATTGCAGTGAGTGCCACACCATGGAGCTAAACCCCCTGAATACCATCTTACAACCTGTCCAGGCTACCTGCATGTCCCCAGGCACTAGGGACACACCTGCTCTTCATGGAGGAGGTCCCTAGATGAGGTCCCTCCATGCAGGACCCTGGACCATGCAGCAGTCCCTCCATGCCAGGACCATGTCCCTGCTTGATTGAGCCATGGGGATGGGTCTGGAGGGCAGGGGGGATGGGGGATCATCCCAGACTGCAACCCCCTTGCTGATGCCTGTCTCTTGCAGGAGCTGATCTACAAAGAATTCTTCTCCCAGGGTGATCTGGTAGGTACCACTTGGCAGGATTGGGCTTGGCCAATGCTCCTGGCAGGCGCCAATGGGATGGGGGCATGGGCAGTGAGCAGAGAGATCTTGCCTGGGAATGGGGGGAATTGCCACTGCCACTGACCCCCCTTGCCATCCGTGCAGGAGAAAGCCATGGGGAACAGCCCGCTGGAGATGATGGACCGGGAGAAAGCCTACATCCCCGAGCTGCAGATCAGCTTCATGGAGCACATTGCCATGCCCATCTACAAGTGAGCCCCAGTGCTGGTGCTGGGGTGGGGAGTACCCCCTGCCACCCCGACCTCCCTCAGGGTGGGATGGGGGTGCTGTGGGGGAAGTCTTGCAGATGTTGGAGGGATTCCAAGCAGTGGGGATGGGGTTGCACTCAACTAAGGCGGTTGCACTGAAGTAAGGGGGTGCAGCCCTGTGCTGATGGAGTGCATCCCCCACTCCCCAGATTGCTGCAGGACCTCTTCCCCAAGGCGGCAGAGCTCTACGAGCGGGTGGCCAGCAACCGGGAGCAGTGGACCAAGGTCTCCCACAAATTCACCATCCGGGGGTTGCCCAGCAACAACTCCCTGGACTTTCTGGATGAGGAATATGACCCACAGGCCCCTGACCCCCAGCTCAACGGCTGCTTGGAACCTGAGGCGGGGCAGCCCCCTGAGGCTGGGGCCGAGTGACAGAGGCGATGGGGGGTCCACAGCCATGGCTGGGCCGGGAGCATCCCCAAACCTCATCCCCCAGCCTATGGGGAGGAGGTTTGGGGGGATATTAGTGACTCTGGACTACCACGGCAAGGGCTGTGTGCTGCCAGCACCCATCACCAGTCCTTCCCCACCACTGGGTGACTTGTCTCCTCCCTACAGGGCAGGTGTTCAAGTGTCCTGTCTGCCCGGTGGTCCCTGGGACCAGCCTTTGTGGCTGGGAGCACCAAGGGACACAGTCGGGCTGGGGGATGGATGTGCTTTAAGCTGCCTTAAGACTGCAGGTCCTGTCCCCATCGGGTGACAGTAGGAATGATGTCCTTGTTTGAAGCACCCCTAGAGGGGTTGGTCACCATGACATGGGTGTGTGTGGGTCAGCAGGACAGAGGGGGATGGTGTGGGCCAGAAGGGCAAGGTGCAGTGGGAGAGCTGGGGAGTGGCTGTAGAGCGTATGGGGGATGTTGCCATGGACTATGGATCAGGCCCATGGAAGAAAGTTGGCTCCATCTGGAGAAGGGAAGAGACACCAGAGTGGGATGGCCATGGCCATGTGGATGTGCCTGCATTCCCTGCTGGGTTCCACACTAGAGAACCAGAGCCTCTTCCCAGCAGCTGCTGAGCATCTGTTGGCTAAAAGCCCCACCTCCCTAGGACCCCTGGACCAACTCACCCATGGAAGGGCTCATATATCTCACACAGCCCAGTCCCATGCAATCACACAACCATGTCCCCTGCAAGGGCTACACACATGCCAAGGCTGGGGGGTCCTGCTGGTGGTTTGCATGCACAGGGGAGGCAGTGCTCCACAGGGGATCCATCTGGTCCTTGCTGTGTCCCCACTGCGTAGGTGTTCCTCTGAGGTGTCCACCTGGGAGCCTCCTCACTGCAAGCAGCTTCCCTGGTGACCTTGTTGTGAACATCCCTAGCTCACAGTGGCTTCACAACTCCTGCCATACCAATCTCTGTGCACAGAGCCTGCTGACATTTTGGGATCCCTCTGGTCCTGCAGACCACCATCCATGCACCCTGCCATTTTCTTGTGTTCCCTCCGGTCCTACTTGGCACCATGCATGGATGCTGTTGGTCTACCATGGCTGATCTGGTCATGCATGGATCCTGGTGGTCTCCCACCACTCCCTTCTTGTCCTGAGTGCCATGCATGCATCCCACCAACCTCCTGTGGTTTTTCTGGTCATGCAGACCACCATGCATGGACCCTGATGCTCTCCTCTGGTTCCTCCTGTCCTACAGACCACTGTGCATGGACCCTGCTGGCCTTCCTGTGGTCTCTCCAGTCCCACAAGCCAACTCATATGGACCCCCTCAGAGCCAGGGGCCCCACCACCCTCCAGGGTCCGACCAGATGTATGTAACCCAGGGCTCTGTCACCCCAACCAAAGCCACTTGAAACACCCATGAGCAGGGGAACTACAGTGAGCAGGTTACCCTGCTGGGGCAGAGCTGAAGAGGAAGCTGGGGCTGAGGGTGGGTGCTCAGCCTTGAGGGATTAGAGTGCACTGAGCCCACGGGCTGCATCATCCAGCTCATGGGAGCTGAATGAGTCCACCACCACAGCAGGGAAAGGTGATGGGACCAGCATGGGAAAGTTCTGGCACTGCTGTCATTGGTGTTGGTTGTATTGGGATCAAGAGTGGGCATGGGGCCATTTGCTGCCCCATCCCCACTCTTCTGCAATATCCCATGGCACCATCCCAAATGATGCCACAGCAGGTCCCTCCTGGATTTGAGCTGCACAGTGGCTGCTTCTCTCCTTGGCTTGTCCGTAAGCAATGATTTGCCTATGTTCTTGGGATACCTGGAGTGTGTCTGTGCAGGAGCAATGGGAGACCCCAATGCTGAGCTGCTCCACATGGATGAAGTGACCTGAATTCCTTTTGCCTTACCTACTTGGAGATGCCTTTAGGGAGATGTTTTGCCCGAATCCTGGTGGGACCCACCTGGTGACCGAGTCTGTCTGCTGGCCCATGGCTTTTCCTCCAAGATCCCCTTAAGCCCTTTTCCCTCTCCCCACACTGCCACAGGGGGTAGAGATGGTCCCAGAAGGCAGCAAACCCCCAAGCTGCAAGAGGACAGCAGTTCCATCCCTGTCGTAATGCTGGCACAGTCCTGGCACCAACGTGCCAGTAAGTACAACTGTTCAAAGACAGTCCTTGCATCCCAGTGCTGATCCAGGGATGCCTGATGATGCAGGGATCTCTCAGTAATAGATGCAAGGGTGTTCTGCACTTGGGTTCTGCATCCTGGGTACCACACCGTGGTGGGGGCACACAGGGATGCCCATTTCCCATCTGTATCCCACTTTTCCAGTCCCTGCTGGTGTGTGTAGGTAGTCAATGCTTTCCCAGCTCCTGCCCCTGTATATACCCCTCTGGATACTGGGGAGTGCAGCTGGCACCCAGTGCAGCTCACCCACAAGTGTGTACAGGTGTGCAAACCTCCTCCAGCTTTTCTGTCCTTCTGTCTTGCGGCACTAGTTGTTCTGGACTCCAATGGAGCCTGAGGAGGAGATGACTTCTCTTTCTTCCTTTCCTCCTCCAGCTTTTCTTATTCTCCTTGTCCTCTTCTTCCTCCTTCTTCTCCTCTTCCTCTTCCTTCTCCTTCCCCTACTGTTTCTCCTCCTCCCCCTTCTTCTTTATTATTTCTCTTTCTTTGGTGGGTTTTAGTTTCCCTAAATAAATTTCATATGTCAACCTCCCCGTGACAGGTTGGTGAGTGGCCTTGTTGGGGACTGGGGAGCTCCAATTAGGACTTATGAACCAAAAAAATCACCCTCGGGGTGGGGTGGGGGGGGAGGGGGGGAATGCAGCTTGGGCCGTGTAGCTGTGACCCCCTCAGGAAGCTCCAGCCCCTCCTTGGATGTTCCACTCCAATGGAATGCTCCAATGCCACAGGATTCACTAATCCCCTCTGAGTGCTCCAGCTCCTACAGCTGCTCTGGTCTCCTCCCTGTGTCCTGTTCCATCCTGAAGTGTTCCAGAATCCCAGGATACTCCAATACCCTGGGGAGCTCTTTCCATCCCGATCTGCTAGGATGGGACCCACCATGCCTGGACAGGAACCATGTTGGGACCCATCCAGCCTGGCAGCAGGGGGAGCTAGGCGTGGGGCAGGATCCAGCTTGGGCTGGGACTGCAGTGAGATCCTGGGCTGGGATGCAGGATGAGGCCTGCGTTGAGACCCCTCTGTGCCTGGGCTGGGACTGGGGCAGAATCCAGCTGCTCCTCTGGCTCCCACAGCCATCCTTGCACAGCCCCAGAGGGCACCCCCTAGTCTGCCCATCATCCTCGCATCAGGGCCACGGTTTTCATTCCTGACATCCTGCTAAGGAGCAGTTTATTATCTGAGATCAATGCAGCACTTTTATCCCTCCCAATCTGACAGCCTCTTCCTGGACTGTGGCATTTGATACCCAGAGGAAAAGTCCCCAGAGGCTTTGGTGCTGGCACATGCTGGAACTCCATGGGCTGCCAAAATTGGGGTGAAAAACTGCCCAAACTACCAAATGTCCCCATGCTGCTCCAAGCACCGATTCAAATCCTGGGATCAAATCCTTTAATCCTTGAAACTAGTCCCAGAGCAGGGTTTATGGTCCCCAGCCAGGAGCTGCCCCACTTCTGCTTCTGCCACTGACGGCTCCGTGCCCTTGGGTGACATCTCTTCCTGAATGCATTAGGATATCACAGCCACCCCTCCAGACCCTCACCGCAGCCTCAGCCCATTATTGCTTTCTGTCCTTTTGTCCCAGCTCATTCCTAAGGTGGGGTGAAGGTGTCCCCAGGATGGGGTAAAGGTGCCCTGTGGGTGGGGTGCAGGTGTCCCCACGGTGGGGTAGAGGAGACACCACGAGTCCACTGTTGGTCCCCTCCCTCTCCTGCCCCCACGGTGGCCATGGGGGCGGGATAGGGAGGAGATGCTCCAGCTAGGGATGGAGGTACCACTGGAATCACCTGAAGCCCGTTCCCCATGGGTTGCTCTGCAGCAGGAGGCAGGCGGGAGGGGGACGCAGCCAGCTGGGGTGGGGCCGGGAGGAGTATGGCCGTGTTCCTGCAGGGAACGCTGGATTCCGTTGGAGGAGTGGATGGGGGTGTGTGTGCACAGATGTGTGTGCATGTGTGTTTGTGTGTGCACATGGATGTGCACACACACGTCTGTGCATGCATGTATGTGCACGTGGGAGTGTATGTGGGTGTGTGTGCACATCTGTGTGCGTGCACATCTGTGCGTGTGCACGTGTGTGCGCATGGCGGTTGTATGCAGATGTGTGTGCATGTGCAAGTTACGTCTCTGTGCTCACAGACACCTATCTCACACTGGCGTGTCTGAGTTCAACACACGCGTCTCCGTGTGTTCACACACGTGTCTCCGCTCACACGCAGGTCTCTGTTCACACGCACGTGTCTCTGTATGATGAAACACGTGTCTCTGTATGATCACACAAGGCCTTCCCCCGCCCCTGTACGTCCACATGCAGCCACTGGGGGGCGTCCAAAGCCGCGCGCGTGCTCCCGCCTCCGTGTGTGTGTGTGTGTGTTTGTGTGTGTGCGCGCGCGTGCTCGTATGTCCCCGCGCGNTAGCGTCCGCACCGGAACCGGGACGGGCCGAGCCCTGCCGAGCGCCTCCGAGCGTGTCCGAGCGCCTCCGAGCGGTTCCGAGTGACTCCGAGCGGTTCCGAACCTGCCCGAGCGGTTCCGAGCGGCCCCGAACCGGCCGGCGTGGCGTCCGCCCGGGCCGAGCCGAGCGGTTCCGAGTGTTTCCGAGCCTGCTGGAGCGATTCGAGTGGTTCCGAGCGGGCCCGAGCAGGGCCGCACCGGGCCCCNTCTCTGTTCACACGCACGTGTCTCTGTATGATGAAACACGTGTCTCTGTATGATCACACAAGGCCTTCCCCCGCCCCTGTACGTCCACATGCAGCCACTGGGGGGCGTCCAAAGCCGCGCGCGTGCTCCCGCCTCCGTGTGTGTGTGTGTGTGTTTGTGTGTGTGCGCGCGCGTGCTCGTATGTCCCCGCGCGCACGCTGCCCCACACTCTCCCACCCCTCGTCGCCTTCCCACTCACCCCGTGTCCGCCCCGTGCCCCCTCCCTGTATTCTCTCTCCGTGTCTTCTCCCCCGCCCGTGCGGCCCGCGCGCGCCGCCGCCCCCCGCCCCGGGGCCGCGCCGCTCAGA
>VXAC01006008.1:268831-284690 GCA_013399225.1 Rhipidura dahli
AGCCGGCGCTTCCCGGCTGAGCCCGCAGGATCGGCGGGGCCATGGGAGACAAAGGCACTCGGTGAGTGAGGACCGGGACAGAGCGGAGCATCCCGGGGGGGGCATCCCCGGGCATATGGGGGGGGAGGGGGTGGGACAGGCGCTTCCTGTGCTCTGCGCTGGAGCTGCTTGTGGTCCCCCGGGGTCGCTCCGCTGCTGGGATACGATGCCACCCGGGGGGTAGTGAGGACCCGGAGACTGGGAGTGGTAGGGGGGTGTTTGGCGGGTCCCGCCGAAGGTCCGTGGAGTTATCGGGGGCGTCACTGCTCCCTCCCCATCAGATTTGGAGCCTGGATGGATTTGGGATGGGGGAGGCTGTTGTCACCCCGGTGACCTCAGGGGACCCAGGCCCTGATGTCACTCCCGGCATGCGGCACAGCTGGGGGTGTCAGGGAGCACGTGCCAGCCCTGGAGCGCGGAGACACGAGGGCGTGCGACGCCTTCATCCCATGGGAATGCTGCCATGGGGATGCTGTCTTTTGGGGACCCCTGTGCCGAGGTGGATGGTGACCCGCCCTGTGCTCCCCAGGGCTCCGGGTGCAGAGCATGGCAGGACCCGCTGGGCTGCACATTCTGCAAGGGGCTGTTGGGATTTGAGGGAGAGGCTGGTGACCCCTGCCAGCCCTTGCATGGAGGCCTGGGGGGTCTCCTGTAACACCCACTCACCGGCTGGCTCTGACTGTGGCAGCAGAATGGTCAAGGGGTTGACACTCCCGTTCTTCACCCCAATCCCTTTCTGTCTCCTTGGCCATTAATCATGGAGGGATCGCCAGGGATTTCAGGGTGCTCCTGCTCACCCCGCAACACCATCGTCCTCCCCTTGCTCATCCCTATGTCCCCTGGGCAACAGGGTGAGGGGGCCTTGGTGCAGCTGCTGCCCCCACTATGGCCTCAGCAGGAGACAAGGATGAGGGCGTCTGGCCCTGCCTGGGCAGAACCTTCCAGAAACACTGCAGTGTTTTGGGGTGGCAGGATGGGAGTTGTGGGTTCCTGTTGAACTCATCCAGCATTTTGGGAAAGGGCTGTTGCTCCTGCCAGCCTACCAGGATGTTGGTGCCCCAGCCGTGGCTGATAGCATCCGCTTTCCCCCAACTCAATATCCTGCATTCTTGAGAATTGATGTTGCACTCCTGGAGCAGGCAGACAGCCCCACAGATCAGGGGGCTGGAGCACCCACTGGGTTTCCCCCAGCTGCTGGGTGCAGTCCTTGGGATGCAGCTGGTTTGGTCTCCAGAGGTTTTTGGTCCCGGGGGGAGCTTGGTGAACGGCATTCCCATCGGCAGGCGTGCCGGCAGGAGAGGCATGAGCTGATCTTCTCCCTGCCTACGCAGTGTGTATGGAGGGAGCTGGGAGGGGGAAGAATTAGGCTGACAAATCCCTCTTCCTCTCCAGTTTGGATCACCAAACCCAAATCCACTTGGTCTGATCAGGAGGTTCAGCTGTGGGACCTGATTTACTATCTGATACCCCAAAAGCCCATTTCTGCTGATTCCTGCAGTGGCACCCCACTTTTCTTGGGGGTCACCAAGCCCTGCAGTGGAAAGATCTGGAAGAAACAGCTGAGTTGATGGCTATTGACACCATTGATCACCTTTCCCCGCTCTTCCCAGTTGATACCCAGCTAGGGCAGCTGCAACCCCCACATGGGATGCCAAACTACTGCAATTCCTGCCTGCTGGGATTCCTAGCCTATGGCTTGAGGGTGGTTTCCTGGTGTCTGGGAAGTGCTGCAGTAGTCCTGGTGCACCAGAGCCTACACCTTGGTTGACAATAAGCACCCCTTGCACCCTTCCTCTGGCCCCATAGTCCCATCCAGTCTCTCCTTAGCATTCCAACATAGCATCTTGCTGCCAGGGGGGTGACCCTCGCCTGCCACCAGACCCGCTGCTCAGTCCCTCTACCATCCCATTCATCCTCCTGGATGAAGCTCTAGGATCTGGGAGCAGGACAGGGATTGCCACTGGGAAGAGAAAGAACCCTGGAAGGTGGCCCAGGACAGGAGACTCCTGCTTCCTGGATGTTGTTTGAAGAGCAAACTCTGGTAATAACAGCAGGATCCATACACATCCCAGATCCCACAGCCGAGATGTTTCCTTGCCAAGGAAGTCGGTGGAGTTCTGACCTGTCTGGGGGATGCTTCTGCTGAGCCTGGCAGGGGTAGATGGATGATGGATGCAGCCGGAATGCAAGATGCAGCATTGGGCCTGTGGGATGCTCTTGCTTTGGGATCAGCTGGCATGGTGCTCTAGGCTCATCCCGGCACAGCTGGCACAGAGCCTCTGGCTGCCACCATGGGGTTGTGTCGAAGTGTATGATGTGGTTGCTGGTGGTTCGGTTATCCTCGGAGGACCCTTCTAACATGGCTCTAGCTAATTAGATCCGCCAGCCAGCCTTGTTAGCATGAGAGCTGGCAAAACCCCTGGATTCTCCACCCTGGGTTCAAAGGCAATCAATGGTGTTGCCATCACATCCTGTTCTGATTCCCAGGGGAATCAAATCCTCATAAATCTTCCCAACCAAGATCCAACAGACCCCACTCAATTATTGGCCACCCAATAAAGCCATCGTTAGCCCTGGCTGGGTACCTAACAATCTCATTAAAGGATGGGATCCATGGCAGGAGAGATGTCATCCGGCTGTGCAGCAGCACGACAGGGGCTTGGGGGGCACTGGGGCTGCCAGCCCACGGCATGAGGCCCCAAGGCCCTGATGGGCAGCAGCGGAGGCCACTTCCTGCCTCGTGTCTCCTGTGTTTCGACACCAGGAAGGGCTGGAGGGGGAGGGAAGGCTTCACACTTCCTCCTTTCCTCCCTCTAGATCCGGTGCTGGGCGAGGGTCACCCCGCTGGCAGCAGCAGGCTGCCGTGTCCCCATGTGCCCCTTCCGTTCTCCCACTGGTGCTTCCGGAGAGAGCTGGCCCCCAGCACCTCTGGGGAGACGTGAGCTCCTGCACCTATGGTGTGGGGCCAGGCAGGGCTGCTGCACCCACAAGGTGAGGGCACCCCATGCTCATGCATGCACAGTGTGGAGCCAGTCTGGGCTCCTGCATGCATATTGTGGAGCTGTGTGGGTCTTGAATTCTGTGAGGCTTCTGCACCTGCACTGTGGGGCTGGGCAGGTCTCAGGCTCTGTGGGGCTCCTGCTCCAGTGTGGGGCCACCATGAGTGTGTGCCAGGCAGAGTGGTGAGAAACGGCTTCTCACTGCGCCTGCCATCAATCTTGCTTGCACTGGGTTCATTAGTGGCTCTGATGGTGTCCCCAGGGCTGGGCAGGAGCATCACACGTCCCAGGGAGCTGGCAGGGGCACCCACTGAGCCTCCAGCCTTGGCTGCCTTTTCTGGGGCTTCCCAGCACACCTCGGGTTTTGTTCCAGCATGCTGGACCCTCTTTGGGGTATCTCCCTTGGGAGCTGGTCTGTGGGGTGACAAGGAGGTGACAGGCTGGCAGGGGGTGTTCCTCATCCTGCTTTTATGTAATGCTTCATTAATTGCCCCTGAAAATCCTGCTGTTAGTTGCTCTAGGCTGTCAGGAGCATCCACTGCCCCTCCATTCCTGACTCTGGAGACTGATCCCCCCATGGCTTTCAAACTACAAAAATTGTGGGATGCTGATGCCCTTCCCTGGCAAGTTGAGGCATTTATCTCCCCCGGTTATTTAATCAGAGCAGCATTCCCATTAATTCCATCTTTCCTTGTACCAGTGCAGGATCACACCCTCACCAGCAAACCCTCATGACAAACATCCTCCTGTGGAAGTGCTTTCCCATTTTGACTGGGAAAAATCAATCCTCCAACCCCCACAGGGAAAAGCCACCCAGGAAGGACCAGCAGGATGTTCCTGACCTTCCCAGTGGCTTGGGACAGCCAAGGATGTCCCAAATTTTTTATGTGCCTGGCAGAGGGCTCATGGGGCTTGTCTGGGGACAAGGGAATGAGAGGCCCCAGTCCCTTATCCAGACTAGATCTTGCTTCCTGGGCAGAGCTTGGCCCGTCTGTGCTGGTCCCCATGGCTCGAAAGAGAGTGCAATGTGGAGACTTGGGGATGCAGGGATGCAGGAACACACATAATGCAGGGATATGGAGATGCAGGGACAAAGGGAGGTGGGGACACAGGATTTCAGGGATATGGGAGTGAGGGGTGTGCCCAGATATCTGATGCATCTTACCCGAGCTGGCACTCACTGGCTGCTGCCTTCCCTGCCTGCCCCTTGGCTGGGTGTGGGCAGCTGCTGGCACTGGGGTAGCTGAGGGCTACTCCTGGTGTGGCTGAGGGTCCATCACTCCGTAGCAGCCCCGGGGCATTTTGGCAGAGCCAAGCAGCTGCCCTGGGAAATTGTTTTTTTCCAGCTGAAACCACTACTAATCTTCCCGGATGGTTTTAATGGAATTTAAAGGTGAGCAGGGATTATCCGAGGAGAACCCATTATGGGTGGCTTTGTGCCAGGGCAGGCTCTGAAAAATCTGGCAGTGCCAGGCACCCTACCTGCCTCTGCCTGCTCCCTGCCTGCAGCAGACCGGCTGGCAGTACTCTGGCATTTCCCAGCAGTGGCATGTTAGACCCACATCTTTTCTCCCATTTCTCTGTGGAGTCTTCCAGAGGCATTTTGGGAGCTGAGAGGGATGTCTGAGGGCTTGTCCCATGTTTTGGAATGGGAATGAAAAGCCCTGGGGACAGGAGCACCCCAGACTTTTCTTGCCTCTCCAGTGGCTCTGGAATGCGTTGAAATGAGGTGATGGTAAGGTGGGTTCATCCCATGGGATGCTCCCATCCTGCATGCCTTGGCCCCATGGTCCCACACTCTGGGGTGCTGGGGTGCTGCTGCCCTTCACAGTGGTCTCTGGGCACCATCCTCATGCGAAGGGATGGGCTGAGGTCCTGATGCCTCCCTTATCTAAAGCTGGGTCCTGGCAGTGGGTGCTGAGGGTTGGATGCACTTGGCACCCAATGGGACTGTGCTAGTGGGTGCTTCTTCCCCCGGGGATCCTTCCTGAGGGAAGCTGGACAGCTCCATGGGCAGGGAGCCAGGAGCAGAGTTGGGGGTTCAGGAGTGGAGGGTGCCCCCTGCTCCAGCACTCACCCCTCCTTTGCTGTTTTGCAGGGTGTTTAAGAAAGCCAGTCCTAACGGGAAGGTAAGGGGGACATGAAGGTGGAAACCATGGGGTCACAAGCATGGCCGGGAGTGGGGGTGGGCATATCCCTGGATCCCATATCCATTCTGTGCACTGCTACCTGCCTCAGCATTCTGCCACAGCAGCAGGAAGGGAAATTGAGGCACAGTGGGGCTGCGGGGGCTTTCCCAAGGTCAGGGGTCAAGCAGACAGGTTTTGGAGTGCTGGGGTGCAGGTGACCCTGCCTGTGGGGGTTTAGGGTCTGGCAGCAGGAGATGATGCAGAAAGCCTTCTGCCAGGCACCTGCCTGCCCTGTGCCTCCATTTCCCCATTAGGAGAGAGGTGAGAGGGTGACATTGTGGGGCTTATCCCTGCCCCACAGTGGGGTACAAACCCCTGAGGCGACACCCAAGTCCCCAGATGCAAAGTGCCTCCAGCTCTGGGGACATCTGAAAAGGTTCCAGGCTTTGCCTGGAATGGGGTGGGGTTGGCTTTTGGGTATCACAGGGACAGGGTGACACTGTGGATGATATGGAGGAATATCCACTGAAGAATATGGACCCCAGTGGGTGGTGACAACATGGGGGACACTGGGAATCTGCTCTGTGCACGCCTGACACCCTGTTCCCCCCTGCAGCTCACTGTCTACCTTGGAAAGAGAGATTTCGTGGACCACATCGATGTGGTGGACCCCGTGGGTATGTGATGGCAGGAAAGGGACCTCAGTTGCAGGAAGACCCACGCCAGGGTGGGCTGGGCTGTCTGGGAGGAAGGATTTTGGGGAGCAGAAAACTGCTGATTTGGGATAATATTCATGTCTCTCTGTGGCTTTGCATATGCCCTGGGTGTGGTAGGTGCAGACTGTTCCCTGCTGGCAGCATGTTCCTGCCAAACCCTGGTGATGACTGTGTCAAGGGGGGGCATGTGCCTCCCCTAGCTGTGCTGGTGTCACCCCAAACCCTGCCTGTACATTCCCCCCTAGCCCTACCAGCATGTCCTCTGACCCTGACAGTGTGTGTCTCCCTGCCAGCGGTGTCCCCTCCATCCCAGTGGCATGTTCCCTGACCCTGCCATCATATTCCCTAACCCTGCTATTGCATTCCCTGATCCTGCCAGTGTGTCCCCCTGTCCCTGTGACGCATTTCTCTCCTGGCCGTTCCCTTGCAGATGGAGTAGTGCTGGTGGATCCTGAATATCTGAAGGAGAGAAAAGGTAATGTCTGCCTTTGGGATCCCTGGGGCCACAGAAGTGGCACTGCCACAGGGCGATGCTGCTGGCATCCCCCTGTAGTCCTACCCAGGCATTGGCATCTCTGGGCCCTTTGGTGACATCTTCCAGCCCCCTGTCCCCACAGCAGGTACCCTGTCCTGTGGGGAATGAGGGTGCTGTGGTGCACATCCCAACACAGCTGGCTGCTGAATCCCCATATTCTCAACATGGCACATCCTCAAGCCACCACTACTTCCCAGTGCTGGTTAACTGGCATGAGCCAGCATGCCACCTTGCCTTGATGCCATGATGGTCCCCTCCATGACCAAAACCCTGCTACCAACTTTCCCTTGTCACCCTCTCCAGTCTTTGTGACATTGACCTGCGCCTTCCGCTATGGTCGTGAGGACTTGGATGTTCTGGGGCTGACCTTCCGCAAGGACCTGTTCGTGGCCAACTCCCAGGCCTTCCCCCCGGTCCCTGAGGACAAAAAGCCCCTGACGCGGCTGCAGGAGCGGCTTATCAAGAAACTGGGGGAGCACGCCTACCCCTTCACCTTTGAGGTAGGGTGACAGTGGGTGCTCTGGCGTGCTTGAAGGGACAGTGAACCCTGCAATGGGGACATCAGGGTCCCATCTGGCCCTGTGGAGTCGTGGTTGGGGGTGAGATGCTGCTATGATCAAGACACAACTTTTGGTGGTGGATCTTCAAACTTGTGAGCAGAAAGCAGCCATCATGCAGGAAACTGCCAGTCTGTGTCAGCACTGGGGGGTCCATGCTGGCACTGGGGATCCATGCCACTGGACAGCTCTGGCAGGGAATGGTCGGGGGGTAGAGCCCCTGCTTCATGCACCTGCTTCTCCAATTTCCCCAGCAGAGCTTTGGCAATTGTGGCCACCCCCTCTGGAGCTCTGTGACATTTTAGAGGGCTCAATCCTATGGCCTCAAAAATGGCTCTGATGCCCTGATTTCTCAAAATTCCCCTAATTAATTAAAATCCTCTAAAATAATGCATCTTTGTAACACTGGGATTTGGAAAATGCAATAGTAAAATGAGGAAATCCTTCCTGGGTTTACTTCTTTTCATTGTGGACAGGAAAGGGAAGTGCTGGTGGCCCCCCTAAAAAGCTCCTTATTCCTATTTTCCCTCCAGATCCCCCCCAACTTGCCTTGCTCCGTCACACTGCAGCCAGGCCCGGAGGACACAGGGAAGGTAAGATCCTTCCATGTTCCTGTGCCACCAGGCTGTGATGAGTGGGCACTGCTGGGGTCACCTCTTTGGGGAGTGCAAAGGGGTTTATCTGACTCCTTCTCCTCCCTTCCTGGTTTTCAGGCCTGTGGGGTGGACTACGAGGTCAAAGCTTTCTGTGCTGAGAATCTGGAGGAGAAGATCCACAAGAGGTAAGCAGAAAGAATCCATCCAGGATGGAACTGGCATCCTCCTGGGGCTGGCAGCAGGAAAGGGGCATCCCAGTTTGCTACCCAGCTTGGATGTTTTCCAGGATGGGATAGAGTTGCCTTCCAGGATGGGGCTGGGATGGAGGTGTTCTCCAGGGTAGGGATGAGTCAGAGAACATCTTGGGGCTGGGATGGAGGTATCCACGACTATGCAAGGAGTCCAACACTTGCTGTGGGCAACCTGGCCCAGCCATTGGGCTTCCTACTTGTAGCCCTGGTGGGCATCCAGACAAGACCTTCCATGGCATTCTTCTGACCCAGCAGACCAGAAGAGGAATTTGACCCAGAATGGGCCAAGAAAGAGGGTAGCCTGCAGGCCTGAGTTCTTCTCTTGCTGTCTTCCCCCAGGAACTCGGTGCGCCTGGTGATCCGTAAGGTCCAGTACGCACCAGAGAGACCTGGCCCCCAGCCCATGGCAGAGACCACCCGGCAGTTCCTCATGTCAGACAAGCCACTGCACCTTGAGGCATCCCTGGACAAGGAGGTGGGCAAGGACTGGGGAGTGCACGCTGGTGGGGTGACCCTGGGGATCTCAACATCCCCCCTGCTCTGCTCCCCTGCAGATCTACTACCATGGGGAGCCTATCAGTGTCAATGTGCATGTCACCAACAACACCAACAAGACTGTGAAGAAGATCAAGATCTCAGGTGAGGAGCAGGGCCACACCACTGGTGTCCCTGTCCCCATCTCTGGGGGTGTCCATCCTGATCCCCATCTCTCCGTGTCTCACCCCAGTGCGCCAGTATGCTGACATCTGCCTCTTCAACACTGCCCAGTACAAGTGCCCGGTGGCTATGGAGGATGCTGAGTGAGTACTCCTTGGGGACATCATGAGGAGCCCTGGAGAACTCAGGGGGGTCTTGGAGAAACCTTGGAGGTCTCCTGCCCCAGTGCAGCCCCAGCGGGATGTTGCACTTGGCAAGCAGGGACTGGCGGGAGGAACAGGGAGATGAAGACCTTTTTTCTGGTGGCATCCTGGGGATGCCACCCTGTGTGTCCCCTGGGAAGGAGATGTTCATCAGGGTGGGGCATGGATGGGAATATGTGTAGATCACCAGGCTAAGATTGAGATGTCTGGGGTGGTCTGTGGGGCTGTGGGTAGCTGGGGCTCTGGCTGATGGTGGCTGTCATCTCCAGTGACATGGTGGCCCCGAGCTCAACGTTCTGCAAAGTCTACACCCTGACCCCCTTCCTTGCCAACAACCGGGAAAAGCGGGGACTGGCGCTGGATGGGAAGCTCAAGCACGAGGACACCAACCTGGCCTCCAGCACGCTGTGAGCCCCTCCACCCCCCAGGGCTCCTGTCCCCCCTGCAGCATGGGGGCAGGACCTGGCCCTGGTGGGCATCCAGCCCCTGCTCTAGGGGTGATGCTTGGCGTGGAGGAGACCCCAGGGGGGAACCTTCAGGAGGACAGGGGGCTGGTCCCCTTGGACAATCCCTTGCTGATGCCCACCTGCCCCTTCCTTCAGGTTAAGAGATGGAGCCAACAAGGAGATCCTGGGCATCATTGTCTCCTACAAGGTGAAGGTGAAGCTGGTGGTGTCACGAGGAGGGTGAGTGTTGGGCACCCCCCACCGTGCTGCACCTCCTCTCTAACCTTGGGACAGGTCTGTGCTGCAGGTGCGGCCCCATCACCCTTAAAGCTCCCCTGGGATTAAGCAGCACAGGCGGGACAAAATGTGTGTGGGGGTTGTGTGTCCTTGGGAGGGGACAGTGACTAACGTGTTGTATCCTTTGACTCACACCAGCCTGCTGGGAGACCTCGCCTCCAGGTAACACTCCACTCCCCCCACCACCCCCCAATCCTCACTGCAACCCCCCACCGCACCCCCCAGCCCCTCAGGGTGCTACCACTCCGACCCCATGCCTGCCCTTGGGATTCCACTGTGTTGGGGATGCTGTCTCACCCAAAGGCATAAACCTGGCAGAGGTGGGGCTGGGATAGTAAGGCTGGAAATGCTGGCAGGGTTTGAATCCTACATTCTCCTCCTTGTACTGGAGTGAGAGGCCTGTGGATGCTGCTGGGGAGAGTGAGCAGGGCACAGAGGTGGCTTCATAGGGCTGAGCTTCTCTGGATGTGGTGACATGAGCCTCTGGGGCTTTCCAGGTCTTCATCCTCCTATCACTCCCCTCCCACAGGGTCCTATGGGGACCACTTGTGCCTTGGGGCACTTTGCCTGAATTCTGTCCTACATGCCCCTGGGGCAGCATGGGGCTGCGCTCAGGTTGTTGTGCCCTGACCTCACCATGCCCACCAAGCACTGGGAAACTTGGTGCACCTCCTGCTATTCCCATGGCACTGCTGGCTGCAGCCTAAGGACAAGGGATTTGGATCCCTTCCATAGCTTCTAAAGACAGATTTTTGCCAAGCTGCTCTCCCTCCTGATGCCCCTCTACTTCCCAGGGGGCCTGTGCTGATCCCCCACTCTGGGGTCCAAGCTCAACCAAGAGGCATGCTGTGCAGCTCCATGGAGGATAACACAGGGGTTTGCCCAGCTTTGTGGTCTCTACAGCAGCTGTAATGGGGGGTGCTGCTCTGCTCCCCCTCTGCAAATTTGCCTCCCTCTGCATGTAAAGTGCAGGCAGGCCTGTGCTTTACCCTGGTGTCTCTTGCAGTGACGTTGCAGTGGAGCTGCCCTTCACGCTGATGCATCCCAAACCCAGGGAGGAACCAGTACATCGGGACAGTGAGTGTCTGGCCCTGGGTGACAGGGCCAGCATTCCTGGGGGTGGGTGGCAGCAAAGGGGACCACTGAAGCTGTGGGGAGGGAGATTCTTAGTTCCTGTTGACCCTGTTCACAGGACCCCAGCATTAAAACCATGGGGGTGCCCCCATCACCCCAGTGCAACCAAACTCCGGGAGGGCTGCATCCACACACTGGGACAGTGGTGACAACTCCAGGGGAATCTCAGCCACCCCAGTGGGATGGCAGTAATGACTGCAGGGGGGTCTCACCCACCCTGGTAGGAGGGCAGAGATGATCCTGGGGAAGGCGTCACCCACCTTGGTGGGATGGCAGTCACCACCCTGTGACTAACCCTGTGTCGTCCTTTTGTTCAGTTCCAGAGAATGAAGCCCCCATAGATACAAATCTGATAGAGCTCGATACAAAGTAAGAGACTAAAATACACCCCTCCCCCAATTCCCACATTCCACGTGGGAATGGGAAATGTGGCGGTTGCATGGCACCCCCCAACCCGCTATCGCCTGCTGTGCCGTGGGATTGGCACGTGTGGTTAACCCCACGCATGTCACCTGTAATGCATGACTTGTGCTGTTCCCCTCTCTCTTCTCTCCTTCGCCCTTTTCTGCATGGCTTTCCAAAAAACAGGAGAAAATGCAGTAAGAGCCTGCTGGGATCGTGTTGGGGGTGGGGGAGGTTGTCACCACGGTGTTCCCTGGGCTGGTGATATGTTTGGGAGGTTATTTTATCCACCCAGCTACTCCCTAGGGGCAGGTCTGCAGTTCCCCCAGAGTGGGGCAAATGCCAGTGGCCCTGGTAATGCTGCACCTGCTGGAGAGCTTGAGGGCTCTTTGTTGGGTGCATTGGGCAAGTATTAATAAGGCCGTGAAAACCAAGGCTGTTTGCTGAGGGATGCAGGGTTTTGGGGCCCCCTGAGCTGCTGGAATGTCATGGCGGTGCAGGTTGAGTTCGCCGGGTGAGCTGAGACAGCTTTGCGGGGCAGGGGGTGTTTCACCTTGCACCCCACCTAAACCCCTCTCCCTTGTGTCCCCGCTAGTGATGATGACATTGTGTTCGAAGACTTCGCCCGCCAGCGACTCAAAGGCATGAAGGATGACAAGGAGGATGAGGAAGAGCGGACAAATTCCCCGCAGCTCAATGACAGATAAGCGAGCCCCTGCTGCTCGCCACCCTGCCCCAGGGACACCCCTACATTAGGCTGCTTCTCTTTTCTATAATTAATTTTGTTTTCTACCTGTACTGGGAGCCTACGGATCACCCGATGGCCACAGGACCTGTAACCGTCCAGCTGTGCCGTGTTGTCTCTTCATCCAGCTGCCAGAGCTGCTGTTTCCCGTACAGGGCACAGCCAGGGGGGCACTGGAGGCAGTGGGGCTCACTATAACCCCATCCATGTCCAGCCCCCTGCCACTTACCAGAGCCCTTTCCTATGAGCTGCCTCTTTTATGTGTTTTATATAAGCCCACTCTCAACACCAGTTTGCTGCGGGGAAGGGGGCTGCAGCAGAATGGGGGGGTGTCTTTTCTAGGCAGCCTTCTCATGGGAAAAGGCTCCTGTGCACCTCAGTGTCCCCTCCTTTCACCCATGGCCAGTCCCCCTCTATCCGGCCCTGCTGCATGTGTTCCCCTGGGATGCACGAGCCTGGCTTTGACTTTGGACCCTGCCCCAGCTGCTCCAAAGCGGGTGGGCAGCACCCACCCTTCTCTTCCCCCAAGTACCCCCAAAGTGGCCAACCCAGGGGTCCTCCCAGCTGCATTCATTTTCACACCGGTGTAATCTCCTTGGAGGAAACCAGCTCAGAGCTGGGAGCTGCTGGGGCAAGGTTAAGGCCGCAGAGCGGACCCTGTGGGTCCGTTCCGTTGGCCACGCTCTGCTTGCTCTGGGAGAGGTCTCAAATACCTCTTCACAGCCATGGCAGGATCATGACAGAATAGCCTTGTCCCCAGCAGGATGTTGCCAGGGATACTTTTATCCTGCCAAGCTGCAAAGCCCTCCTGATTGATGTTTCTCCGCCTGCATGGGATCTAGCACCTCTTTGAGGGTGGGGGAGAGGCAGGGCATTGTACCTCCCGGGTTGGTGGTGCCTGGACCCCCTCCCCCTCCCAAGGGTCTCTGGTCCCCCACCACCGAGAGGCCATTCCCACTATTAATTGTGCTGTTGCGGTCAGCATTGTCATCTGAGAGCATTTTGTGGGGATAGCTCCATCCCCCACACCTGGTTTGTGGGGTGCTGAGCTGAGCCCACCCCCTTCCCCCCGTAATTTTTGGGTAAAGCTGATGGGCAGCGTGGTACTTCCTTTTGTAAAGTGGTTCCTTTGTACTGATCATTGATACCTGCTGCTTTGGTTTCTCCACCCTGTCTGTGATGTTTCTGTGTTCTGTCAAATAAATTATTCTAGTTTATTAAACTCAGAAAAAAAAAATAGAAAAAATAGTAAAATAGAGTCCCAATGCCTGGACACTTCTGCTGGCTAAGGACAGGGGAGCTGGCAGAGGCAGAAAGTCACAGAACCATGGAATGGTTTGAGGTGGAAGCAACCTTGAAGCTTATCCAGTTCCAACCCCCTGCCATGGGCAGGGACACCTTCCACTAGACCTGGTTGCTCCAAATCCCGTCCAGCCTGGTCTCGAACACTTCCAGGGATGTGGCAGCCACAGCTTCTCTGGGCAACCTGTGCCAGGGCCTCACCACCCTCACAGGGGAATTTTTTCCCTCCTGCACAAGGACCTGCCCTGCTCATGCCACCCCATCCCTCTTGCTGATGACAGGATCCCTGGCATGCAGAGACACATAGAGAGGAGCCAAGGAGATGAAGGATTCTGTAGCCTGCAGCAGGGACTGGGCATTAGTTTGGAAATGAAAATGCATGCCCATGCAGTACCTGATGAGCACAGGGCCCTAACGAGCTGCTTGTTAAACAAGCTGTATCAGTCTGTGTCCTGCTGAGGAACTGCTCAGGGCTGATTGTTTTAAGGATCACAGAATCATGGAGGTTGGAAAAACCCCCTAAGACCATAGAGTCCAATGGTTACCCCAGCCCTGCCAAGGCCACTAAACCATGTTTCCAAGAGCCACATCCAAACATCTGTTAATGCTGCAGGGAGCTTCTCATCCCCTTTGAGAGCAACAGGAGCCAGGAATGGGGGATGAGCCAAATAACACCTCCATTTATTTATGGGCCTGAATTTGGAGACCCCCATGGAAGGGCTGTGGCTTGTTCCCTCACAGGCAAGGAAGGAGAAGTTTTGCCAGGGGAGGTTTAGATTGGATATTAGGGAGAATTCCTTCCTTGAAAGGATTGTCCAGCCTTGGGACAGGCTGCCCAGGGCAGTGGTGGAGTTCCCATCCCTGAAGGGATTTAAGAGATGTGTAGATGTGGCAACTGAGGACATACATGGATTAGTGGTGGGCTTGGCTGTGTGTGGATAAAGATTTGTCTCAATGATTTTAAAGAGCTTTTCCAACGTGAATGATTCCATGATTCTATGTCCCCAGCTGTGTTACCTTGCCCAGGGGTTAAAACTCTGTGGCCTCAGTGAAGACACGCCTTCTGGAGGACCTTTCTGAGGTCCCAGGGAGAGCAGAGGTTGAACACATTTATATCCCATGCAGCCTGAGCTCCCCTTGCCATGCTGATGCTGTGGGGAGGGAGAGACTGTCCTTACGTTGGTCCACTTCATGGGTGTCAGCATTTGTGCCAGAGACTGTCCCAACCTTCTCCACCAAAGACAGACCTGGCTCCAGCAAAGACAAAGCCCCTACAATCACACAACCAGGCTCTGATCCCACATGGGCATTGACAGAGGCTCCACGTGGTGCATTCCTGGGAGCAATGTCCCTTTAGCCTACTGCAACACTCCAGATCCGTCCTGTATGCATAATCCCTTCCCACAGCATCTGTGAGTATTTAATATTTCTGACATCTCCAGCCCCATCAAATCTGGTTCAAGCTGGACAAGAAGGCTTAAGTTATTTTAGGAAAAAAAGGGAAGTTCAGATGGGTACAAACGGAGCTATTGCTTAAGCCCCGTTTTGAAAGCCAAGCAAATTCAGTTCCCTGTCTTGGTTGCAACTATCTGCATCAGTGAGAGGTGGGAGGGGGTCAGCTCCTCCACATGTCCCAGCGAAGGAGGCAGTGAGGAAGAGGTAGCTGGGGTACTGGGAAGGCTCTACTGGTCTTCTCTCTTCCTCAGAGCCCACCTCCTCCAAGGCGAGACCCTCCCTCTGGGGGGTGTTTTCCCCAGGAAGGAGGAGTCTGCACCAGATTGCCAAATCACCTGCTCCCAGGAGTGCTTGAGGAAAATGTACTGAGCTCCAGGATCCCTCTCGAGGAATCCTTCATGTCTGTGTACTACACACTGCCCTTCCTGGGGCTGCTACAGGTCCCAGTCATGGGGCAGAAAGGCCACCTCCTAAACACAGGAACCTGCGGGTCTTGGTGCAGGGGGAGGGTACTCTCAGCCCTACCACAACCGGAAGGAACTGACTCAATAGCAGATGGAGAGACTAGAGAGCTAGGAGCCCTCCCTGCTGCCCACACTGGGGCAGAAGTGCTCCCAGGCTCTTGGTCAGAACCCATTTCCCCCAGTTCAGCTCTGGCTCAGCTGGATTGGTTTTGCTGTGGGCCCTGGGCAGTGGAAAGGATGCTCAGGCACCCCTGCAGGAGAGCTCAGCTCCTCCAGGACTCAAACAGGCTTTTCCCTTCACTGATGGTGGTGACACAGACCCATGGCTTTAGTAAGTAACAAAGCATCAACATCGCCAGCCTTGGGCAGGACATACTGCCCCTGCTTCACCTGCTGCTGGGCAGAGTTTTGGGATGAGTGGAGGCTCCAGGCTCAGCCGCCAGGCAGACAGCTGTTGCCATGGCAGAGAGTGAGTCAGTACAGCGCACTCCCAGTGTAAAGTTTCCCCAGGTGCTCTCAAAGTACAGCCTTCACCCCACCTCACTTGTCTTCAACCCCTCCTCACCGCAGCTGATACCCAGGGCAGAAAGGAGCCCTTTGCAGGCAGGTTTTTATTTCTCAATTAACACCTTGGTGACAGTGTGGGTGTTACAGGAGCCTGCTTCCTCAGCCCAGGAAAATCACATCAGTTCCATCAAATCTAAACTTGCAGTTGATGGGAAAAGAGCCAAAGGACACCCATGCCTTGTCTCAGACCAGGTGCTCTCAGGATCTAGAGGGGGAGGGGCAGAGCTTGGAGTAGGCTGGGGCTGGAAAGATTGTTCCTTACGCAGGCTGCAAGAAGGAACACAAGTGGTTACACTGAAACTTCCTGAGCGAAGGCCAGGCCACTGCTGGTGACACAAATGCACGTGATAAATGTTAACAAACCT
>VXAC01006008.1:284743-377358 GCA_013399225.1 Rhipidura dahli
CTTCCCCTTGGTGCTCTGGGCCTGGAATACAGTGGGTAAATATTCCACAGAAGACCCTATTTCCTCAAATTCCTGTTTTTTTCATAAAATCGGAGAATGGTTTGGTTTGGAAGGGACCTCAAAGCTCATCCAGTTTCAATCCAACTGCCATGGGCAGGGACACCTTCCACTAGACCTGGTTGCTGAAAGATCCATCCAACCTGGCCTTGGACACATCCAGGGATGAGGCAGCAGCAGTCTCTCTGGGCAACCTATGCCAGGGCCTCCCCACTCTCACAGGGAAGAATTTCTTACCAATATTTCATCTAACCCTGCCCTCCGACAGTGTGAAGCCATTCCTTGTCCTGTCACTCCAGGCCCTTGTCAAGTCTCTCTCCTTTTTGACCCTCTCCCTTTCTGCAGACATGACACAAGCCTATGATCAAACAAGAGCAGGATGTTCTCTGCCAGCAGCCACAGTCAGAACCACAGGCACGGCTCTCATCTGAAGGCTGGTACACAGGAGAACAAGTAACAACATTTTTACTATTATTAAAATAGAAACTTTACAGTTGGTTCTGCTCACTCCAAACAGTATCTTCAGGCAAACAGACACCCTGCAGCCAACATAAACTAGAGTAAAGGCAGGAAATGCCCAATCTCACTTAAACACCATCTACCCACACTTCCCACAGGGCTGAACCCAGTCCCAGACATGCAGAGAACCATCACTTGCTGCTGACAACAAAGTTCTGGGTTTCTGCAAATGCCATGTGTGCACAGTGACCAGGGGAGGGTCCCCGCTGCCACCTGCTCCACCAAATGCATGGCCTTTGTGAACGAAGATGGGCTCTGCTTCCCTGCCAGAGCTGTCCCAGCTCTGTGTGTCATACACATGCACGGTGCCATCAAAACCTTGGACAAAATGGAATTAGAGAGTGCAGAAATTAGTTGCTTTGCTCTAGTCCAGCTGGGCTCAGGATCACCTCCCAGCAGGAACAAGGAAAAATAGCCCCACTAAAAGCCTGTGAGAAGAGAGCAGCTCTGCCTCTGAGGAGCATGTCTCAAGAAAACAGCTGCTGGGAAGAGCCTGGACCAGATCCCTATAATTTGTGGATTCATGAGTGTGAACATGCAAGGCTCTGGTCAAGAGGCAGCCTAGCTGCCCAGCTGGCATTATCAATGCTGTATCCTGCAGCCAGGCTGTCACTGGCACTATCAGAGCGGTGCTTATGGTCAGCCTGGGGCCTTTGATCTCACAGAAGGGCAGCAGGCATCTCTCAGAACCCACCCAGGCCCCTTCTGGAGCTGTTGGAAAGAGGCAGCTGCAGAGGATGATTAGCTGGCATCTCTGCTGGCTCCAGGGGCAGCTCTGAAAAGCCACCTTATCATGGGGGTTTTAGGTGGAGTGAACTGAGCCTTGACAAAAGTATAAATCAAAAAAGTACCCAGAAAAGGAGATCTCTGCCCATAGCACCTACCTGAAATAGCAAGGCAGCCTTCCAGAGCAGGAGCCCAGGAGACACACAGGAACTCTGCACCGGAGCCAGGAGAGGGGACTCTGGCCTTTGCCGAGGCCAAGAATTCAGATGTTTTCCTGAGATCTGTCAGGGTGAGGAGCCCTGTGCTTGAGAGGCGAGCCACGGGCTGGGAGCTCGGCTCCCAGCCCTGATCTCCATGCCTGGTGCCCATGCACCAGTGCTCGCTGCATGGCACCGAGGGCACTGACATGGCTTCCACGAGACTCTGCGGCTGCCGGATGTCGGCCAGGCACAGTTGGCCTGTGGCGCAGCACAGAAGCAGTGTGTTGCAGTCCAGAAAGGCCAAGCCACTGAGCTCCTCGCTGCCTCCAGGAGCTGGAAAAGAGAGGCAGGTCTCAGGTCCAATGAGGAGCATTTTCAGGACTTCTGTGCTGCAGTATTGCCTGAGAAAGCAAGCAGGATGTATGCTCAGGAGTTATGTGTCCAGGGCCCCCAACCTCAGGACATGGAGCTGCTGGAATGAGTCCAGAGGAGGCCATGGAGATGCTCTGAGGGCTACAGCCCCTCTGCCCTGGTCACAGACTGGGAGAGCTTGGGGTGTTCAGCCTAGAGAAGAGAAGGCTCCAGAGAGAAGCAGCCCCTTCCAGTGCCTAACAGGGCTCCAAGAGAGCTGGAGAGGGACTTTGGACAAGGGCCTGGAGTGACAGGATGTGGGTGTATGGGTTTACACTGACAGAGGGCAGGGTTAAATGGGATACTGGGCAGAAATTCTAGGCTGTGAGGGTGGTAAGGCCCTAACACAAGCTGTCCAGAGAAGCTATGGCTGCCTCATGTCTTCAAGTTGTTTGGGGCTTGGAGCAACCTCGTCTAGTGGAAGGGGCAGGGGGTTGGAATGACATGAGCTTCAAATATCTCTTCCAAGGCAAACCACTCCCGAGATTCTGTGAGTCCCTGTGGCACAAGGACAATCACAAACAGACCTTCCTTTTCCTCAGCACTGTGATACTGCAACTGGACACACACATCCCCTCTTCCCTCCCCAGGGATGAGCTCTGTGGGGACTGAGTCTCACTGTGTAGGTGAAGGCAGAGAGTCCTCAGATCCCCAAGGAAACCAGACCTGCACCCACCACCTGTCGTAACCAGGCTGTCATCTCCCATGTTTGGGACAGCACACACAGCAACCCTCTGCGAACCCAGTTCTCCACACTGAAACTATCCGCACACTCTGGTAGTGCCAAGATTTGGGGCAGAATCGTGATAAACCAGTGTAATGAAAGTTGTAAGCAGCTGGAGATGGACCTGACCATTGTCATCTCTTTCCTCAAGACCATATACTTGTGGCAAATATCTTTACAACCACTTGCATGTGCCCAAAAGTACCTGCTCAGTGAAATGTTTGCTACTCAAGCAGTTAGCATTTACTCAAACCCCACCTTTCCAAAAATCAGGTATTAGGCTTGCCTTGAATACCTGCTGTGTAGATATTTTTCCTTGATTCAACCTCTGTAATTTGGACTCTGTCAAGTCTTGAGCCGTGAAGGACCCATGGAGCTCTGGCTGAAATGGTGGCAATTTTAGCCCAGGATTGCCCAGTGCCATTTTCTGTTGCTATGGAGCTTACGGATTTGATAACATCTATTAGGAAGAGACAGAAACAGCTGTAAAACACATTGTGAGCCAAGCAATCCATCAGATTAAGCTGTTTCACAACAATGCCTCACAAAGCTAAAACTGACCTACAAAACCAATAAGAAATCTAATTATGCCTAACCCGCTCTCCAGGATAAAACCCTTTTCCAATCCATCCAGTAAGGACTGACAAAAAGCCAAGCAAAATGCATGAAAATTTGTGAATCAAGATGTTTATGTTCAATGAAGAAGTTTTCTTCTTCTAATGACTTCCTTTCTGATGGTTTACAAGTATTTCCCAGGAGCAGCCTCAACAATGGTGATTGTTTTTGAAAGAACGATCCATCCCAAAAAGCAATGGATGGAGCTCCTTTATTTCTAGCCATTGGCCTTACTAGGGGGACACTGTGCCAACTACATGCAGTACAAGGCTGCTGTGACAGGCCTAAACATACTAATTCCCTGACTAAGTTTGTGCCATTAAGTCCAAACCACCAAAACTGGTGTAGACTCTTGTCTTGTACCCTTCTTCAGCCTGTGCCACACAAGGGTGGTCCCTCAGGACAAGGAAGTGGCACTCCTCTCCCCATTTAACACAAAGGTAGAAGGGGAAGCTAGAGATGTGTGATGCAACAACTACACTTGAGAAACCACTTGAGCTCAGAAATGCTTACCAGAGTCCTCTGCTGACACCTGCCAGACCTGGAGGGAGCTGTCGGGTGGGCCACTTGTTACCAGCAAGCTGAGGAAACAGAAGAGTCTCACAAAACTCCTCAGGAGCAGAGAAGAGTTTTGCTCGTCCTAGCCTGGGACAAACTGGTCTGCTGCTTCTGTAAGCAGGAGCTCTTGCCTCTGCTTGGAGCAGAGTGGTGGCTGGAAGGACTATAATCCCAGAACTCCTCGTGCAGAGATGCTCCACACAGCCCATGCAAACACAGTCCCAGGCAACGGCATTTATGGCGATATTTTATGAGGATCTCATGAGGAGTAGCTGAGGGAGCTGGGGCCTCAACCTGAAATAAAGAACGATTGGGGGCACCCTTTTGCCCTCTACGACTGCCTGACAGGATGGTGCAGCCAGGTGGGGATTGGGCTCTTCTCCCAAAGAACAAGGGACAGGACAAGAGGAAATAGCCTTAAGTTCCACCAGGGGATGTTTAGGTTGGATACTGGGAAAATTCCTTCCCTGTAAGTGTTGTCCAGCCTTGGCACAGGCTGCCCGGGGCAGGAGTGGAGTTGCCATCCCTGGAGGGATTTAGAAGTCATGTGTGGTACTTGGAGACATGGGTAAGTGGTAGGCTTGGCAGTGCTAGGGGAATGGCTAGAATCAGTGGTCTCAGATGGCTTTTCCAACCTAAATGATTCCATGATTCTGTGATTTAGTTACCACATTTTCCAGAAGGACTAGACTAAGAATGACGCAGACAGCCCCAAAGTAGTCAATGGGGACTTGTGTAGGAGGAGAGACAGAACAAGGGATATAAATCAGCCAGAGGTGTTTGTTTGGTCTAAATCCAGAGCAGGAAAAAAGCCTTCTGAACCTGCAGATAGAGTCTTGCAGAGCAGTGGCACCAGCCACCAGTGTCCTACTCTGCTGCTGAGCACCTCCACGCAGTGCCAAATGCAGAAGGTAGGGAAGGTAGACCAGGAAAACTCTACCAGCCCCTGCTGCTCAGAAGTGGGGTAGGGAGGGATCACTGGTGAAGCAGCAGCAAGTTCTTGGTGTGTCACTGGTCCAGACTCAGACTGGTCTCAGAGCTGGCAGGATTGACCAGCTGGGTTGGGAAGCAGACATGGAAAAGTTTGCTCTCAGTGGGTAAGTTCCCTCTCCATCTCAAATACATCCTGGGAAGAGCCTTGTGGTCATACCTGGTGTCTGGCACATATTTCAGGCTGTATACTGGGCGCTCTGAAAATCCACCACATTCTACCTTGAAATCTCTCTCTGGACACAGGCCCTAGAAATCAGAGGCAAAGTCATTTCTTCACACAATGGTGCACAACTTTTGCTCAGTTATCACAAAAAATGACAGAGACACAAGGCACACTCTTGCTTGGCACACTCTTCTCTATCCAGTGTTGCCTTTTTCAACAGGAGACAGAGGACTGAAGGATCCCAAAATAGTCAGAACAAAAATCTGGAGAGAGCTTCTGCCAAGAGCTCTGCCTGTGTTTGTTGCCATCTGTGCACACCTGGCTCAGGAGCTTTCTGCTTACCCAGCGACCAAACACCACCTTCTACTCTAGTACAGGGGTCACCCACCCAGGGGCCAACCTTGGTGCTCTGCAGGGTGGTTCCCCAGGCCTGGGCTGCTCAGCAAGTCACTTCTTCACTTGCCTTGCTGTTCTCATGTGTCCTCCTTCCCCATGAAATGCTATCATTCACGCACCTGGAAATGAACTGTCCACAACCCAAGCTGTCTGCAGAGCAGCTGTAAGATAACACGACTGGAGAACAACTTATGGAGGTGACTTATGTGCTTTACCTTTCAACCAAAGCTGCTCAGTCCCTGGCCATGCTCTTGTCACAGCAACAGGTAACAGCTCATGAAGGCCACCAAGCCCTGGCTTGCTCTCTGAAAATATCAGGCTAAGGAGGTCAGAGAGGTCTGGTGCCACCATGGCTGCAACACCCACCTGGGTCTCCTTTGTCAGCAGCGTTGGTGGTGGGATCAGCTGCAGGATCTCGTTCCCATCAGACTGTCCATAGCCAGCTACACAGACACCTTGTGGGGGTGGGTGTGAAGAGCCAAGAACACGGTGAGGGCTGCCCCCCTGCCCAGCCCACCCTCCCTGGGGCAAACACGAGTTACTGCACAGTCGATGGACTCCCAGACCCAGAGCTCGAGCCCAGGCTGAACCCGGTACAGCTCCAGCCACTTAGCCCCATTTTTGGGGTCCTGGCCCTGCACCTTGGCCTCCTCTCCGGGACCCCAGCCTGACCCAACCCCACAGCCTCCTTTCCCTCTTCTCCCTCTACATGGGTCCCGGCCCGGCCCCTGGGCCTCCTTATTTCCTCCAGCCAGGCACAACCTCCCCTCCCCGACAGACCCCAGCCCAGTCTCTCTCCTCCCCTCAGCACTCCCCGCCTCGCACTCACGGCTCCCGCAGGCCCATTCGATGAGGCGGGTGGGCGCCTGGAGCTCGAAGGTGTGCAGGTCGCGGTACCTGCGGGGGGAGGGCGGATATGAGGTCGGCGGTGCCGAGGTCAGTGCCGGGTGCCGGGGGTTCGGGGTTCCCTCACAGTCGCAGCGACTGCAGCAGCCACTCGTCCACCGCCTCCATAGGAACGCCCGCCCGCCTGGCGCGCCCGTGATGACGTCACCCGCGAGCGCGCAGCAGTGACGCCACCGTGGCTGAGGCGCCGCCAGGACGGAAAGGACAGTGCGGGAACCCCGCGTGGCGGAGTGGGCTGGGATGGCAGGGACCTCAAAGCTTCCATTCCCCTGCCGTTTTCATTAGAAATCTTATCCCTGCCATATACAAGCAGGAAAGTTATCCTTGCGTTGGTCACTGGCTTGCCAGGAACTTGGTCTTCTGTGTGGCTTAAAGGGGAAAAGTTATATTCTTGGGCCTATACCTCAAATTCGTTGGAATGTACAAAAAATAAGCTTCGACTTTGGTTGGTCACCTCAAAAGAGGAGTGCAAACTCTTTCTTTTCCCTTCTAATGGAAAAACAAATAAGCAGCAGGAATATTTGAACATTAAAGAAGTGCAGAACAATTTTGTTTTCATAATGTTAAGCCTCACCTAAATTACAGCTGGAAAATAATGGGCTTGGGTAACAAAGAAATCCTTTATTGGAGAAAAACCCAACCATCATCTATTTCTCCTTTGGGAGCAGCCAGGTAGGTACCCACAGGTCAAGTGTGCAGGCAGCAGCAATGCATCCTGCTAGCAGGGATGTTAAGGGATATCACTGGCCTCCCCTCTACTTAAAAGAGTGTCTTTGTAGGATAGTCAGTAAAATAGAATTACTCGAAAATTATTATTTCAAAAATATTTTGCTAATTCAATAAAATATAATAATTCAAGAATATTTTAGAAGATTTGGCAGTATAATACATTGAATTTGAAAAAATAAATGTTCAATAAATTCTAAGTTATTTTACTATGCAGAAAGTTTATTTCCCCCAAAACGAAGGAAAAAAGAACAGACACCCCCCCCCACCCCCNAATGAAGGAAAAAAGAACAGACACCGGCCCCCCCCCCAACCCAGAAACAAGCTGATAGGTCCTTAAAAGGCAAGTGAGTGAAGTAAGTGATTGAACATAGAATCATGGAAGGGTTTAGGTTGGAAGAGACTTCAAAGATCATCTCATTCCATCCCTGCTGCCATGGGCAGGGACACCTTCCACTAGACTTAGTTGTTCCAAGCCCTATCCAGCCTGACCTCATCCTGTCAAAAAGGTTTAATAGAAATCTCAGGTTGTAAACCACATAATACAATTTGTTATATCTTAAAAACAAACAAACAAACACAAAAAAACCCCCAGTGGCTTATATATATGAAAATGAATAAAAGCTAAAAATGAGATGGAAATTATTCTGTTACAGGCAGCTGTATCAAAATCAGAAATGAACTGTTCCCTCTGTGTGTATTCATGAGTGGAAAAATACAAGAGATGACTCTGAAAGGGAAAAATGAATTCTTGTAGCAATTTACATGACAAATATGTACTGATTAGTACATGGACTGATTAAACTGTTACATTTTTTCCCCACACAAGATATCACTGGGACAAAAGACTTATCAGCATATACATGTAAAAATTAATAAAAGAAGCAGATGAAAATATTCTTGCTCCATGTTTATCTCCCTGGAGCCAGTTTGTGAGCTGAGCAATTAATATGCAGGACTCTTACAGCAGGAAGTGGACCTGATCACAATTAATGTGACTGACAGCATTCTGGCACCTGATGGCCAAGGCCTGCAGGGTCCAGGTTGGACAGACATCTGCTGTGTTGTGGTCCTTGTCTTGCTGTGTTGACCACGGTCTGCAGCTTCCTGCATCGGCACACCTGGAAGACCCCACCTTGCAGAGCTGCCTCCAGCTCCAGGGCCTGCAACACAAGAAGGGCAGGGAGCTGCTGGAGTGAGTCCAGAGGAGGCCACAGACATGCTCTGAGGGCTGCAGCCCCTCTGCTCTGGAGACAGGCTGGGAGAGCTGGGGGTGTTCAGCCTGGAGAAGAGAAGGCTCTGGGGAGACCTTAGAGCCCCTGCCAGTGCCTAAAGGAGCTGCATGAGAGCTGGAGAGGGACTTTGGACAAGGGCTTGGAGTGTCAGGACAAAGGGGATTGGCTTCACACTGATAGAGAGCAGGACTAGATGGGATATTTGGGAAAAAAATTCTTGGCTGTGAGGGTGGGGAGGCACTGACACAGGTTGTCTAGAGAAGCTGTGGCTGTTGCATCCCTAGAAGTGTTCCAGGCCAGGTTGGTCAGAGCTTGAAGCAAACAGGTGTAGTGGAAGGTGTCCCTGCCCATGGCAGAGGGATGGAACTGGATAAGGCTTAAGGTCCCTTCCATCCCAAACCCTTCTGTTATTCTATGACTTTATGAAGACAGTGGGTGCTGGCATCCCTGGCAGCCCATGGTGTGTGCAGTGACCCTTGGCTCCATGCTTACTCCTGCTTTGTTTGTGCAAGAAACAGCTTCTTGCTCAGGCCAAAAGAGCTGGGCATGCCATTTATTTTCATGCATTCCAGTAATTTAATTGAGCTTTCTGTGTCAGTAATTTTTGAGTACTTTGGCTGATGCACCAGCACCCTGTTGGTGCATTTACCCAGAAACAGCAGAAAATGGAAAGTCATGTGCTGCTTTGGAGGACTCAGAACAAGAGGGAGGTGAAGAGACAGGTCAGTCGTGATTAGCTACCAGGAAGCATTTAGTAACAATAATATGTATTCCCAAGCAAATGTTTTAAAAGTATGCTGTCAAAATTATCTTTACATTACTTCAGTCATATTTGAAGCAATTGAACAGTTGAAGTGTGTGTCATAGTATTGAGGAACACATTGGTTCCTGGTGGAGTGGCTTTAATCAGGCACAGATCATTCCTCCTTTTCCCAGAGCAGTGGCTTAAACAAGTGTCTTGGTTTGGAAGACAGGTGTCTGTCAAGGAAGGCAGGGACTTCCCCTGAAATGGAAAAAATGCAATCCCCCTTCCCTCCGAATTATTATAAATTTGAAATGAAGGAGCTTTCAGGCAAAGATGTGAAGAATAGGAATAACAGTTCTTTACTAATATATATATATAAACCAACCCAAGCCGGCAGCAATAACTGTGGCAGTGCCAGCAAACAGAGCCCCACCCGCAGTGCCCGGCGAGCAGGGTGGGTGCGATGGTTCCCCCGCGGCTGCAGGGGGCGCTCCGGAGCGAGCTCGGCCCTCACGCGGCAATGGCGGCTCAGGGTCTCNCCCCCGGCCCTCCGAGCTGAGTTCCCACCCCCAGGTGCCAGAGTGCAGCCTCCTTGGCCTTCCCCTTTGCTCTCTTAAGCACCCAGCTATCAGTTCCCCAGCAACACACAGAGGGAAAAATTCCTCAAGAGAAAAGAACAGAAAAGGAAAACTTTCAAACCCCAACAACAAGCTGTTAGCGGTGCAGGATGGTGATTTTTATTACCACATCATTAAAACTCACTGTGTTCAGGAGGTTTTTTATGGACATGATGTGGCATACTGGTGCACAAAGCACAGTCCCCAGACAGTGATAAGGCCAGAAACATTTATTAGAAAAGCATACAGTTTTTATAATGTTTTTACCATCAGATTAATGCCTCTAGACAGCCAATAGAATAAATGATTCGAGATCAGACCATTTCTTTCAGACCAAGTGTTTTGTTATAGCATATTGCAAACTATTGTGGTTCTATCTGTTACATTTTAGAAACTTTGTTACATCTTCCCCCCCCAGCTCAGCAGAATAAGCTGTTTTTATTTAACCAAGTGGTCTTTGTTCTTCTTTTACTAAGCCCCCTTTGTTTTCTCACCCCACCAACTCCCCCTTTTTTAAAGTGTTGCAAAGCCATTATGTGTGTGTGTGCATTAGCATGACTTGCTTTATATTTTGATTGACAATCCATTGAATATAAGAAAAGATACATGGCAAACAGCATAATCATCAAAAATGCTACACATCCCATTATTGCTATGGCAACTACATCCTTGACCCAAGGTCCAAAATTGAAACTTCCCAGCAAAGAAAACAAGCCATAAGGATCCCATCCCCAGTTTTGCTGCAGTTGTCCAGACAGCTCCTTCAGTTCCTGAATGCTTTTGTGAATGGACTTGGAGCGGTCACTCAGGTTCATACAGCACATTCCCCTGAAGTCTTCACATCTGTGTTCTTGGGCTAACAATAAGTCTATCGCTGTTCTGTTTTGCAGTGTTGCATGATGTACAGAATTGACATCTGTTAACAATCCTGTTAAAGCATTACTAATAGCGTTACTCTATTTTGTAAGCCAACAACCTAGTTTATTAATTGTGTTCAAGGCGTGCGCAGTACCAATAGAGGAAACTAAAGAACTAAAAAATCTTTTTGTAGGATTCCAGAATTTGGCCTCAGACTCACAGTCAGGGCCAAATGACTCAGCATTACATTTGTTTTACTTATGGCATAGTGTCCAATTAGTTAATGTTTTGAGACCAGGATGAAACATGGTTAAATGACAGAAAGTTCATGGAACTCCCACTGCTTTTCCTGGAATGCCTTTCCGTGCTCTGTTGCCACGTATTAGAAATATGTTATAAGGCAGACTTATTGCATTGATGTTTATGGTGATTTGTGAGGGAGTAGTGAGATTACACCAGGCAGCGGCATTATGGTAAATGCCAGTGCCACTTATGTCAACTCCTGTGTTGTCTGCTTTTGGATCATTAAAGTAAAAACACACAGGAGCTTTTACAGAACCTACTATGTCCAACTCTTGGGTCTGTAGTAAGAGAGCAGGAAAGTCACTTACTTTTCTCATGCCTCCATTAGCACTGCTGTCCTAGTTAAAAAATAGATGTATTTAAGTATTCTATTACCACCAGCTGTGGGCCGTTGACTGTCATCACCTGCTAATGACCCACCCCTGATAACAGATGATGGGCCATCAAGAAACCACCAAATGACTCATGGACTTATCTCACCCTATTGTGAAATGCTCCACCCGGGGGGGGGAGCTGGGCATTCCCACCTGGATATAAACTACCCTTAGAACTGCCTAAGGGGAGCCCTGTCTACTGGGTAACCAGAGGACAAGAGCCACCACGGACTTTCAGCTGGAGACCGGACCTTCCATCGGGTCATCTCTTCCACTGGATCACTTCATTTGGACTGCTTCCACCACCCTAACAGGGTATCAGGTTGTATCTAACTTTGTGCTTTTTTCTTATATTATTTTGCTTGTTTCTAATTTTTTCTATTAATTTCAATCTTGACTTGTGACCTCCCACTGGTTTGTTTTCAAACCAATACAACTGCCCAGGTACCATCCCACAGACTGGTCAGCATTAGATTGCCATGATCCCAAACATCATGATGATCTATGCTTACCTGGAGTTGTACAATCACATGTAACTGTTGGATTGTATAAATTGTTCCATTCATCCTTCATCAAAGGAATGCCAACCAGACATATTTGAAATGGATCACCAGGACTGGTCATGGATATATACAGGGTATATTGGTTAATTGCTTTAGCAAATGTGAGCCAAACATTGGTCTTTGGTTATGGGACCCATGTTTCATTCACCATCCTCAAGAATCTGCTGAGGATGACAGAAAAGGTCACCTATGTTATGCCTACACCCATTGCAACTGATTGCCAAACCAAAATTGTGATGCCTTCAAGCCTTCGTTCTCTCTGGAGCAGGTTTGATGTTCTTTGCAGATAGCCAGTGAACTCCTGTGGATAGAGAAACACAACCATAACCATGCGCCCACGTTAGCAAAGGCAGAGGGCCTAGCCACTGTCTACTCTGCAAATCTTTATAATAAACAAGTGGTTGAGAATCAGTCAAAGCATCATGCGAAAACCTTCTTTCACTTGCTGTTTTGTTATCAAATCTGGAAACATTTAAGAAATTTAAAACAGATGTTGCTTTGTCCAGTTGCTCCTGAGGTGATATACCAAGAGGATTCCCTTTCTTGATTAAGAAGCATTTTTTTTAAAAGGGCATGTGTGCATTCTACAATAGCTTGACCTGTTGAGGAATGAGGTATGCCAGTTAAATGATGTATACCTCAAAACTGAACTGAAAAAAGTTTTTCATTGGTTGTGGGACATATGTTGAATCATTATCAATTTTCACTACTTTAGGAACTCCTAAAGTATTAATAGCTTGTAACATGTGTTTAATGACATCTCTTCCCTTTTCTCCTGTATGAGCAGATGACAGTGGCCAAAAACTGATGCAGAAGATGATGGCAGGCAGTGGCATTAGCAGGCATCAGCCCTTTTTTTACCCCACTGCACAACCTTTTATTCCTTTCTCCTGTATCACTCACATGCTTCTTATTGCAGAAATCAACACACACCTTCAGGGATACAGCTGTAACTTAACAAAGTTGAGGCTGCCCGCAGCCCACACCTGTTCTCCTACAAGTGGAGGTGACAAAAAATTTGGAATATGTTTCAACAGATATATGCATGTATTGGGAGGTGTTAAAAGAGGAAATGTGTGTAACATCTGTTTATTAAATATCACTGACACCTAATCCTCTTGGATTTGTACCAAAGTAGGTGAAGGTGTTAAACATGCACAATCAGGGCAAGAATGAACAATTTGTCTAGCTTGAGAAAGAGTAAGATTATATTGTTTGCCCAAAGCTTTTGTATTCTGATGATAAAATTAATGTGACAACTTTGCCTGTGTAATCTGATTTGGAACTGTTGCCGTCTTAGGGCATCCACAACTGCATTGCTTTCCACCAGAAGTCTAGGTAAAGATGTATGAGACTAAAGATGTATAACACAAAACCAATGAGACTTGTATTGAACATAATCATACAAAGTAGATAACAATATAAAAAAAAATTGCATGTACTTCTTTTAGAAAGGAATGTTCATTTTGGTTTAAAATACTAATTACATACAAGGAATCTGTTATTAAGTTAAAGGGCTCATTTTTGAGCAATCAAAAGGCCTCTAATAGAGGTTGCTAATTCAATTAGCTGTGTTGATCTTTGCTGAAAAATCACAGAGTTTTCTTAATCCCCTGCTGAATTTTTCCAGGCAACAACAGCTTTCTGGGTTTTCCCAGAGCAATCGATGAAAACCGTCTTTGCTTCAGGCAGGGGCTGTGACAATGTTAGAAAATGTGGCTGTAAAGAAAGATCTTTTGAACATTGCAAGAGTTTGTTTTTAGGCAAAGAATTAACAATGTTTCTCAAGAAGCCTGTCAGGGCAGTCTGTAAAGATAACAATTCTCGAAACATCCTGAGAAGAGCCTGCAGACAAAGGCATGTGAATGTGAGAAGCATCTTCCTCACTTAGGATACGGCGTTTTTTTCATCTTGTGGAAACAAGTCTAACAATCATGTTAAACAATGTGGTTATTGTTTTTGAAAATGCATGAAATAAAAATATCCATTCTAGCATCCACAACTGTTGCTTATCATCACACCACTGTGCTATTAGTGCATATGGTTGGAATTCAGCCAGGATAAGAAAAAGCCTCCATGGTAAATTCTGCTTGTCGTTTGGATAAAAAAAGAGGTCTGAATTTTATCTGTTACAAGTTGCAATGCTTCACGGGCTTCTGCATCTAGCTAGCAAGGAGATGTTAAATCTATGTCTCCCCTAAGGAAATTAAACAAGGGTGGTAATTCCTCAGTGGAGACATTAAGGGTAGGTCTGAGCCAAATAATAGTTCCTAATAATTTTTGCAAATGATTTTGTGTTTTAATAGAGGTCTTCAGCACAATGGGCTGAGGAACAATTTTTTGTTTAAATAATAGAAACCCTAGGTATTTCCAAGGTGGTGCAGTTTGAATCTTGTCTGCTGCAAAACAAAGACCAAATTTGTCAAGAGAAAGATACAAAAAGGCGAAACACTTTTGCAATACAACAGTCATCTGCTGCTAGTAGTCTATCATCCATATAATGATACAACAAAACCTTTGAAAATTGTTGCCGCAATTGCTACCAAAATTGCTACCACAAACTGGCATTTTGTAGGACTGTTTTTCATTCCTTGTGGTAATACAATCCAGTGATATCCTTGCATAGGTTCACTGTTGTTCAAGGATGGTAATGAAAAAGCAAAACGAGGTGCATCATCAGGGTATAATGCAATTGTGAGAAAACAATCTTATAAGTCAATAATTAACAATTCCCAATTTTCAGGTATCATTGCTAGATTAGGAATTCCAGGTTGTTGTATGCCCATTGGGGTCATTACTGATTTGATAGCTCTTAGATCTTGTAAGAGTCTCCATTTGCCAGTCTTTTTTGGAATGACAAATATTGGGATGTTCCATGGGCTAGTAGAAGGAACTGTATTTCCCAGACCTAACTGTTCTTTGACTAATTTTTGTGCTTGTTGCAGCTTGTCTTTTTTTGAGGGGCCACTGAGGGACCTACACAGGAGTATTCATGTTCCATTTGAGTTTGTCTTGGCTGCACATTCGTGGCCCCCTTTAAAAACTTGTTGTCAAAATCAGTCCCCACTGTGACAAATCTCTTCCCCACAGTGTACATGGAGTAGAAAGTACTTATGGTTTGAACTGTGCTTTTCCCTTCTGGCCCATATACTGTGAATTCTTTTGCTGACTGCTGTGGCACTTGCTGACGTCCAATGCTTGTGACCATTGCTGTTGGAGATGTCAAGGGCCATATGGGTGGCCCCTCACTTTTGCTGATGATGGTTATGTCTGCTCCAAAATGTATTAGTCTTGTAAAAGATTTGCCATCTATGACACAGGTTAGAAAAGGTTGTTGCACTGAAAGAAGTTTGGACCAATAAATGTTAGGAGTACCTGTACTCCCAAAACCTCCAGTACCCCTGTTAGCATTGATAGATGCTATTGATACTGTATCTGGCAATATAGGAAGTGGGATGAGTTGAGTAATTCATGATCCTGCTGGAATAGTACAAGGTGGGTTAGGAGTCTAAGCCATGATTTTTATTTCACCTCTAGAATTAGAGTTGATGGTTTCTGGTAAAATAAAAAGTCTACTTATAGATGATGATGATCTCTGAAGTAGTAATGCATGACATTTAAAAGGAAGGGGTCTAGTTAAACCTGTAGGTATAAGGTGAACCAATATGTCGTTTATTGTGGTTGCGGTAGAAACTGCCAAGTCCAAGCCGGCAATGCCTGAGGTTCCCCTGATATCTGGAGCTGTGGGGATTATCTGTGGCTGGATCCTGTTTTGTTGAGGAGCACTGGATGCCGTGCCCCACTTTGAGTTTCCTGGCTTTGGCAGGGGTCTTCAATTTTGGTCAAATTTAGAACGGTATTGGCTACTCCACTGATAGCCTTTTTTGCATATGGGGCACGGCCTGCTAGGATTTTTATTCTTTCGCTCATTCTTTGGGCACTGCTTTCTCTACAGGACCTTCCTCTCCATGGCTGAAGGATTTAATTGTTGCCTGAGTTACTTGTAGCTGTTGAGCTAAAGCAGTTGCCTACAAATGTGCTCTGTATGGTTCCGTAAAAATATGTGCACAGGTTTTGATAAAGACAGTTACAGTAATATCAGGTTCGTTTCTGATTAGATCAGTTGCCTTTCGACAGTCAGGATTTGTATTTTCATAGGCTAAGGATTCCAATAAAGCTTCTGCTGCAGCTGGTAATTCAACTTGCCTATTCAAAACTGCTTGGAAATGATCAAAAAAGGTGATGTAAGGCTCTCGGGATTCTTGCCTTATGGTGGAAAAGCCAGGCTCAGTCTTCTTAACATCCAGTACTCTTCTCAGAGCTTTCATAACCAGCACCCTCACTTGGTTAAATACTTCTGGGGTCATTCTTAATTGATGCCTTATAGATGCCTGAGCTTCCATCCCTGACGGATGATCCCTTGTTATTTCAGCATTACTAGTGTTTATATTTGCTAGTGCCTGCTCTTGACATAAATCTTGGTATTCAGACCACCAAATTGAATACTGCCCTGGTGTCATAACCGATTTAAATAAAGCTTTCCAATCAGCAGGTAACATTATATAGCTTTCTGCAGTAGACTCTATAAGCCCCATCGTATAGGAAGATTGCAGCCCTTTTTCACTCATAGACTTTTGTAACTCCTTAGCTATATCATAAGAAATTTACTCATGATGAGGATGTCTGTTATGATAAATTATGGGCATAGCTTTGAGCTGTTCAACAACTCCTTGATCTACTGCTTGTTTTTGGCAAGTGTCTAAAAAATGTTTTAGCTCAGAGGGCAGCAAAACTTCTTTATCAGTCACATAGGGTGGAGGATTTAATTGCTGTTTTTAACAGCTTTGTGTTACTAGATGGTGCTGCAGCTGTAGTTTTCATCAGTTGTGGTTTCACAATAGGATGTAAATTACAGTCTTTTTAAATTTATGGGATTGCCCTCTGGTTCCTCCTCATTAATTCCCTCCTCCTTTTGCAGAACTACTGGATCATGACACAAAAGTGGTGGTGTTGGTTTGGAAGAAGTATCTGCCAACAGATCTACTGTGGGCTGATCAATTTCGTCAAAATCATGAAAAGATTGTCATGCAGAATAAACAATTCACCATGTAATAAATAAATCAGCATTAACTGCTTGGTTCTCTGATTGATAAGTCTTTAAAGAATCACTCACTCGCTTCCAGTTATCAAATTATACAATTTCTTTACTTCATACTATGGACAGTTAGCCTTCACCCACATAAGGAGTTGTATAAGCTTTCTTTCTTAAATTCTATAACCTTGCTCCCTTGTGATATGAAATAAACAGTTTTTATGAGAGGTTTTTAATTTACTTATATTATTCCCCATCATATATATATATAGGGTGGTGGGTTTTGTTTGTTGGGTTTTTTGTCTGTTTCTTTTTGTTTATCTATAAAATTTAAATTTTCCCCAACTGCTCACAAGGCTGACCTATAATTGCTCCTTAGCCTGTGACAAGACGGATGTACTCAGTGATTCCTGAAATCCGCCTTTAATACAGTTGGGAATACACCGCTGGTCTAGAATCGTCTCAGAGATTTTGTGTCCCTGTTAATTGGACACAATTTGTGGCATATCCGTGTGCAAAGCACGGTCCCCAGACAATGTTAAGGCCAGAAACATTTATTAGAAAAGCATACAGTTTTTATAATGTTTTTGCCATCAGATTAAAATAACATGCCTCTAGACAGCCAATAGAATAAATGATTCGAGCATCAGACCATTTCTTTCAGACCAAGTGTTTTGTTATAGCATATTGCAAACTACTGTGGTTCTATCTGTTACATTTTAGAAACTTTGTTACATCTTCCCCCTGGCTCAGCAGAATAAGCTGTTTTTATTTAACCAAGTGGTCTTTGTTCTTCTTTGTTTTCTCGCCCCACAACATGAACTGATGTAGCATCATAGTTTCGTTGCACGTATTATTTTTAAAATAAAAGGGGGTAGGGCTACTTTAGGATAGTGTCCGGTGGGCACAAGCAGGATCTAGAGACCAGAAACCTCCTGGAAGCGAACAAATGATTCTGCAGTTATTGACGTAGGTTCAGGAGCTTTAAAGCTTACAACACATTGCAAAAGCCCAAAGTGGTGTTACTCAACCTAATCCAGAATTTCCCATAAGTACGAGAACACAGAGTAATTATGCATTAGAGAAGGATTAATGAATATAATGGGTAATCATGGTGAAAGCAGAGGGATCCAGAGACAGAGCACAGTTGTAGTTGGAGTTTTCTTGGCAACCAGGGGATTACCTGGCACTGCCTATGCTAAATCAGCTCACTGATGCAGGCTCTTGCATGTGCTTAGACCATTTCTTAATCATTACATTTGACAGCACAAAAATTGTGTCAAAGGGAGAATTGAGTGGGGCCAAGTATTTCTTGTTTGTGCCCTTTGTGCATTTATCTGTTCATGGGCAGCTCCATGGTTAAAATTTGCTTTAAGTGTGACAGGCATGGGATGGGTAGAGCTTATTGACTTCTACAGTTTGTACATCCAGCATGTTAGTTGCTGGCAGTAATTGGTTGGTTAATGGGTAATCTGGGGAAGGTATTCCAAAATCACAGAATTCCAGAAGAGTTTGTGATGGAAGGGACCTTTAAAAGGTTATCCAGTTCAACATCCCTGCCATAGGCAGAGACACCCTCCACTAGACCTGGTTGCTCCAAGATACATCCAGCCTGGAACACTTTCAGGGGTGGGACAGCCACGACTTCTCTGGACAACCTGTTCCAGTGCCTCCCCACATTCATACAGAAGAATTTCTTCCCAATATCCTATCTAACCCTGCCCTCTGGCAGTGGGAAGCCATTCCCCCTCATCCTGTCACTCCAGGCCCTTGCCCAAAGTCCCTCTCCAGCTCTCCTGGAGCCCCCTTTAGGCAAGGTCTCCCTGGAGCCTTCTCTTCTCCAGGCTGAACACCCCCAGCTCTCCCAGCCTGTCTCCACAGCAGAGGGGCTGCAGCCCTCAGAGCATGTCTGTGGCCTCCTCTGGGCTCGCTCCTGCAGCTCCACGTCCTTCTTGTGTTGCAGGCCCTGGAGCTGGATGCATTCTTTTCCTCCCAGTGTGGTGTTGTTCAGTGGCAGCATTGCTCCTTTCTGATAGGGTGAGTGTACAGTAAGACTGTCCAGGTGGCATTTGTGATCTGCAGATTTCGTCAAGCAACAAGGAGAACAAGAAGTTAACCCTATACAATCGTGGGTGGCTTCTTTGGCACAAGGTGGGGGATGGAAATGAGGAAGAGATGTTAGCATTCCCCTTGCATAGTTCCTAGGTGCTCTGGTGGTAGAAGAGAGGAGGAGGGGTTGCTGTCTCTCAGAAAGACAACTTTCTAAAGGCTTTGGCTTTTGCAGACCTGGCTAAAAAGATGCGATTGCTGAAGTCATTTTAAGCATGGGGACTCACCTCTCTGCCAAACAAATAGCACAAAATGATGATGATGATGGTTATTATTAATGCTATAAATTATCCCCTTGTCATGGTAGGTTATCAGTAAATTCAGTGAAACTGTAGCAATTTATAAAACTATGTGAGTGCTGATAAGTAATTTTTTCATCTGAATGCTTCATACTGTTATCAGGAGGCAGCATCTCTGAATGTCACTCCATATTTTGTTCACCCAATGCAATCACAGTGCACTGGTATTGGCCAGGCTGTCGCTATAAATAATCCACACTCAAAGGTACAAAAATAACATTTTATCTCAGCTCTGTTGAAAGCAGGAACAGCAATGACAAAAGTCTTCACAAGCTTCAAAAGCATTCATACAAATCAAAGCAAATATGCTGGGTTTTTTTAACCAAGATGTTTCTGAAAACAACCATATCAGTCATATCCGATATCAAATTATGTCAGACCAAACTATTTTCCTTTAAAAACATGGAGACAGAGTTTCTCAACAGAAAAGAAACAGCAGAGGGGTACATTTTGGCATTGCTAAAGCTTTTTATTTTGGTGTGTTATTTAAGCAAACTGTGGTGGCAGAATTTAGATTTGCCATAGAATTTAGGTGAATACTAAACAAAGACAGAGAGTGCAGTTGTTGATCTTAATTGCCAAGATGCAAAGATGCATTAAATGAAGTCAGAGCCAGAGCAGGACTGTGCAATATCTATCCCAGCAGCCTGCAGCTAACACAGCCTGCTGGTAGATTTGCAGAGAACTCCATCAGAGAAGTATGATGAGTGGAAAGGAGACTTGAAATTCTTCTGCTGTTCAATGAGGGAAAAGAAAAGCAAAGGAATGGGATGTAGAAGCAGGAGTCACTGATGTCAGTAAAAGAAGTGATGTAACCTGCCCCCATACTCAGTGATCACAGGACTTCAGAGCAGAGGCACCTGGCTGTAGTCCCAAAGACTGGCACCTCCCAGGTGCTGCAGGAGGGTAGGGAAAGGCAGAGCACTGGAAGGTGTTCAGAAGTTTTCCTAAATGGGGAAATTACAGGGGAATTACATCCTCAGGACAAATATTTCTGACACCCTAATAAGGAAGATTCAGCTCATTGCAGGAGGTTGCCCTGACATGTTGTCTCCATCCTTGGAGGTGTTCAAGATCTAGATGGATAATCTGGTGTCACCAGGTCAGACTGACTCTGTGTGGATGAGGAGGCTGAACCTGAGACTGCCTGAGATCCCTTCCACCTGGGTCATCCTATAATCCTATGAGGTGGAGCTCAAAACTGTTGTCCCGTTTCAAGCTGCCACCATCCCTCCCCCACCTGCCACTCATTCTCTCCCATCTTGTCTTGTTATGTTCCACCTCCACTTACCACCTGGGCCCTCTCCTCTGAAATTGCACTGGTATCCAGCCGCCCCCAAGACCTAAGCTTGTGCCTTTCCCATCGGCACATAACTGAATTCCAGAAATCAGGATTCTGTTGATGCTGAAATTATCATTCTTCCCATCAGAGCATTTAAATGGAAACTGCTGCATCACATGTGCTTGTCATGCCTCCTCGCACCCAGGGGCGTGGTGCTGGGCAATAGCCCAGCTCAGCCCATCTTCTGCCCATGGCATGAGACTTCTCTCCTGGACAGACAACCTGGAAGGAAGGCCCCCATCTTCCTAGGTCACTTGTGACTCCCCAGGTAACAGCCTCGAAGGAATGGTGTTGAGAGCATGGTTGCAAAGCAGAGGGAAGACAAAAGTTGCAGGGTGGCATCAGCCTTTTTGGAACCCTTTGGTGACACCCAGCAGAAAAGACAAAGCACAATGGACAGGGCATGAGGCTGCAGGAGCAAAACTGGAGCAACACGTGAAGGGTCAGAGCCAGCCAGGGCCAGAGAAAAGCTTCTGTGTGTGGGTTTGTGGCAAGGGGAACACCAAATAATCAGTTTTGAGGTGGACAAAGCGATAAGAGCATTGGTGCAGTATTTAGGGATTCAGGGCAGTGTGTGAGATAAGGATGCTTTTGCTTTGCCTCTGTTTGCTTCCCAGTGCTGGTGATAGCCCCTGCTCCATTTTTGGGGCAGTTAATGGTGCTGGCCAGATGGTTTCAGAGAGCTCCCATGGTTGTTTTCATGCCTTTTCCCAAGTGTTATCACCTAATATCCAATTTGTTAGTGCATGCCCTGTGTAAATCAAAGCCAACACACGACTGCTCTATTGCGCAGGATCACGACAGCTCTTCCCAAATCAGTTGTTACCCTTCATATTTGTGTCATGGGAAGCTTTGCCCCTTGCTCCTTTTCCTTCTCTGCCAGAAGCACGTCAAACTACGTGGGATTCAAGACCCCAACTGTCTTCCATTTACTTTCTAGCCTTGTGAACAACGTCTTTATTAACCAGGTACTGAGAGGAGACTTTTTTTAACCCGTGGCAACTTTGTTCCCTTTTGGGATTTTTTTGGGGGGAGTAAGAGACAGAAAGTAGGGATTATTCAAGGAGGAATTGCATACAGAGACATCTGAAGTGGATGGAGTAATGCTGACAGACTTTTGTATACTCTCTGTCTTGGTTTAAAAGACGGGTGTCTGTCAAGGAAGGTGGGAACCTTCCTGGGATGGAAAACATGACCCCTTCTCTCCAAATTATTATAACTTTGAAATTAAGGGGCTTTCAAGCAAAGATATGGGAAAAGGAATAACAGTTCCTTACTAGAATATAAATAACAAGGCAAACAAACACCCCCACCGGCAGCAACAGCAATCAGAGCCAGGAGCCCAGTGACAGCCTTCTCTGGGCTGTCAGGCCCTGTCCCCTCGGTGCAGTTCCGGTCACAGCCGGCAGGGGCGCTGTTGGCTCCCGGCCGGGCAGGGCGGGTGCGATGGTTCCCCCGCGCCTGCAGGGGGCGCTGTGGCGCGAGCGCAGCTGGCTCTCTGCATTGGCAATGGCACCTGGGACGATGGGGGAGAATGCAGGTTGCTCCCTTTGCAAACTCGCGAGGAGCAGCTGGTCTCAGTGCCACTCTGAGTGGTGAGCTGAGCAGCGGACTGGAATGGCAGAGTTGAGCACACCCCTGGATGGCAAACAAAGTGTAGCAAAAAGCCCCCGTCAGCTGCAGAAACAGCGGGGGGGTTGGGCTGCCCTGGGAGGAGAGAAAAGGTGGAGGGGGGGAAGGGGGGTGTTTCAGATTTTTTCTCTTTTCTCTGGCTCTCACATGTCCCATGTGATATCCTGCTGATGGCAGCAGCAACCGGGCTCCCACAAGCAATCGGGAGGTGCTTCTTGTGGAGAGAAGAAAGGGGTGGGTGGTCCCGGGTTTCCCCTGAGGCACCCAAGCAGATGGTGAGGGTCTCTCCCAGTGAGGTCAGTGTTGAAAGGTCTCAGTTCAACTGCTGCTCTTGTGAGCAGAGGCTCANGCTCTCTGCATTGGCAATGGCACCTGGGACGATGGGGGAGAATGCAGGTTGCTCCCTTTGCAAACTCGCGAGGAGCAGCTGGTCTCAGTGCCACTCTGAGTGGTGAGCTGAGCAGCGGACTGGAATGGCAGAGTTGAGCACACCCCTGGATGGCAAACAAAGTGTAGCAAAAAGCCCCCGTCAGCTGCAGAAACAGCGGGGGGGTTGGGCTGCCCTGGGAGGAGAGAAAAGGTGGAGGGGGGGAAGGGGGGTGTTTCAGATTTTTTCTCTTTTCTCTGGCTCTCACATGTCCCATGTGATATCCTGCTGATGGCAGCAGCAACCGGGCTCCCACAAGCAATCGGGAGGTGCTTCTTGTGGAGAGAAGAAAGGGGTGGGTGGTCCCGGGTTTCCCCTGAGGCACCCAAGCAGATGGTGAGGGTCTCTCCCAGTGAGGTCAGTGTTGAAAGGTCTCAGTTCAACTGCTGCTCTTGTGAGCAGAGGCTCACCCATGGTGAGGAGATGTAGTGAAGAACAAAAGTCCTCAGTAGCAGTGAATCCTCTCTGCAGCAGCAGTCCCAAACCAGAACTGTCTCCCCTCTGACTCCTGAGAGAGACAGAGCTGAGCCCAGCCCCTGATCCCCAGCCAAGTCTCGGTTAGTGCTCCCTTCCCTCCCCACCCAACCTCTCATGGTATCTCTGCAATTCCCAAGAGCAAACCCCCAACCAGTGAACTCACTCCCAAACTGAGAGACTGCAGCAACTACATCCCTTCCTGCCTTCTCCTTATCCTGGCTACATCTTTTGTCTCTTAAGTACAATCATTCATCATCTCTTAGGCAAAAAATGGGAGAAAAATTCCCTGAGAGAAAGAAAAAAAAAGGAAAAACCTAACCTTCAATACCCTCATAATAGAAATTCTAGATAATTTGAAAAGCGTAACAGCAAAATGTAGGTAGGCACCAGCCTGGGGGGATGGACCAAGGAGAATACTCTCAGCAGCAAGAAGGGGGAGGAGGGTCTCTATTCATCAGGTCAGGTCAAAGAGGAGCCATCTCATCTCAGACACAGCATCATCCCTGCTCTGAAAAGTCAGGTCACCTTCCCAGGGTATGGGAGAGGTGACATATCAAATCAGACGTCTGCAGGGAAGACCAAGGATTTTGTGACCTGGAAGGTCTGAACTGAAGGACTGACACTGAAAGACCCTGAAAGATGCTCAGCTCTCCACCGGCTTTTCACAGATTTCTGAGGAAGAAAGCCACGAAGCCAGGAAGCTGCAGTAAAACCTGGTTTGGGAGTGGCTTTCCAGTTGTTTCTGGGCTCTCTGGGGTTCAAGTCATATGGCTTTTCTTCTCTGTACAAGAAAAAAGCCTTGCCCTCACTCCTGACTATTTTCAGACTCCCATGGTGTCGTAAATGCACAGCAAAGGTCACACAGCTCCCTGAGAGTGGAGGGAGGCAGTCAAAAGCAGAAAAATCTATGCAGATAGCAAAGGAATAAAGACAGATCTCTGTGTCACCACGTGCTGCATTGTTGGTGCAAATGGATGAAAAATGGTGTTAAACCACCAAGAGAATGATGAGTTCCTTCTCCAGACTGTGGGAGCTTTGCTATGGTACATCCCAGTGGAGAAGCTGCATAAAAAGGGCTCTGCCTGCAGGTACAACCCACTTTACAACCTGCAGATTTACTTTTTTAAATTAAAAACCCCCAATAAATCAAAATATGTTATGTCATTTTCAACCCAGATTTCTATGGCTCTTAAATCTATAAACACCCCTGGAAACCGCATGACTTTGTATTTCCCTGCTGAGCAGCTGAGCAGAACTGATCTATTTTAAGAAGAGCAGTGTCCAGCCCACTCACCCTGGTGACACCAAACATTTCCAGGTGCAGACCCTTCTGCATAGAGAAATACAAGAGGCAAGATGACTTAGGCTTGTGGTTGACTCTTTTTTTTCTTGTTGGCTATGGAAAGGTTGGCTGTGAGGGATGAGAAGGGGGGACATCAAATGAGGGGGATGTTGCTTGTGGCACTCTTCAGAGACTTTCAAGTGACCCCAGTGAGAATTGTGTCTTTTTTGAAGGGAAAGAGGTACATCAGGGTACCCTTGGGTGCATTCTCCATGGTGCGTTGTAGTAGGTGAGGCAAACTTTCAACTCTTGCCTTGCAAAACCAAACAAAAACAACAAAATAAACATGTTTTTGTGTTCTTGTGTTCAATTGTGAGCATAAAGGAACTGTGGAAAAAGATTATCTGCTTTTACAAGAAATTAATGCAGAAAAATTCTGATTGCAAAGTAGATTACATTGATATTATCATTTTAAGCTATTTTTATGTCTTGTTTTGAAAGACAGGTGTCTGTCAAGGAAGGTGGGAACCTCCCTTGGAATGGAAAATGTGACCCCCTTCCCTCCAAATTATTATAACTTTGAAATTAGGGGGCTTTCAGGCAAAGATATGAGAAAAGGAATAACAGTTCTTTACTAGTGCATATAACAAGGCAAACAAACACCCCCACCGGCAGCAACAGCCATCAGAACCAGGAGCCCAGTGACAGCCTTCTCTGGGCTGTCAGGCCCTGTCCCCTCGGTGCAGTTCCGGTCACAGCCGGCAGGGGCGCTGTTGGCTCCCGGCCGGGCAGGGCGGGTGCGATGGTTCCCCCGCGCCTGCAGGGGGCGCTGTGGCGCGAGCGCAGCTGCCTCTCCACACGGTAATGGCGGCGGGAGAGAGAGAGAAGGGGCTCCCTTTGCAAACTCACGGCGGGCAGCCGGTCCTGGTGCCCCTCCGGATGGTGAAATGGCCTGTATCAGGAATCTCGCAGCAGCAGGCTGGAATGGCAGAGGTGAGCAGTCCCTGGGGTGGCAAACAAAATCTAGCAGAAAATCCACAGCTGTAGCAGGAACTGTGGGGACTTGCTCAGACATGGGGTATTGGATTAAAGTGTGGTGAAAAACCCAAAGCAGTGGCAGAAGACTGGGCTTGTCAGTGGCAGCTGGGCTCCCGCAAGCAGCTGAGAGATGCTCCCTCAGAGTGGGCAGTGGGGAAGAGTCCCAGGTTTTCCCCTTGGGCACCCGAATAGGTGGTTAAGTCCTTTTCCGGTGAGTTCAGGTGTTAATAAGGTCCCAGGTCAACACCCGCTCTTACGAGTAAAGGCTCACCCATGGTGGGAGAAGCAGTGGGAGGACAAAAGCTCCGTAGGTGGCAGCAAATCCTCAGGGCAGCAACGGTCCAGCACCAAACCCCACCTGTCTTCACTCCAATACTGAGAGAGAGAGAGACAGAGAGAGAGAGAAGCTGAGCCAAATCCCTCGCCCCCAAGCCAAAATCCCACAGTATCTCTGCCCTTCCCACAGGAATGCCCCTCAGCTACAGTAGTGCAACCAGCTGCACCCCTTCCCCTCCTTGGCTACATCTCTTGCCTCTTAAGTACTGTCATTATCATCTCTTAGGCAACAAATGGGATAACAATTCCCTGTGAGAAAAAGAAAAAAAAAAAAAAAAGAAAAGAAAAATCCTAACCTCCAACTTGTTATAGTGGCTTAAAACAATCTCACCTTTGCTTCGCACACATGTATACATAATTTTCATGACGTGGAAGCTTGTAACAATGTAATGGAATCTCAGGCATGAAGAAGCAGCAGCCAGCTGAGAGGGAGAAGGCTCTCATGATGGAAGGGGAGACCTTCAGATCAATGTGGACACTGATAAGCCCCTTGGGGTGCAATTATTTTTTATATGGATGCAAAACTAGACATACATTGATTTGATTTTTGGATTTTCTTTCATTTTGAAATGAGAATTTTAAAAAATCAAACCATGGTTTTCCTGCAAGGTAATAATAAAATTACAGAATCACAGAATGGTTTGGGTTGTCAGGCACTGTCAAGATCATGAAGTCCACCCCCCTGTCATGGGCAGGGACACCTTCCACTGCACCAGGTTGCTCCAAGCCCCATCCAAGCTGGCCTAGAACACTTCTAGGGATGGGCCAGCCACAGCTTCTTCAGGCAACTTGTGCCAGGGCTTCCCCACCCTCACAGCGAAGAATTCCTTCCCAGTATCCCATCTAACCCTACCCTATGGCAGTGTGAAGCCATTCACCCCTGTTCTGTCACTCCAGGCCCTTATAAATCGTCTCTCTTCATCTTTTTGTAGGCTCTGTTGAAGGAGCCTGGCTGCTGGGATGGGGAGGGGCTGCAGAAGAGGGGCTGACACCCCAAAGATGAGGTGGAGTAATTTAAGGGCAATAAGTAGTAATAGGTAAGAAAATTTGGTGCTTGGATAGAAAATAAGGTATTTTGCAATACTGTTCTGGCTAACATAATAGTTTGGCCTTGTAAATATTTGGGGGTTTGTATTCATCAGCAGAGTGCCTCTTGTGGTTCAGTTATGCCTGGAAAACCAGTGCTCAGAGCCTGCAGCTTCTTATGCTTGATGTAATTCTTATTTATTTTTTGTTTCATATATAACTGAGATGAAGGTGTGGAGCAGAAAATGCATTATGAGAATGTAATATCTTGTACAAGGCAGCTGCGTGACCCTGTGGATATTAGGATAATGCTATTGCTGCAGATAACAAATAATATTAGTTGGAAATGGTTTCTAGCTGTTAGGCAAAATTATTATATTGTCAGATGTGATGAATGAGGGAAGTAGAAAAGGATTTAGCATCCCATCCTAGCAGTTATATTCTGTGATGGTATTCTGCATTGGTTGCAGGCCTCTCAGCCCTCCCTGCTGTAACCTTCCCCTTGCACACAGGTGTTAGGAGCCAGCTAAGGTATTTGTTTCCCTTTTGAACAGCCAACACTTCCAGGTGAAAAAGTCCAGTTTCTCAAAGTGAAGGAACAGGTCACACTGCAAAAGGGGAAAACTATTTCAAAACCATGTAAAATCCTCTGGGTGGATTTTCTTCTTTTACATAATGTAGTAGTTTAAAACTGGCTGTGAATTAAACTCCAAATAAGCTATTCCTCCTTTCCCCTGCCCCCCTCCAGTCAGAGAAGGGCAAAGGCAGAGACTACGAGTTGAGATAATTTCCTGAAAGCAGACAGCAAATGGGATGAGAAATTAACAGTAACAGCTATATTAATAACATAAGTACAAGGGAGGAGGTGCTTTACACATCAAAGATGTTAACTGCCTTGACTCAGTTCTATGTGGCCACCAAGACAAAGACAAAGTGGTGGGTGTTTCCACAGCCTGGCAGGGAATGCAGTTTTTCCCGAGACAATGACAAGAATATTGTAGGCAGTTTTGGGCACCAAAATATAAGAAAGACATTAATGATTAGAAAGAGTCCAAAGGAGGGTAACGAAGATGACAAAGGGCCTTGTGGTGAAGCTGCATGAGGAGTGGCTGAGGTCACTTGGTCTGTTCAGCCTGGAGAAGAGGAGACTGAGGGGAGACCTCATTGCAGTTACAACTTCCTTGAGAGGAGAAGAGGAGGGGCAGACACTGATCTCAGATCAGTGGGAATGGCATGAAGTAGTGTCAGGGGAAGATTAGGTTCAATATTAGGAAAAGGTTCTTCACCCAGAGGGTGGTCAGGCACTGGAACTGGGTCCCCAGGGAACTGGTCACAGCCCCAAGGCTTCCAGAGCTCAGGAAGTGTTGGGACAATGCTCTCAGGAATGTGGTGTGACTCTTGGGGATGGTTCTGTGCAGCGTCAGGAGTCAGACTCAATGATCCTTGTAGCTTACTTTCAAATCAGAGTGTTTTGTGATTCTGTGAAGATGACAGTTGTTTCCACAGTTGGCCACAATTCCCGTTCCCCGAGCCAGAGACAAGGAGAAACAATGACGGACAAACCCCCCCAAGCCGTCTTGTCCAGGCTGCGCTGCTCTGACTGGTGCACTGGGCTTGGCAGTGTCTGGCAGTACTCAGCAGGTGAGCTTGGCTCAACTCGACTCAGCTCTGTTTGCTGCTGCTCTGTTCCCCATGGCTGCTTCCAGCACTGGTACCCATGGCACATGTACTCTGCTGGACCTGGCTGTGTTTGCTGCTTGGAGCTGCGTTCTCCTGAGGGATGAGAAGGGACCAGCAGCAGTGGGAGAGGGGCAGAGTTCACAGGGGCAACTGTGGCAACTTCTCTCAACTGTGGCAAGAAGAAAAGGAAGAGAATGGCACCACTTCTGGTGTGCGTTCACCTTTTCCTCCCCCCTCAAGCCGCACTTTGGTGATGATGTGAGTGGTATAGAATAGCAACCTTACCATGCCCACATGGCTCTAGGCTTCTAGAACATTCTAGAATAGATCTGTTCTCCACACCTGTGGGAAAAACTAGGACATTAGCCACCCTTGATTCTGTACCATCCACTCATGCCCAGATCCTACGCCTTTCTGCTATATACATAAACATATATGTATATAAATATACACATACATGAGCACAGGTATCATTTCCATAGTTATGACCATCCCTCTCAGATGTCTGCTGAGTTCATTCAGTCCATGACTGTGGGTTCTATCCCTCCTAGATGTCTTCCAGGGCAGGAGGGCTGGTGTGCTGTTGGCTGGTTGCTACATCAGGAGCTCCCAGCTGGTGTATCTTGAGCAATCTATCCTCATTGGCCACGGCAGTTGTGTCATAGAGTCATTCAACAACCAGTATTATAGAATTCAACATTACAGACTGTTCTAAAAAATCAGATTCCCCTCCAGGTACACACTGTGTTTCCCCATCCCCCTGCCTTACCCACCAAGTATACCCAGGCTCTTGAGCAAAAACAATCCCAAGGCTGGGTTTTACTTGAGGCAGGATTAATCCAAACTGGCTTCCCTAACACACTTCTCATATGTACCATGGGGACTTTATCCCTCTCTGTGGTTCGTGGGGGTTTTGATTGGGTAGGGCCAGCTCGATTGGTGAAGCTAACCACAGAAGAAGATTGTTAGCTAACCACATGGCCTTCTCTAAATATAGATCCCAGTGTTTTGAAGGTCCCACTACTCATTGCTTTCAATGTGGTTTTTAACAGTCCATCATACCATTCAATTTTTCCAGGGACTGGTGCATGACAGGGAATATTACACCCACTTGGTCCCATGATGTCTGGCCCAGGTTTCTATAAAGCTGCTTTTGAAATGAGTCCTGTTGCCTGACTTGGTTCCTTCTGGTGTGCTATGTCTTGCTTTTCAAGGCCCAGGATGGTGTTCTGGGCAGTGGTGTGAGGCACAGGGTACATCTCCAGCCATCCAGTGGTTGCTTCTAAAACTGTAAGTGCCAGAAACCCCTTCCTTGGTGGATTTACATGAGTGTGATGTAGCCAAACTACCAATGCTATAGTCATGCTGGCAATGAGTGGCTGCACTCAGGCTCTTCCCTTCACTTCAGGCTCCTCTCCTTCTCAGGATGTCCTAGGAAGGTCCCTTGCTTCTCCAGGCTAAGTCCCAGTGATACTGCAACATGCAAGGGGGAACAGAAGTCCAAGCCATGGCTTTATATTAATAATTTCAAGAGACGAATGTACTGGAATGATGCCTCCTGGTGTATCTCCTGTACACAGTCCCTGTGAGGACTGTGTACAGGAGATGTCCCCTCACCCTGAGGGAACATCTGTGGTTTGGAAGAGGTTTATTCCCTTATAATCATAGAATCACAGAATCCTTAAGGTTGGAAAAGCCCTCTTAGAGACCACTGAATCCAACCATTCCCCCAGTACTGACAAGCCCACCCCTATCTCATGTCCCCAAGTGCCACATCCACATGGCTTTTAAAATCCTCCAGGAATGGGGACTTCACCACTGCCCTGGGCAACCTTCTAAGATGTGCTGGGTCAATGTTCATCTTGTTGTGTGTTGTTTATTAGTTTTGTTTTGTTTTTGTCTTTGTTGTTGGGGGTTTGCCCATGGGTGTTGGAAGGGGAGGAGTGGTGCTGCTCTCCGTGTCTTAGCATCTCACTCCTGTGGCTTCAGTGGCTGATTCCCCATTCTGCTTTATGGTTCTGAGCCTTCCCCCAAGACCACCATGTGACTTTTATGGTAGCTGGTAACTCCCTGCTGGCACTGGGGGAAACCCAAATGTGTCCTTTCTCCTTGGCTTCGTTTTTCTTTCCTGGTGACTAGCCATGGGAAGAGCACAGCACTCACCATTTCCTCACAGTCCACGTTCTCTCTCCTTCTGGATTACAATGAATTTTTTATCCTTTTCCAGGATCCCATCCCAGAGTTTTGGGTGGAATTTTCAAGCCGTGAGTGAAAAAGGCATGCAAGCAAGACTGGATACTAGGGAAAATTTCTTCCCTGAAAGGGTTTTTGGGTCCTGGGACAGGCTGCCCAGGGCAGTGGTGAAGTCCCTATCCCTGAAGGGATTTAATAGATATGTGGATGTGACACTTGGGAACACAGTTTAGTGGTGGCTTGGCAGTGGTGGGAGAATGATTGGAATCAGTGGTCTCAGAGGGTTTTCCAACCTGAATGGTTCTATGAATCTATGCCCTAATGGCTTGAGGGACACCCCTCTGGGATGAGCACCTCTAAGATGCTGGCCTTTGCACAGCTCCCTGTTTGATGTGCTGGCTGTTTCCTGTCCTTGGGGCACCTGGAAATATCCATGCAATCCAAATAGTAGCTGAAATTCATATATTTAGGGCTTTTTCCTCAGGAACACTTGTGTCTGAGAAATGACTTGCTGAGAAGAGTCAAACAATCCTGTATGTATCAGGAGGAGAGTGCTGGAACTACTGGATAAGGATAATTTCTGTTTTATGATGCTGCAACCAATACAGGATTATTATACTGAGTTTTTATGGTTATCCTTTAAAAAGGATGTTAAAACATAGAGGGTTGGAAGAAAAATCCAGAGAATTGTTAAAAGTTTGGAAAACGTGTTTTACAGTCTGAGCCTCTCGGCACTCATTTTATATGGAAGAGCTGGATCATCATGTGTGAATTTACATGGGCCACAGGGATCTGGTGGCAGACAAAAAATAAAAAGGTCTTATAGTGGGAAATGAATTATACCAAAGTGGGAATAAGGCTTCAGTTTTTAACAGAGAGTAACACAAAAAGAACATTTTGCTGGTCATTATGAACCATTCTTCATTGCTAAACACTTTGTTAGGGGAAGGATTTCAACTAAAACTTGAAAACAATTGAACTAGATTGAACTATATTGTTATTATATTATCATAACTAAGATAATGTTTGTAAGAAAAAACCCCCTTGTATTTGTTATGTTTAAGCTAAAAAAAAAAAGGAGAAATTAGGCTTAATTAAGGTTTTATGCCTTTCCTTGGTTTCCTTTTCCCAGTTTAAGAGAGGAGAAATAAAGCTCACTTGGAAATGTTTTGTGCATGGTCACGAGTAGTTTAGAGTAATGGTTGATCTCATGCAATTTCCGAAGTTTATTAAATCTCTGGTAATTTTCAGATAGTTTCACCTAGAAACTCCTCTCCATATCCATATGGGAGGGATTAATTTAATATTACAAATAAATAGTTTTTCTGCCACCCCAAGATTTAAATGCAATTGATGTTTTGTTTACTCTCTACTTCTCATCTAGTCTAACCTCCATTTCTCATCCTTGTTATTGCTTTTCCAAACTGGTGACCGTTGAGAATGTAATTTTTACAAAATATTCTGTGCTATTAAAAAACCCAAGGTAATTTATTTTGCTGAAATAAAATTCCCAGCATGTAAAGTCCTTAAAATTAGCATTGATTTGGAGATGCTTTCAGACATATTAGGTCAAATTCACATCCCTTGGAGCCTGTTGACATGGATTACAATCATATTTTTCCATCCTGGACCCCAATAGAAAAAATTAAATCAAAATGAAACACTTAATTAGTCTGAAAAATATTTTCCTGTTAACTGAACAGTCACAGCAATAACTCACGTACTTTGGAGTTAACATGGTTTTCCTCTTCTTAAGTGTTATCCTTAGTGGGAAGTGCCTAACAACTGCAATAAATCAACGGGCACAGCTACTGCTGATACCAATCACATCTGAGCTTGCTGCCCTGCTCCCCAGAGATGCTCTCTGGGAGGTTTTCTTGGCGTGAGTCCACACATTTATTTAACCCACATATTATTTTCCCAAAGGCGCATCTCAACAGTTTTGAATGCCCTCACAGCAGATGGAGATGGTACAAGCATATTATACTCAGTAGCAGCAAAAGAGGAATTTCCACTACCCAGCATTTTTCATGTGGAGGAAATGGGCTGTTGTGTCAAGGCCAATGGAGAAACTCTGAAGGAAGATTGTTTCTTCCCACCTGGTATCTTTGACAGAAATCTGCCCACCGGCAGCGGGAAGCCATTAACACTTGTCCTGTCACTCTTGTCCTAAATCCCTCTCCAGCTCTTTTGGGGCCCTGTGAAGCACTGGAAGAGGCTCTAAGGTCTCCCTGGAGCCTTCTCTTCTCCAGGCTGAACACCTCCATCTCTCCCAACCCGCCTCTGGAGCAGAGCTCCAGCCCTCAGAATATCTTTGTGACCTCCTCTACACCTGATCCAATAGGTCCATGTCCATCTGATGTTGTAGCCAGGTGGGGATCAGTCTTTTCTCCCAGGTAACATGCAACAGGATAAGAGGAAAGAACCTCAAGTTGTGCCAAGGCTTGGGTTGGATACGGGGCAAAATTTCTTCTTGGAAAGGGCTGTTCAGCCCTGGCACAGTCTACCCAGAGTGCTGGTGGAGTCCCCATCCCTGGAGGGATTTAAAAGCTGCATGGACATGGCACCTGGGACATGGGTTAGTGGTGGGCTTGGCAGTGCTGGGGGAACAGTTGTATTTGATGATCTCAGAGGGCTTTTTCAATGCAAATAATTCTGTGATTTTATATCCTATCGTCGTTGTTTGACAATGGCCCAATGCCAGTCACCCATGAAAGTCACTCACTCACCCTCCCCTGACACAGCTGGGCTGAGGAGAGAAAAATTAATGAGGGGTTCATGAGTTGAGATAAGGACTGGGAGGAAAAAAACCAAGGCTGAAACAGGCTCAACTTAAAGGTACGAAGTGAATTTATTACTAACAGAGTCAGAGGAGGATAATGAGAAGTAAAATGAGCCTTTAAAAACATCTTTTCTGCCCCCCAGCCCCTCCCTCCTTCCCACTGACAGCACAGGGAGCCAGGACTTGTGGGTTTTGGTCAGTTTGTCACCCGTGGTTTTCTTCTGCTACTCGGGAAGAGAAGTCCTTTCCCTGCTGCGCTGTGCAGCCCTCCCATGGGAGACAGTTTTCTGTGAGCATCTCCAGTGTGGTTCCAATCTCAGGAGCAGCAGCCACACCGCCCCTGCTGCAGCGTGAGCCCCTCCCAGGGCACACAGCGCTCCCAAAACTGCTGTGCCGGGGCTCTCTCTTCCCACGGGGTGCAGCCTTCCAAGGCCAGGCTGCTCCAGCCTGGAAGCGGGGCCCTGTCTCTCCGCCGGGTCTCCCACTGGATCCCAGCCTCCGCCAGGCATCNCCCACGGGCTGCGGGGGCACAGCTGCTTCACCATGGTCTTCATCAAGGTCTGCAGGGGAACCTTGGTTCTGGCATCTGGAGCACCTCCCGTCCCTCCTTCTCCACTGACCTTGGTGTCTCCATGTTGTTTCCCTCACATATTCTCACCTCCTCCTCTTCTCTGGCTAGAAAAAAACTGTGCCTCACTTTGTTTTGATTTTCTTCTTAAATATGTTATCACAGAGGCATTACCTCCATCTCTAATTGGCCCACCCTTGCCAGCAGCTTGGTAGAAGCTTCCAGCAGCTTCCCCTTCTGCTACCAAAAGCCAGGCCATGCAAAACCAATACACCTATGATTATCAGAGCAATTTCCCACTTGAATTTCTGATTGCATCCAAGTGGACACGGTGCCCCGCATGGTGAGTCCCTGGACACTCACATTAAAAATATTTCCTGTAAGCTTTTGGGAGAAGCTGTATTTCCAAACGTGTTTGTTTTGAAGTACTAATTCTTACACTTGGGTGGCAATACCAGTAAAAACAGTGCAAATTGGTCTCTCAGTGTCTTGGAGACCTTTGGAGTTTTAGGAATGTTTTTCATAATAATTAATATCCAGGGACAAGCACAATCAAGGCTTGCACAGCTAGGGCTGGAGCATGCTGAAGCCTCAGGAAGGCTGAACATCAGATAGCCTGGGTCCTAGAGAGCATGCAGTGGGACTTCTAATGAGATTAAATCCTTTCAACTCTTATTTTATTTTGCAGCTCTGCCATGTGAAGGAGCTCCAGGGACTTGGGCTGTAGAGAAAGGTTATACTTCAGGCTGCTTTGCACATGCGGGGCATCATCCTGGAGCCAATTTTTTTTGTCAGCTGTAAGTAAACTTATGAGCACCATTGTGTTCTGTGGATGTCCCAGGGTACAGCAGGGGTTTGCATTCTCTTAATTATGACTTGCTGGGAAATACTTTCATTTTCACATAGATGCTGGAGTTAAAGAGAAAAGATTCAGTGAAGCATTAATTTATGTAAAAAAATTCTGACATTGATGCTATCTGAATTAACTTTTACTCTCTTTATTTAACTTTTTCTTAAAATAACATGTCTGCATGTCTGTTTTTAATGATTAATAGAATCACAGAATCACAAAAACATAGAATCACATAATGGTCTGGGTTAGAAGGGGCTGTTAAATGTCATCAAGTTCAACTCACTTCCATGAGCAGAGACATCTTCCACCAGACCAGGTTGCTCAGCCCCCTGTTCTCTCCTTCAGTAGATTCCTTTACTGTTTTTGTATCTCCTTCTCCTGCCTTGGTGGGAGGGAATGTGGGGGTAGAGGGGAGTCAGCTCTGCATTCAACTTTTCTTCATCCCTTCCACCCTGCTCCCTACTAGAGCTGGGCATGATCCCATATAGGACCAAACAAATGCCTGAAGAGTAATGATCCCAGCTTGCTTCAGTTTAAAACAATTACTTACCATAACCATTGACTTTGAATTTCAAAAGTTTGGGTAGGAAAATGCTCATTACTTTTTATGGAGATAAAACACTTGGTCTCAATCGTCAGCTCCCCAGTTTTACCAAGTGTGTACAATCAATTCTTAATAAAATAGTGGAATAAGGGCAGATTAATAAATAGATATGCTGTAAATATAGTGAGTATCATGGCTGGATCTAATCTGTATTTGGATGCCATAAAAATGCATTTCCCTACAGCATGTGAATTTTATATAAATCACCCCCAGAGCTCAAGCTACAAAAACAAAAACTGAGAGAGGTACAGGGTCAGTGGGATAATGACACCCTCCTTCCTCCATTGTCCTTGTGTTTTTCCTTTGCACCAGGCACATGGTGTCCTGTTACAAAGGGATGAAGGATGTGGTGATTCCCAAATGCACAGTCAGTCTTGTGCAGCTCATGCACACGTGTCCAGGATGCTGTTCAGGGGAGCACCCCCAAATCTATAGGCAGGGCTGGGGGTTTTCTGGGGAGTGGGTTGAGAGGTGGGTGTCAGTGTGTTTGTTCATGGGTCAGCTCATCTGAAGAGCCCAGGCTGGGTAGATGGGAAAACTGAGGCTGATGAGAAGCCATAGGACCCACTCAGGGTGCAGGTGTGGGCAATCCCAGCTCATACAAATCTGTGAGCAGTGGTAACCCAGAACTTGCTGTTTCGTTTTTCCTTTGATTAGCTAAAAATTTTCAGTTAGTCATTGGTTTTCTAATTTCCTCATTTTGCCCTGAGATATGCGTAGAAATAAAATTCAGCTGGAGGCCCAAGACTCTTTGGAGAGCTGCTGGGCTGTAGGACACAGGATGTTCATGTCTTCGGGCATTCCAGCTCTGGGACTTCACAGGCTCCCGACCTGCAACGGAGGAATCTCCTCCTTCTGTGCTCTAACACTGCCACCCCCTGGCATATCGACACTTCCAGGGATGCGGCAGTCACAGCTTCTCTGTGCAACCTGTGTGGGTGCCTCACTACCCTCACAGGGAAGAATTTCTTCCCAATACCTAGTGTAAATGAGAGAATCACAGCATGGTTTGGGTTGGAAAGGACTTTTAAAGCTCATCTCATTCCGAGATCCCTGCCATGAGCAGGATCACTTTTCATAGGCAGGTCTTCCACTAGACTAAGATGCTCCGAGTCCTGTGCAAACTGGCCTTGAATATTTCCAGGGATGGGGTATCTACCACCTCTCCAGGCAACCTAAATTCCCGAATTTTGCACTGTGACTCCGGGGACATCTGATAAAGCCACCAGTGGGTGCATGAAAGCAAACATGACAAAGTGGCTCTTCATGTGGTGCCCTTGGGTTCTGCAGCCACGTATGACCTTTGGCTGCCCTTGACTCCTGGGTCCTCAGCCACTTTCGACCACTGAGTCCCCTAGCAGTCCTTGACCCTAGGGTCCTTTGGCCTCCCATGATTTCAGGGTCCTCAAGCCACCCTTGACCCACAAGTTCTGCCATCACCTTGACCCTGGTGTGCCCTCAATCCCCAGGTCCCTAGGTTACCTATAACCTGGGTTCTTTGATTGCCCTCAACCTCCAGGTTTGGCAGCCACCCTCAAACCCTGTCCCCCTGGGGCCCTGACCACCCTCTGCCACACTTGTCTCCAGGTCCCCAGCTGCCTTTGATCCCAGGGTCCTCAGCCACCCTCCATCACTCTTGACCTTTGGATCCCATGTCCTCCCTGGACCCTGGGGTCCCTAACTGCCCTCAGCCCCTGGGGTCCCCAGTTGCCCTTGGCTGCCCTCAACCCCCAGATACCCAGACTGCACTCAGCTCCTGGGTCCTCAGGCTACTTTGGCCCCTCAGGTCCCCAGCTACCCTCTGCCTCTATCCCTGGGTACCTTAGCTGCCCTCAACTCCCAGGTCCCTGGCCATCCCCAACCACCCTGAACCCTGGGCTCCATAGCCACTCCACCGCCACCCTTGATCCTGGGTACGTAGACTGCACTCCACTCCTGTATCTCCTAGACATCCTTGATCTGGAGGTCCCTGTCTGCCCTCTGCCACCCTCAACCCCAGGTCCCTGACTGTACTTGATCCTCAGATTCCCCCAGCTGCCCTCAATCATGGGGTCTCCTGCTGCCACCCTCAACCCTAGGTACTCAGACTGCACTCCTGGATCTTCCAGCCATCCACCATCCTCAGGTCTCCAGCTGCCCTCCACAGCCTTCAACCACCAAGTCCCCAGTTGTCCCTTGACAAGTAGGTCCCCTTATCCTGGGTCCCTGTCCGCCCTCAACCCCAGGGTCTGCTCCCTTGACCAACCTTGACCCCAGGGTCCAGAGCAGAGGCAGGACCTGAAGGTAGAAGGCAGTGGGGACCCAAAGGTCAAGTGGGGCAAAGGCCACAAAGGGGAGTGGGCGACCAGCTGCTTCTTCCCTGCTACCCCCCACACAGATTCACCTCCCCTAGTGCACTGCACCTCTCCCCTGTGCTCCTCTTTGGCACATGGCTCGTCCCTTGGCATCTCCCTTGAGAAACGCACAATCTTCATATCCAGGTGCAAACTGCTCCCCCAAATCTCTGTGAGATGATCTCACCATTGGTCCTTGAGAGATCCACTTGGATCTGCCCTTCCACTCTAGTAGGTGTGCCCAGGCAACCTCCCACCCCCAAAAGCTAAAGCTTCTTCCCATGCCAGGGTCTGCCCCATTATCCTCCTCACTGGCCACACCTGTCCTGCAAAACCCTCAGTGCACCCCCAAGTCCACCCCAAGACTCCATCATTCACATCCCTTCCAAGTCCCACTGCCCCTCCCAGCCTCGCCCACACTCTTGGAGTCTTCCCCCAAAATGACTCAGTGTCCTCTCAAAATGCCCACGTGCCACCCAAGACCCTTCCAAACTCCCACTACTCCCATCACACACATTCCCCCAGGTCACCCCAGCCCCCTCCCCCCACATTTGAGGGACCTCCAGCTCACCTGTCAGCAGGAAGTTGGGCTTGGCAGCCCCCACAGTGCCATAGGGACCCCCTAGATTTGGGTGAGGCACTCCTCTGGGTCATCACAACAGGTTCACATTTCCTACCCTTTCACCCTCACCACCATGCTACCTTAATTTAAAGCCCTAAAATGATAAAAAAGAAGGTTTTCTCTGACTTCTAATCTCTCAGATGATGGAAAAGGGGGATTTCCCCTCAATTTACACCCTTAAAATGGTGAAAATTGACTATCCCACCTCAGTTTAAACCCCTAAAAGGAGGGAAAATGGAACTCCCCACTCAATTTAATTGCCCAGATTTCCCCCCCTCCCACCACCATTTTTCCTTCAAAAAACACCATTTTTACTGCTTTTTGACATCTTTTTCCCTCATGAAGGTGTGAGGGACTGGGAAGATAGATGCCCTGAGAAGGTCCCTTAAAATGGCGGGTTCTTCTCGAGGCAAATTTTAAAGGGGCACATAAAGAGGTTCCTCTCAATTAAAATCTTTAAAAAATGAGGGAAAATGGAGATTCACCCTCCATTTAACCTTCAAAATGATGAAAAGGGGGGATTAGCCTTTGATTTAACCCCATAAAAGGCTTTCCCATTCCATATAAACTGTAAAATAATGGAAAATTTGGATTCCCTGTCAATTGAAACCTTTAATATAAAGGAAAAAGTAGCTTTTCCTCATTTAAACCCTGAAAATCATAAATAAAGGAAAGTTCCCCTCAACTAAAAAACAGAAAAAGATTGAAAAGGAGGTTTTCCCCTCATTTTAAAGCCTTTTTTCCCTCAAAAGCCCCAGGTGAGGAGGATAAGGATGATGAGGGGATGAAGCTCCACACCTGTCTCTGACTCTGCCCCCTCTGTGTTGCAGAGTGAGATGATCCCAGACCACCCCTCTCAGCTGCTATGTTGGGNCCTGCCCCGTGTGTGTCACCTCACCCACAAAGACAAGTGACCCCCAAAATTTTAGTGTGTTCTCCACCCCTTAGACCTCCTCCCTACCTCCTTCCTCATGGGTGTTCCCCCCAAACTTCTCCGACCCTTCTAGTGACTCCTCATCCCGGTCAGCAGCTCTGTGGCCAGGTAGTCAGGTAAGGGGGGAACCACAAATTTAGGGTGGGGGTCCCCCAGTTGCATGGGGAGTCCCCCAAACCCTCCTGCCCCTACCCTGCAGCTGCTTTACATCCCTGGAGATACCTCCCCATTCCCACAGCACCCCAATATAGCAGCTGACATGCCCCCACCTCCCCAAACTGGCGGTACCCCAAAGTAGGAGGTGATACCCACAATGCTTTGCAACCCCCACAGCTGGGCAGAGCCTGTAGGGGGTCTGGAACTGCCCTGGCTTCCAGCGAAGGTGAGTAACCCCAAATCCATCTGGTTTCACCCCAAAACACTCACCCCCCCCCCACAGAGGGGATGGAGGGCAGCTGGGGTCCCCAAGATCAAAGGCATTGGGGTGCGACTGGGGTCCAGGGAGTTGAGGGTGACCAGGGGACAAAGGGGTTGAAGGTGGTGTAGCTCTGCTGGGGACCCGGTGGTCGGTGGGGGGAGGGTAGTGGAAAGTTGTGGGGGGCCTGGAGATCAAGGACAGTAAGGGCAGCAAGGTACCTGGGGATCAAGATATACTTGATGCCAGCAGTGTGCCCAGGTGGCCAAGAAGGCCAGAGGCATCCTGACCTGTATCAGGAATAGTGTGATCAGGAGGACCATCAAAGTCATTCCTTCCCCAAACTCAGCACTGGTTATGCCGCACCCTGAGTACTGTGTCCAGTTCTGGGGCCCTCAATTTAGGAAGGACATTGAGATACTTGAAGGGCAACAAGGCTGGTGAAGGGCCTGTGTAGTGGTTTTATGGTCAATTTATGCACTATTCCCTGATTTCTTTCCTGTGAGATAAACCATTAGGAGACAGCAAAGCAGGCACACAACTTTTATGCTATGATTAAGTTTATTAACAGACCTAAGAGAAAAGGAAAGAAAAAAACAATCAGAACACACAGCCAGAACTCCTCTTCTTCCCCCTCCCCCTCCTTCTCCTCTCCCTCAATCCATGTGCAGTTCTCAAGAAAGGAAAATAAAAGGTTTCTTCCTGCTTTACGTGGTTCTCCAAACTGCCACCTCCTGCAGCAAAAAGAATCTGCAGTGATGTAAAGTCTCTTTTTCCATAAAACCCTCTCGCAGTTCCTTTAACTCTAGAACATGGGCCAGCCCATGGGGGTATTACTCTTTCGGATGAGTAATTGTGGCTTGAAATTCTAAGGCTTTTTTTCTCTTTCGCCACCAAGTTTATAAGCCTCTGCTTTCTGATAAACCTGGCATCGGGCATTCTCTTCACAACCTTTACAAGCCACACATCAAAATTGTCCATCCCCCATGAGTTTTAACTGGATTAAAGAGACAAACAGTCTGGGATATTACAATATTCATACACAGCAAGGCAAGGAGTCTTTTAAGCTGCCCGCGGGGACGCCGCGGCACCGCCCTTTTTCCTCCCGTGGCCATCTCGGCTCCGTCTCACATGACGAGGTTTTCTCTTTCTCTCTCTGGCTCTGGAATCACCATGGTGTAAAATGTTACCGCCCCTCTTCACCGCTGGATACAGGGCTGTCTTCTTCAGTTCTCCGTGGAGTGAATGCTGGCAGCTGCGAACTGCAGGCTGCAGGCCCCTCTGTCAGCCATCCCCCGCCCTGGTCCCGTGTGGAACAAACCCTTTCCGGAGAGGCCGCGCCAGAGGGAGCCTGAGGGCTGCCCCCGCTGCAGAGCCCCAGAGTCTGGGCTGTGGCTCGGGAAGGGGGGCAAGGGCAGGACCACCCAGCCCGGCCCAGCCCGGCCCGGCGGGGGCCCGGCGGGGCCCCAGTGGGGCCGTGGCTCCAGCCACCACCCCTGGACCGGAAGAAAGTCCCCACTCCCGCCTTCCGCGGGATTTTATAGATAACATTGAGAGAAACGCGATTCGACCAGGCAACTGTGTGTCATATCGGGGTTAACCCATAACAGCTGTAAATCATAGAATCACAGAATATTCTGAATTGGAAGGGTTCAACTCAAGTCCAACTCCTGGCCCTGTGCAGGACACCCCAAAAATCCCACCACGTGCCTGAGAGTGTTGTCCAAAAAGTCCTTGAGCTCTGGCAGCCTTGGGGCTGTGACCATTCCCTGGGGAGCCTGTTCGGTACCCGACCACCCTGAGTGAAAAACTCTTTCCTGATTTCCAACCTAAACCTCCCATGACTCAGCTTCATGCCATTCCCTTGAGTCCTGTCACTGGTCACAAGAGGGAGGAGATTGATGCCTGCCCCTCCGCAACCCTTCACGAGGATGATGAAGAATGTAATGAGGTCTCTCCTCAGTCTCCTCCAGGCTGAACTGACCAAGAGACCTCAGTTGCTCCTCATATGGAGCCTTAAGGCCCTTCACCATCCTTGTTGCCCTCTTTCAGATGCTTGCTAATGACAATGTCTTTTTTATTTCATGATGCCCAAAACTGCCCCCAAGCACCTGAGGTGAGGCTGCTCCAGTACAGAGCAGAGCAGGACAATCCCCTCCCTTGCCCAGCTGGTGACGCTGTGCCTGGTGCCCCCCAGGACATGGATGTCCCTCCTGGCTGCCAGGCCACCGCTGACTCATGTTTAACTGGCCATGGACCAGGAACCCCAGGTCCCTTTCCACAGCTGCTCTCCAACCTCACATTCCCCAGTCCATACACACAGCCCCATCCCAGCTGCAGAATTTGCTTACACACAGAATCACAGGATGGGTCAGGTTGGAAGACAGCACAGTGGGTCATCTGGTCCAACCTCTCTCCTCAAGCAGGGTCATCCCAGAGCACATGGCACAGGGTTGTGTCCAGACTGTTCTGGAACATCTTGAGTGAGGGAGACTCCACACCCTCTCTGGATGATCTGTTCCAGTGCTTGGTCACTGCACAGATAAGTTCTTCATCATGTTCAGGAACTTCCTGGGCTTCGATTTCTGCCTGATGCCTCTTGTCCCATTGCTGGGCACCACTGAGCAGAGCCTGGCCCATGCTCTGACCCCTCCCTGCAAACACTGACAGACATGGATGAGGGCCCCTCTCAGTCATGTCCTCTTGAGGCTGAACAGCCCCAGCTCCCTCAGCCTTTGTAAGAGAGATGCTCCAGTTCCCTCATCACCTCTGTGACCTCTGCTGGAGCTGCTTCAGGAGCTCCATGTGTCTCTTGTCCAGAGGAGCCCAAAACTCCAGATACGGCTGAGCAGAGGGGCAGGATCACTTCCCTGACCTGCTGGCACTGCTCTCTCTTCCTAATGCACCCTGGGATTGCCTTATTGGCCCATTGGCCAGTGCACCCCAATGCACTCATTGGCCTCTGTGGCCCTCATGGCACTGCTGGCTCAGGGACAGTATATTGTCCACCAGGACCTCAAGGTCCTTCTCCACAGAGGTATAGTCCCTTGCATGTGAACTCTGCTTTGGTACATTATTGCTTTAAAGAACAAAATTGAAAACTGTTAATCTAAACAGTTCTGATTTTAAAGGAAGTTCAGGCTTGGCTCTGAACATGCGTTTTGTGACTTGTGGCTGTTTGCAAAAAGAAGCATCACAGGAGCACAAGCACTCCTTGCCAATCCTTGCTTTAAGTCGTCTGTGAAATCTTGGCACCATATCCCAAGAACACTGTATAGAAATAAAGCTTTTGTTTAACCTACTTATGTGGGCTCCCCGTGGAGGTGATTGTCTGCCTGGCCAGCTCTGTACCTCTGGCTCCCTGAACACTGCCATCACATAGAAAGCACTGGGGGGAGTAAGTGTGTGTTGTTATCCAAATAAGGTGCCAGAGTTTAGTCACGGAGAGATGTCATTGAGTTTGCTCTGGTTGACTGCAACACAGCCAGAACAAGAGGGAAATATGATCCCCTACTCCTGGTGGGTTCAAGCCTCAGGTCCTGTTAGTAGGGTCGCCCCAGGAATTCCATTTCCCACACCGTGGAGGGGAGGGATCAGCCTGAAAACCTTCTCCTCTTTACTCCTGCTGCCGTAGCTTTTTTTTTTTTTTTTTGTGGCTGATATTATGAAGACTGCTGACTGTGCACACTGGTGTCTGTGTGAAGAGGAACAGGAAACATGACAGTAATGCCCTGACCAGGTGAGGTTAGAAGACAAAAAGGTCTTCATTTAGTTAGGTTGAACCTGCCTTGCTTGCACACCCAGGCACTGTCCACATACGCCCAGTCAGCAGAGAATGCGCAGGTAGAAAGAAAATGAATGAAGAATCTCTCCAGACAGGAAGTCCTCCCGTTGTGATGGGACAGTAGGTTTCACATCCTGAGAGATCTCAGATCATTCTTCATATCTGGAACAACAAGAGGCCCTAAGCAATGATAGAAACAAGCCTTGCATGTTGCTTCTGTGGACTCAGAAAAGGAAAAGCACAAATGGATGCTTTTGTAATTAAATGGCATCTGACTGATACCTCTCCCTGGCACTGCAGCTGGCTAATAAACTGCCTTCCCCTTCTAAACACCCAAATTACATGTTTGGAATATCCGTGGCCCCAGACATGGGGCCTGATGTTTATAGAGTGGTGCTTGTTGGGCTAGGGACCACTGGTGCTAGCAATTTAACAGGTGAATCCAGCACTCAGGAACTGGTGGCCTATTCAGATGAAGTCACCACAGAAAGACAAAAAAGTACCTTACCAGTCATTGGACAATGTGCCATAAATGGTGGGTTCGGACAATAAGGAATCATAGTTTAGAATCACAAAATGTCCTGAGTTGGAGGGACCAACATGGATCATCAAGTCCATCTCCTAGCCCTGCACAGGACCATCTCAAAAACCCCACCATATATCTGAGAGTGTTGTCCAAGCACTTCTCCAACGCTGGCAGGCTTCATGTTGTGACATGTCCCTGGGGATTTTGGGATTATGGACATAATTTCCATGTTGCCTAAGGCTATGTGAGTCCAGAGACAGTGTGCTGATCCCTGTACATGGCTTCAAAATAAAATCCCAAGCAAATATATAATCAGGATGATAATAAATTCACTGAGCAGCAAATTAGGGTGTTGATGAGAAGTTACTCTTGTTCACTTTCCTCTGGACATAGATCATTCATCAATGTGAATATCACCTTTTCTGCCCTTCTCATTGTAATAGGTCATCTGAAGAGAAAAGGCTGTAACACCATGTTTAGGCAATACCTCTGATATTTATGTAAATCATGGGAGCTGCAGCATTGAACACATTTATCCTCTGTTCCTCATGCCCTGGTGCTGTGTGGGAGGTCCATTCCTGGATGTTGCTGCTGCCAGTTACCTAGGCTCCACCTCAGAAGAAGAAGACTCCTCCCTGGAAGAGGATTCCCTGGGCGAGACAAGGGTGTGAAACCCACCCTTTCTTCTAGAAGGAAGGCTTACCCAGGGCTCTTGAACTACCCACCCTTCTAGAAAGTTATTTTGTATTTGGTCTTCCATTGGTTGGTGTTCATTGTACCCTCCCCTCAGTTGTTTCAATTGGATCCCGGACCCTCGCTCCCTCCCCTTGCCCATCTCCCTATTGGTTGTACCTTTCAGCTCCTCCCAGTTCTCGCCCCCCCTTTTAAGCGGCTGCACATTGTGAGTTCCTTGGAGCTCTCCTTTTGGAGCTCTCCCCTTTGCCTCCTCCTTCCGTAACTCTCCCTCCTAGACCCCTTCACCTACCCCTGTAATAAATAGAGACCACAGGGGAGACCCCCTTCTGCAACCCTTTGCCTCCTGACCTTATTCAATCTGCACCTTGTTGGCTTCTCACCTCAGGCCATCTCATCTCTGCATGAGCTATCCACGCACAGCTCTGAAGCAGCTGTGCCAAGAGTGAGCATTTGGGCACACAAGGGTCGGCGCCTTGGTCAAGGGCGACCAGGAAAGCCAGGCCAAATACAACAGTGCTGGACACATTTCTAGGAGATATGAAGGGCTACATGGCAAATCTCTCTGCTCTTTGCAGCTACAAAGGGAAATGAGTTGAAAATGACTTGAAAATAAACCCCACCAAAGGTGAATGAATAGATCTTCTCCAAGCTTTCATTTTCTGTGCCTCTCTGCTATCCCATACTGGCACTGGGTAGGAAAAGGCACATCTATGCTGCGGCAGTTGTTTTTATACTGCCCTGTGTTTGCCATAAGAACTGGTCCTAGAGAAACATTTTGCTCTTGAGTTTGTACAGTTCACCCAGTTTCAGAAGAGTTTATTTATAGAGAGGAAAGGGACACATGGAGACCTCCCTAGCCTCTCCAAGCTGAAGCAAATATTTCACTATACTCCTACTATTTTCATGCTGAAATATTTTATCTGAACTAAATTTTAACCAATCACAGGAAAATCTTCAGCCTTAAAAAGACCAGCTACAGCTAATGAAACAATTAACTACTGCTCACTTCTGTAACATCAAATGCAAGGTACAAATCTGACAAAAGTGTTTTTTGCTTTATATGTCAGTGCATACATGCATGCATACACTTAATCAGCATCCATTTGCCACAAGAGGGCAGGCAAAGAATATGAAAATTAGTTGTCCTGTGTGTTCCCTGCACATGTGAATGAGCAAATCATTCAGTGGCCAGAAAATATCACTACGGTTTTCTTTAATCTTCTCCAGTGACTTTTTTATTGTAGAATCATAGAATAGTTTGGTTTGAAAGGAACCAAAGTAATCTAGTTCACTCCCCCTGAAATGAGCAGGGACATCTTCAACTAGACCAGGTTGCTCAGAGCCCTGTCCAGCCTGGTTTTGAACACTTCCCAGAGAAGTGGCAACAACAGCTTCTCTGGGCAACCTGTGCCAGTGTTTCACCAACCTTGTTAAAAATATTTTCTTAATAGCTAAACTAAATCATCCATCTTTTAATTTAAAACCATTACCCCTTGTTCTAGTGCAACAGGCCCTTCTAAAAAGTTTTTATCCTGAATCTCAACCCATACAACAATCTCATGGGGCACAGTTTGATGGCTATTTTTTGTTTTGTTTATTTGGTATGAAATTCTCTGCATTTTCAAGGAAGAAGTGGACTGAGCTAAGAGTGGTTCATAATGGGTTCACCACAAGAAATGTCAAAAGTGAAAGGTGAGAAACTTCCTCAGTGCTGTGGCTAAAACCTTTTTTATGGGTGGCATGGAGGTTGGTATTTGTGGGTCTGGAGAAGGGGAGAGGTCAGTAGGAGCTGTATGTCTGCCAACTTTTCATCAGGCCTAAATGGGTATTGACTTATGTACAGTAAAAGGACTGGTCCCTTATCAAGAATATCTCATCTGAGAGCTGAAAATGACTGAAATCTAAACATAGCTAGGATAGGTTTATCCATTCTCATAGTCCTGAGTCCTGGGAACAGCTGGTTTCATCCATTAAGTTGTGAAGTGTGCTATCAGCAAGAGGGACCTTTTGAGAATGTCCAATGAGCAAAGAAGAGCTTCTCTTCTTTTCATTCATTATATGGAGAGGATAAAAATACAGTAATCTTGATGCCAGAAAGCAAATCCAAAGAAGTGCACACCTTCATCCTGGAGATGCTTATGATATGGTATAGACAGACCTTCTAGATGGGTCATGAGATTTGTAAGGATCATTGTCCAAAACACAGTGCCTTTGACCTGAGGAGGAAAAGGGGTGTACAGTCTAACTCCAGAAGCTGCATTCCAATTTCTTAACAAAGATCTTTTCAATTTTATATGAGAACATGCTTTATAGGGGTACTGAGGCTCTTCATGGAAGAATCCTGTTCAGGGCTTTGCTCAGTGGGATGATGGACGTCTAACCCTCAAAGCAACAACAGAATGGCAGAATCACTTACAACATTTGTAACACATCCAGAGATACCATTCTCAACTAGCTTCTCTCAAGGAAACCTAGAAATGATTTTATGGAATTGATATGTCCAACCTGGGCTGAAAAGCTAGGATTTACACCAGCAGGAGGTACACCCACAACCAGGAAAAAAAAAAAAAAAAAGAAAAAAAAATCATACCCAAATTCTCTGTTTCCTGACTACAAGAAGGACTCATTTCCTTAAATTTTGGATTTGTGTTAGTCAGTTAGTCATTCACCACTCCCTTGTTCACAGGAGAAAGTTGGAGCTTCTTGTGGGTGACTTATCTGCTGGAGAATGAGATGAATCACAACCAAGAAGGGTTTCTATTTCCCTCCATGAGCTGTGGAGGATATCTATCCTTTGATAGATACCAACTTTGTACATGTCTATCACATCTTTTTCACCCATGACATCATTCTGGGGTTACAAATTTCTAAGAGAAAAAGGAGACCAGGAATTTACTCATGTCTTCAAAGCTGCTGCCATCACTTCTACCTGTCAGGGAGCTAGTGATGCATATTTGAGCATAATTATCTGTGATTCTGTGTGCCCCATATTTCACCATTCCAGTGCACTGAACTTCCTAGTGGAAAAGTAGAGTGTGTGCTGGCTCTGAAGTTTTAGCTGAGTGCATCCCACCTCTGAAATCTAAGGATGTTCAGCAGCAAATTAGGTTTCAGTGTTTGGAAAAATCAGATAGATGAGTAGGATTGTTTCCTTCAGATTGTTGCCCTATGTCTGCTTTCTCAGTCCACAGAAATAACTCCAACATTCCCCTATGTCTCCCAATGTATCCCTAGCTTCATTCTTTGGTTCAAAGGGGTTGTTAGATGGTGCAGATACTTTTCTCCTCCTGCAGTGTGTTTATCTGAAGCAAAGCACATGACAGACTGTCTGTACAACAAGGACCATGCTCAGGGTTAAGTCAGGGTTTCAGTCCTTTTTCTTTATGGAAAAAATTCCCAAATATGTCATTGGGGGTGGAAATTATATTATTCAAGAAAAGCTAACACACTGTGAAGGAATCAGAGACATTTTGGAAATAACACACCTGTGAGCTATAAATAAAGCAATGACATAGTGGTGGAACAAGGGGTTGTTATGGGAAGGATCAAAGGGTTTAAGGAACATGACAAAAATAGAGCATTTCTAACCAATTTCTTCTCTCCCTAGGATTATGACTGCAAATTTCTTTTCTTTTCAGTGTTTGCCTTAAAAAAAAAAATGACATAGAAGGATCAAAATCACACTGTCAAACAACTGTGGTGAAATCCTTTTCTGCATGATCCGAAAATTACCTGTGTCATCATCAACTTCAAGGCCTTGTACATAGAATGACAGTAATCCTTTCAATATGGCTTCCCTCCAGTAAGTCACCACCTAGCTAAAGAAAAGAGGTGGGAAGAAGGGGCAGCAAAAAGGGAAAATTGATTATTTCAATGGTGTTTGATAGTTTAAACTGATTTTCATAAGGTCTGAGTCAGTAGCAGGGACTGAAAATGCCAGACGACTGTCATTCATTCCCTCACCCAAAAGGAAACCAAGAGAAGGAAGAATGGATGACATTTCATACTTTAAGTGGAACAGGAGGTTTAGAGTGAAACATAATTTTTAACCCCATTAGCACAGACAACAGAGAAAACTGTTCTGCTGCTTGTTTGGCACCACCTGATTCATCTTCCTGCTATTGCAGTGGTAGAGCAGAGTTATGAGAAATATTTGCAGTAGAAACCAAATCAATCTCATTTGGTTTGCATTTCAGGATAAACCAGATTTGTCCCATGGAGCACAGTTTCTTGAACCTGCTGATTATGTTTTGGGATGTTCAAACACAGGCTAGAAGATGTCCCTGGAGATTGTAGAGGGCAGAAAAAGTGGTGGGCTGATAGTAGTGGACAGAAACACCTGAAATCTGGGTTGGATGCGGGCCACCTCCAACCATCTGAGCTGGCAGGGGAAGTGCAAGTGAGGCAGGACCTCTCTGTCCTTATTTCCATCTTCTCGAGATGTTCACCTGGCAACTCTGCTTGAAAACCATACCTCAAAGTCTTGCTGGTCAGTGGTGTATGTCTGAGATCCACAGTGGATGGGAAAGAAAACCAGAGGGCCCTGGAGACAGTTTTGGCCCCTCACAATTCAAACACAAATTCCATTTGCCCCATTTCAACCCCCCCAAAATTATGAGACTCTGAAGCTCCCATGATATGAATTTACTTGTCTTGGAGTTTTGCTTCACATGGCCACGTGTTTTTCCTCTCTCTTTTCCCTTACTGCCTCACTGCTGCATGCCCCAGCAACCCTGCCACATCTGGGTAATCTTTCCCAACTTACATGTATTATCTTCTGTGGTCTCTCAGTCTACAGAAGACACTTATCACCAAAATCACCTCACCTTTATCCTTCAGTAGTACCTACTTACACCAGGAGTTTCCACAACATCTGCCACTCCAAGTGATGTACAACATTCATAAGCACTCCACAAATGTCTTTAGCACTGTGAGCATTGCATTCTTGCTCAATTTTTTTGTCATTGCCTGCTAGGGCATCAAGCAGTGCCTGGGGACCCTGTCACCTAAGAGTGACAAAATGAGCCAGAACTATGCCCAAGACTGTGCTCATCCTTAAATCACTGATTCATAACATGGGCACAGCTGACTGCCTCATAACTGGTCATATCTGGCTGGGTGAGCGTGAAGTGTCCCAGGAGAAATGGACATGTGTTTTTTACCCTGCTTTTGGGATGAATTTCACAGCTACTTGGGTCACTGCTGGCTGATTTGGAACTAGCTAAGGTATGTCTCTTTTGCAGTTGTACACGGAGCTCTCTGCATCTTGCACGGTCAGTGTCCTCGTGGCCTGAGGTGAGGTGGACCCGAGGAAGATTATGGCTGGGACCAGAGGGGACTGAGCCGAGTCTAGTCCAGGGAGAGCAACTTCTTTGAGTTCAGCTGAAGATGCAGTACCTGAGACCTGCAGGCACCATATGATAAGACAGATAAGGGGCAGGAGTCTGTACATTTGACCAGGACAACTTCCCTGTTCTGCTCACCACCAGCATCAGCGCCAAGACAAGCCAAAATCACAGCATGTGATGCATCATCATATTCCCAGTGTCAAACTTCCCTCAACACCAGCAGGAATAGGGGCAAAGCTCTTGGACTTCTTGTTCCTTGTGTTTTGTTTTGTTTTGTTTTCAAAAACAACAAGCTACTATCAGAGCAGGAGGAAACAAAACATAAATATTAAACCTTGTTTAGTCTTGGGAAATAAAATTTATAATTAGAGTATGGTATCCTGTTGACATGATAGAGCCTATTTTAAGTGTGAGGTGAGCTCATGATCAACCCTTAATCTTTTGCAAGTGATTAAAAACTGCCAGTTCTTTTCTTCTTGTCTTTTCTCTTTTGTCTTACTTTTCTTCTTAGTTTTTTTTGGGTTTTTTTTTTGTTTTTGTTTTTTTTTCTTTTCAAATGTAATTTCTAGAAAGCAAGTGGGCTAACATCAGTCCAAGATAATGATGCTTATAGTGGCAGTGATATGTTGGAGCATCTCAGCAGCTGGGAATTTTGGTTTCTGTTTGTGCACTTCTGCTTGTGTTCATGCCAGCCCCACCAACCAAGCCTGTTCACCTCTACTATGGAAGAATGGGAATCCCATGAGACTTGGAGGGGTAGGAGATGGTGAGGATTGACTTTGTGTGACCAGCCTTTTTTGGTTTTGGCATTTGCCACATCCCACTGCCCTAGTATCAACAGAAATTATTGCAGGACTGGTGCTTGTAAGCAGTTTTGGAGGCAAGATCCTAGAAATCTGCAGACTGAGGTATCCCTCCTAGAGTCCTCAAGTTCTTTCACAGGGTATGCATGGATACATCAATGCTGTCAGATAACCTGGCTCCTCACATCAACTCCATTGGGGGTTAGCTCTCTCACGAGCACCCTTCCCCACCAAGCCAGATTGTCCCCTCCAAGTTGAGTGTAGTCCTTGGGTTTTTTAAGGGCCTGGATCAGGTTTGGCTGCTTCTGCTCTGCGCAGTCCTCTTACACTGTTCTAGAGCAGCTTTGCACACTGTCCCCGCCTTACTCAGGGCACTCTGAAAGAAAGTGAAACAACGATGTCAGGGCCCTGAGGTCACCATCCAGAGGTAGATAGTGGAATGTTACACACCTGGAGATGTCCAGCTTGCCCTAGAGAAGGGCAAGATTTGTGTGGATCAGGCCAGGGATCACTCCCTGGGAGAGATATCTTTTGTGGGAGAGGTGTAACAGGAAAAGCCATCTGCACTCAGGTGTCACTGGGAATAAACCATAGGTTGACCCAAGTTTCCACTGCTCACACACCAGAAATGGAGTCTAACAGCAGCAGGATCTGTGGGAATTATTCCTTCTGTTTCCATGTAGTCTGAAGTTTAATGTTGGGAGCTTTCTTATCCTTTCTGTGATGGACTATTTTCCTACTAGCTAGCCATGCACCACCTGGGAAATATAACTGGACCTCCATCTCTAAGAAGAAGGTCTGCAGTCATCCTCCAGGCTTGGCTGCTGTGACATCAACTAGGCCATCAGCTTGTCCTGGTGTGGTGATAGGAGGGGATACAATATATCTTTGTTCCTCGGTGAACTCCCTTTGTCCAAATAAGCTACAGTGGGCTGAGTTTTGACCTGAAATAATAATAGTAACAACAACAACAATAATAAAAAATATGCATATACAGCTACACCTGTACATAGCAATAGCCAAAGCAGTAATAAACCCATTATTGTTTCCTTTGTTACCATTATGTACATGTTGCTATTAAATTGGTAAGTCTTGTTACAATGTTACTGCAACAACATGAGAAAAATGTATTTACTGAGATATTTAACAAACCACATTTCTCACATCTGTAGATGTTTTCATCTTGAATCTCCCAGTATGGCGCAGGTCTGAACTAACTCTGACTCACAGGACCTGGTGTGCTACAGAGAATGAACCTGTCACAAAGAAGCAAAAGCTGGAGCCTGCAAATATTTAGCAGAATTTACAAAGCTGTTTGGCACATGGTTTAAAAGGACATAGGTTTTACCTGATTTTAATAAGCAAATCCAGGAAAGCGGGACAAAATTGATGCTGTCTGGGAGAAGGGAGCCAGGACCTCATTTCTTTTTTCATGAAAATTCTTGGCCATGATTGTGTATCTAAATAAAAAGTGGATAAAACATATGATGCTGAAGGCAAACGTCTCCTTTGAGGGAGAACACTCAGTTGAGATGATCTTTGTACATGCAGGGGAGAAGGTAGGAGGTTTGCAGTCATCCCTGGGATGTTTTCTTTGATGCCTGGTGCCCGTGGGAGCTCCCCAGATGGGTTGCCCAGGGGAGGTCTTGACCTGGCTGGTGAAGCCAAGACTCAGTTTGGTCCTAAGACATCACTGAAGAGCTGGCAAAACCTTTTCAGAGGTTTACAGTGCTGCAAATGATCATGCAGAGCCAGTGAACACCTGCCTAGATATCAGGGCATGTCTAACCAGATGAAGACAACACAGACAATGTGCAAGTCTCCCACCAACTTGCACAAAAGCATTGCAACTGAAATAAAAGGGAGCTTCACACCCAAAGTAAAAAAAGAAAAATTCATCCCACAGCCTTTTTTAGAAGGTATTTATGTTATTACCCACTCAAGCATTCAATTGAATTTATCCTTACCCCAAGGGTGTGCTTGGCCATCCCACTGCTGTGCCATGGAGACGCAGCTGACCTGTTGGGACACCAAACACGATGTGCTCACCCTACTCCCATATACCCTTTTCCTATGCACCTCATCCTGCATGGACTTGAAATGTAAGGTTTGCAGCCAGCTCAGTGCCCCCTGATTTACCCCAGCCCCTGTGAATCTCCAGGCTGACATCTGTGGTACAGTCATGGATGACTTGAGAGACAAGCACGTGTCCCCAAAGCCTGTGGAGGAGATTTTTTGTTGTATTCACAGACTGTTTCATGTGTCAGTATGAGAGAAGCATTATTACCAGCTGAGAAACTGCAGGAATTAAGCCAAGGCTGAATGAACAAAATGGAAAAGAAAGAAGCGCAGAGAACACACACATTTTAAAACTATTACAGAGGTATGTATTCACATGCTCTGGGGAGCCTGGGAATATATAAGAGCTCATGACTGCAAAGGAATGAATTCAAGGACTAGTCTATGGGGAGTATTTTTTTTCCCCTGTGACTTCAAACTTCTCTCGGCACTTGCAGAGTTTTAGTCAGCTGGCATGCAACAGAGGTACGACTTCCCCAAGGAAACTCTTCCTTGGCTTGTGCTGGAAAGGCTGCTGGGAGAGTCAGGGAAAAAAAAGGCTGCAAGCAGAGACGAAACCTTCTCCTCCTGCAGCTACAGAGCAGGTATGTAGAGACTGTGTGAACCCGGGAGCCTGCTGGAAAGTTGTGCTTTCAGCTGCGGGGGAGATGAGGGCTCTGGTGACTTTGAGCTGCAGCCTTTAAAACTAACACAGATGAGGAAGATACTGTATAAATAAAATGTTCTGTGCTTATGAATAGGCTGAGGAACTGGCTAAACACGCTGTGTAGATGGCTTTATCCACCCAGTTGTATATTTAATCCATCAGGGACTTGCACTGCTGAGTTAGATCATTTACATTAAGGAGGCACCAGTTAGTTTATAACAGTACAGTTGTCATACACCGTCTTTGTTATTATTCTCCGTGTTTGCAGGAATAGAAGATGGAGAGACGATTGTTTTTTTCTTTCTTCACAGGACTTCAGTCTATTTATGCTGTTACTGCATTATAGCCTTCAGAACCAGGAGTGCTGCAGAGATCAGCATTGTACACCAATTAAATGCCACTCACCCAGCTTTCCGACACCAAATCCTGGTATAGCCTTGGGCAAATCACACAGTCCCTGGGTAAAATAGGCAAAATGCTGTTTGGCTCATCTGCTCTTCTTCCTATCAGTACTGTCATTGAGCTCTCCCTGTTGGAGCACGAGGTGTGAGATGGCAGGGTTATTTTGCTGCTCTTAAGATCCTGACAGCTTGAATGTCACCTTGGGTGAATGATGATTTACAGAGAAGGCTTTGCTGCATCTTGACCATTATCATGAAAATGAATGTTTAGGCAATATTTGGAAGTAATAAAGTTTTAGAAAATCATAGTTTATATAGAAGTCACAGTAAATTTTCTAAGGCTAAACCCAGTTGTAATTTGGATAAAAGTATTTTTGATAAAAGACAAATATGCTTCCCTTAAATAGAAGCAATAATTTGGCTTTGCACAACAGTGATAGTTTGGGTTTTCTACTAAGATGTAATAATTTAAACTTTAAAATAAACATATTATTCTAAAATGCTGAAATCCTCTAGTTTTCAAGAACAAGAATTTACAACCAGTCATCTCTTTTTAAAGCAGATAATTATGTCTTAGTGACTATATCAGTGCTTGGCCTTTTACTAATACAGTGATGGATGGATTCAAGGAGAGATAGCAATATTATGTAAATCAAATCTGTCAGAAACAATTTTCCTCACCTCATTTTGTCTCCTACTGGGTCTTATAAAATGAGTACACCTTCTCCCCAATACTGACCACACTGTCTATAAAAATTAATATTGCTGAATTAAAAGCACATTTTATAAGCTGGTGAGAAAATATTCTGGTTTGGTTTCTGAATGTGAATTTTGTTCTCCAGGGACAGTATTTATGGTTAAATAGTTTAATCTGCAAATGCCAGTACATGTCACTTTTTGCTGATATAAGAGTTTTCATTTTCCCATCTCCCTCTGTCCCTTTGCCCATCCCCTTACTCACAAATTCTCCAGGCTTATGGGTTTCATTCAGTTCTTGTTCATTTGCATTTTCTTTCCTGGAGAGAATAGGAGGACAAAAGGTGAATAAAATAGGGAACCTGGCTAAAACCTCATTAACTCGAAATGTTAATTTTTGGTGGGGAAATGCTGTTGGCTGAACACCTGATAAAGATGCACATGGAGAGAGGACAGAAAGAGAAGGATAGAAGGAAGCAGCTTCAAAAGAAAGGAGAAAAGCCTTGCTGGGTTTACCAGAGATGGAGGAGTATTTTGATATGTGGACTTGACACCAGAAAGACTGGGGGCTGCATCTGCTTGTGAGATGCCAAGCACAGTGAAGATTGCAGGAGCAAAACAAACTCAGGAGAATCAGTTTCTGGAGATGTAGAGTGTCAGGAGCTGCAGCTGTGCCTCAGCCTGTGGCTGAGGATGGCATTGGCTATTTATTTTTTAATAGGGTTAATGTTAATGTTGTCTCCAACTTCCTTGTGGGATGAATCACCAGGGAGCTATTCTAGCCAAAAGGCAGCAAGACTTGTCCCACTACTGTGTTTATGGTTCAGACCCACTTTCTAAGGCAGGAACTTGTTTCATTTACTTCTCTGGAGAGTTTGATTCGTAGAGTTTGACACAGGACTCAACCAAAAGCAGTACCTTAGAAAGCAACAGTGTTATGGATGGACAGACTCCAGAAGGTCTGGAGACTAAAGACACAAAATTGTCAAGACATTTTCTTGTTTCTCTGCAACCCTTGGGAACTTGCAGCAGTTTACAGACTGACTGGTGAGAGCCAGCAGCTAGGATTTGCTTTTGCTTCTTGCTGTGGGCCATGCTGGGGAAAGGATTTGCAGGAGAGGAGAAGAGAGGTCTGATGAGGTGACAGAGGGTGAACTTCAACTGACATTGACAGAAACTGAGTAGGAAGTGACAGCTGAAACACCACTGGAAAATCAGGACCTCACAGAGTTGCAGATACAAACCCTTTGGCACTGTTGGGATGGCACAACCCTTGCTATTTTGTGGGCAAAAAAGCTTGATTCTCCAATCTGCATGTTGGAGATGAGGCTGGCTGGGGCTCTGAGCAACCTGGTCTAGTGGAAGGTGTCCCTGCCCATGGCAGGGGGCTTGGATGATCTTCAAGGTCACTTTCAAATCTGGCCACTCTGTGATTCTATGACCCAGTCTCTGACTGATGCAGGTGACACTTGCCCTGCAGACGTCTTACCAAGCCAATACCATGCTAATGTTTCAACACCACTTTAAGGTGTAAACTGTTGAGTAGCCCAAAGCCAAAAATAATGAAAATTTGGGAAATCAGCCAAATGTGTTGGGGCTTTGAAACTGTTTGCTGCCAGATCCCCTTTGGGAAAGAACAAAGAAGGCAAGGACAGCACCAATCTTTCCCAATGCAGCTGGTGTCCTCCAAGAATGTGTTTTTATTGAAGCAAAGCCCTGAGCAGTAGAATCAGTGCATGCCCTTCCCTCCTGCTTTGGCATTTGTTTCTGTCCAGCCTCTTCTTTACAGTTCAGCTGGCACAGCTACCTGGTTACTCGATAAAACATCTTGAGGAACAGAGCTGGCTTTTTAAAAAGCACAACCAAAACCTCTGCTATTTTTATCCCTGTAAATCCAAGCTTCCTAAAGTGCTCTGAACATCCAGGTGTAGAAAAATTGGAAGCTGACATCATCCTAGCCACTCACTGTTTCTAATTAGAGGCATGATATTTGTACTTCAAATCAGATCAAAATATCCTACTAAAAAAAAGTATTTATTATTCTTGGAGACCTCAAATATTTTACGTTTGCCTTGCAAAGGTGTCTGTGCTTTTCAAGAGCTACTGCACACTGCTGCCAGGACAAACACTAAACCCAAAGAATCCAAAAGGCATTTAAATCTCTGGATAGCGCAGTGGTTTCCAGTTTCAACATGAGTTTCCTTCTTACCTGAAGGGGATTGCAGGTGGAGAGCTTGACTCCAGGGACCATGCTGAAGGCATGAAGTGAAAAATAGCACTGCAAAGTAAAGCTCTAGACATGACATGCCTGGGGGAAGGTGGTCAAAACTAATCTGATGAGAGCCCAGTCAAGGGGAACTTGTCTGAGATTGGGATAATCTCACTGGTGGACAATTCTCCTGAGAGTTTAATGTGTATTTTTCTATCCATTGCACTTAATCATGCCCTCCCCTGTCACCTTGTCACAGTATTTTTCTAGTTAGACAAGCAACCTGCTCTAGTGAAAGGTGTCCCTGCTGATGGCAGGGGTCTGGAACTAGATGAACTTTAAGGCTGTTTCCAATCCAAACCATTCTGGGATTCTATAATTCTGTGATTTATACCTCTCATTTCAGGATGTATTACCAAGCAAACTAAGAGCCCAGCTCTTTGGCATATTATTTCAGCCCTGGGAAAAGTGTGTTGTGGCCGTTCAGGCTTGTGTCTCTGGGAGAAAACAGCAGGGAAAACTTTGTAGAGAAAGATTCTTTTGCTTCTTCCTGAAGCAAGACTTAATTAGCAAAAGGAAATGAGGAAACCAGCTACTTCAGCTCTAGAGGGCAGCACAAAATAATACATAAAAAGCTGAACTTGGGCAATTTGAAATTATCTTCTGCATGACAAAAGCACCCCTTTGCAGTGGGAATTCTTCCCAGCAGATCCAGTATATTCAGCACTCTGTACTCACAACCAAAAATTTGGCAGCTTATCTGAAAGTGCCTTTATCGAGGCCTTTATTCCTAATTCCTGCCTCATGCCATGAAAACCCATCAGGAGTGTTGTAGCCAGCAATGGACCCCCTGTCCTGACAGCAGACTGCAGTCACACTCCCATTAGTGGGATGACTGCAAAAAGAAAAAGTTATTTCTTCCAGAACAGGTTTCCACATTCTGGGGTTTATATTTATCAGCCGTGAATTTTAAACATTTAATCCTCAAGCACTGTTTCCCTAAAGATGCAGAGAGAGATTTAGGTGCAGGAGGCTACGACCCTCCAGGAATATAACTTGCAGACACAAAACCCCGAAGTAAACACACTGTCATGCCCCATGCACGCAGCCAAACAATAGCATTGCCAATAAGTTACTTATTCTCCTGAGCAAACCCACAGCCCAATCCTGACAGTTCCTCTGGCAAAAATCTTCCTGTTTCTCAGTGCCTGCCCCAAGGAAGGGCTTCAGGATGTTGCACAGTAGCTGACTCTGTCTGGAGATCAGCGGTGGCTAGGACCCAGCAAGAGTCTGGAGAGGAGTGGAGAGGAAGACAAGCATCATAATTTAAAGCAGACACTATCCCAAATAAGGTTATTTCCCTGAAAATGCCTTCATCCTGAAGTTATGAGTGAGCCTTTAGGTGTCTAGAATGGGTGAACATGAAGCTGAAGAATAATTGTATCGATACCAGGACAGAATCAATTTTGAAGAGCTGGATATGATTTTTAAAGAGATGATAAGCGGTGTTTGGGGATGCAAGAAACCCTTGAAACAAGGTAAATGTGAAATAATCACTTTTTTTACCCTGGAAGGCTCTAACTTAACAGGAAAGAGTCTTATGTGGAAAAGGATCAGACCCTGGGGAGTTTGATTTGTGTTCTGTGTGTTGTCTTGTATTTAACTTTCCTTGGCACAGGAGAGCATCTCCGTTAATTGTCTAAGCAGTAACAAAAAAATACATTTGGGGAAATCTGGAAAATGCTGCTTTTATCAGCTGCAAACAACATCTATGAAGTAGTTTCAAGATTAATATTGTGATAGAGATGGAGGCAAATATTGTTCTTAAGTGGAAACTGGGAATAAATTGTTATTATTCCATGGTTTGAAATGTGTCTTGGGGTAAATTACTGGACTTCTCTGCCTTCTCTGCCTTTCCTATTTGTTAAGTGGACATGCTGGCATGGTTAGGGTATGCTTTTTCTCGAATTATTTTACCAACTTACTAATACTCCTTGGGGCTGATGCTGACTGAAATACCAGTATTTTTCAGCTCAGCTTGGCACTGGATGGTTTTGAAGTACTGTGATGGAAAGCTGTGGTTTTAAATAGGGTCCAGAGCTCAATCCTGCTCTGAGTTATGCTAGGATTTCTCTCACAGCTGCCAGTGGGACTAAACTGGCACTGATCATGTAGCTGCTTCAATTCTGGGAAAGCCTCGAAGCAATAAAAGCTCCTTTAAGTTGAGTTGTTGCCACTGCTGCTCCAAAACTGTTTTTGTAAGCTATGGATTGAAAGATCAGTGCCAGCAGGAAGGGTTTAGTGTCAATAGATATCCTTTTTCACACCAAGGGAATGGGGATCCTGTAAGCCCTGATCTTGGCACTGGGAGAGGGTGGGGGGATTCTGAGACCTGCTCAGAGGGTAGAAAGGAGGGGAATGAACTTATGTGTCACACTAGAGGTTGCTGAGAGGGATCTGAAGGTTGTTCAGAGAAAAGCTAGGCAGGAAAAGCTCCTCAGCTGGACAGCTGAACTGAAAACTACCCTGGGTAGGGAATCTCCATGAGCAAGGAGGTTGGGCTGTACCATGACAGGTCAGGAGGAAGTAGCTTCAGGTTGTGGCAGGGGAGTTCCAGTTTGGATATTAGGAAAAATTTCTTCATCACAATGGTTGTTAAGCACTGGCACAGGCTGCCCAGGGCAGTGGTGGAATCCCCATCCCTGCAGGGATTTAACAGATGTGTGGATGTGGTATGTGGGGACATGGGATAGTGGTGGCCTTGGCAGTGCTGGGAGAACAGTTGGACTTGATGGTCTTAGAGGGCTTTTCCAAACTAAATGGTTCTGTGAGGACAGTCTTTGTGGTCTTATGCTGGAAGAGAGCACCACATCCTTGATGAGCTTCAGGATGTGACACCGTGAGGGACACCTTGGAAAACCTTAGAAACACCTTGAGGGACAGCATCCTTGCTTGTTACAGATTTGCCTTACACGGCAAACCATTACATAATTTTTTTTTTGTGTTCAAATAAATCAATTTCTCAGCTGCTTTATAAATCTAAAATTTAGGAGGTTTCAAAGTATATTTCAGCCCTGGATTGTGTCAGGCTTATTATTTAAGAGGCAAAGATACTTTTATTTTGCACTGACAGTTCGACAAGGGCAGTCATTGCAGAGCACATTGGCCATGTGCTGTACCTCAGGGTGGTGTCCTGTTGTGAGTAATATTCTCAGCTTAATTCATTGTGTCTGAACAGAAAGGATTTCCCTTTAAGGGCTTGGAAAAAAGCCTTGTAATCATTGGTATGTTGGTCTTTTATTGCCACTTCAGCAAACTAATACTCAAATGATAAATATAGATTTCTCCTCCATAGAGGAAGTTCCAACTGCTCTAAGCATGGGGAATGACGAACAGAGGGGGACAACAGAAACATTATAGATGGTGACACCAGCAATTCTTCCTTCCATAGGATGATTTCAGCATATTTTGCGAACATTGATTCAAAGGTAGAGAATTAACATGCTTGGTCTGGTTTTAATGGGGAGGAACACACTTCTGATGCCATTACTTCACCTTGGGGTCACAGATCATCATCCATCACTGGGGGTTTTTTGTGCAATGGAAGGAATATGCAAACTGTACACAGAGTAGCTGTGGTCTAATACTCCCCAGTTTCTCTATTCTTAATACACAGTTCCATTCTCTGGTTGGGAAGGGGAGAAATGGACAGATTCCCATCAGTAACTTGTTGGCATTGCTGTTCAGTGACTGCCAATGCTGTCAAGGGCCGTCAGCTGCATCCATCAAAGTAACTAAACAGAGGGAACTGCATCAGCTGGGAATGATTGCATCTCTTCTGTTTCCAGCTTTTTGACACTCTGTGGGTAGAAGCCATCGAGCAACCGTACATTAATGCCAGTGGCTTGTGCATAGGATTGGGGTTGCATTAGGAGCTGTTTGAAACAGGAATGCTTGCCCTTGGCTTTGGTTCCCTTTTTCCCCCATTGTCCAGTGACAGACCTTCCAGTGTTCCTTTTGCAGTTCTGTGCTCTTTTATGGAGTGCTTTCCAAACAGTTAAACTGTTATGAATTCTCTGTTCCACACAAATCCATTCTATTTTATATGTCTCTTTGTAAGGAATCTGTCCTTGCCCATGGCAGGAGGATTTGCACCCGATGACTTTTAAAAGTCCTTTCCAACCCAATCCTGAGAATGTTCATGAAGCATTTGGACAACACTCTTGAGGACAAGATATGACTCTTGGGGGTGGTGCTGTGCAGAACCAGGACCAAGACTCAATGATCTTTGTGGGTTCCTTCCAACTTTACATATTCTGTGATTCTGTGGAACATACGGTTCTATGATCTTCTGTCAAATATATTTAAAAACCTGTCCATACCTGGAATGTGTAAAATGAAAAATCTCCATCCACTCCTTAAGCTGTTTGCATTGACTCAGCATGGATATTCACGTGAAAGGTCTTTGACACTCTGGGATAAGAGGAGTAGAAAATGTTGTGGATGGAAATGAAAACTGTCCTCACTTCTGGTTGTTTCTGAGTGGCACCCATTTGCTTTGCTAGGACATGGCACCCAAAAACTTCAGCCCAGTTGAAAACACCTGAGCTGTGTCTATGGGGAGTGTGAAGATAACTCAGTCTTCAGTAGTTTTCTTTCTCCATGATGCCAGACACCCTGCCCAGCTTGAACATCTGGACTTTTTTGAGTGTCCTGGATATCATTTGGGCAGCAGCTGAAATCACACTGGAGAAAACCCATGAAATGCTTTGGACTTTCTTTTCAAGTCCTCATATAAATCTCTTCCCACCAGGGTGAAAGGGATCCAAAGCTACACAGGTGAGTCATTAGTCCTGAATGCTTAGAGATGGCTTAATTTATTACTCTGCTTGTGTCCTTCTTAATGTTAGATGATGACCTGGTGCCAGCTTTTGCATGTGTTGACCACTGTGCATATAAAATCTAACCATAATTATTTTCACCAGCAGAGCCATGAAACTGTACATCATCTTCTTCCTGGCAGTGGTGAACAAAGAAACCTCTAACTATCAACCCTCAGAGGGGACATCCTGTGAAATGGTAAGGCTGTTTCTCTACTTAGGCCCCTTGAGATCCTGAATGAGGTTGGGACCCCCTTGTTACAAGCACTGCACAAGCATCTCCAGTGTCTGAGAAGGGAAACCCCCAGGAGCAGGCTCCCTGTGATGGCAGACGTGGGATTTGCAGGATGAGGACATGCTTAGCAGTCTGTCATCAGGCTGTGTCCTTGTTATAGTGACAGCACACAAAGGGCAGGAGGGGGTGCAAAGAAGGGTCATTATCTCAGCTTTTTTTCTAAGGAGGAGCTGGTTAAAATAAATTTGATTTGATTTCCCTAAGACTGTGGATTTCTGTGGCCGAGACAGAGAAAAAACTTGAAATCAACTCTTTTGTATCAGTTGTTCTTTGTGCTTTAATTAAGGCATCTTCTGTGCAATAGTTCTATACCAGCTCTTTTGTAATAACAAGTAAACTGACCTCCTCTGCCCTGATGCAGCATTTCTGCCAGGAAGTTGTACCTGGCTTCTGCTGGAGGGAAGAGAAATGACACACTCTTGCTCCAGTACAAAATCTGCTTCTTGAATTTTTGCAAGCACCTGGTACGATATTATAAATGTTATTCACAGCTGAACTTTCTCCTTTCCCTCTCCAAGTGTTTCTGACTGTACCAGGATGTTTAAAAATACTTTTTTCCCCTTGAACATTTAAGTTGTTCAACACAAATCCTCAAGAATTTCCAAAATAGGGAAAAAATGATTTGCTAGATGTACACATCTCCCTTGTGGGACTCATTCCATTCCTGCCCACCCTGCCATATTGCTGCACTTCCTGAATTCCAGAGAAATTAAGACCTAGTGTAAATATAAAAAGATCTTGGGAAGGTGACTGGGTAGCTCAGTTCCTTGGCTGGAGAGGGAACACTGATGAAGCCACTGTAAACAGGACAGCCTGGGTCCCATGTCATAGTCATGTGAAGGCTGGGTGAGACACGCAATAATCCAAGCAGTTTCATCCCATTTCTTGATGGGTCACATACCAGGCTGATTGCTGAGCAGTAAACACACATTTGTTTGCCTCCAGTTTGCTCCACTGTCAACTGCTTTCATCATGCCAACAACACAGCTACCTAGGGATAAAATCCACCCTAACAGAAAACACGCTGCAGTCGGGCCAGGATGCTCATCTGGTGTAAATCAACAGCTCAGTACTGCTGATGTCCATGCTGATTGCCTTCCATCACTGGGCATTTGGTGTGGATCCAAACACAGCTTAAAGAAAGAAGGAGCTACTGGGATTAGCTGATTAGCTGTCCATTGACAGTCCTGCATTACATCACAGCCTCACTGTTTTATACTGTACTTTCCCTGTGGTTACATCTTTAGAATAGCAGAGGCTCAGAAGTGGAAACTTTAATCCCAAATCTCATGGAAGAGATTCACTGTCAGAAACCTGTGCTGCTTTCTGAGTCACCACGGGTGGTTCTGTTGCTGAATTAAACCCTCGTAGAAAAGGTTTTGGGAAGTAAGCAGTCCCTACCAGACCCCTGACATGGGGGTGAACTGCACTGATTACTGTTACAGCACATTTATCAGTTTGTGAGACAACAAGGAACAGATTAAATGTCAGGACATTCTTCCTAAGTCACACTGTTTTCCAAGGATAGGCAAAGCTTCAACTATATAATATTTTACCTCCCAAAGAAAGATGATTTTGCTAATTCATGTTAATTGGCAAAGGAGGAGATTTCAAGTAATTTATAGAAGGGAAGGGACTTTAGGAAATTCTATTTTTACCTTGCCTTGAGGTAATGCAATGACAGATGCATAACCAGATGTCATAGGTCAGCTGATGTGTGGTACTCAGGCAAAATGCTGAGGTTGGTTTGTGTAGCTAAGCCTCCACCTGGGCAGCTCTTCTAAGAGTGGTCAGGGACTGTGGTCAGTGCCAAGTGGCTCCAGCCCAGATTCTTGAATCAAATGTTCATGAATTGATAAAGGAGAACTCAAGGGTGGGCTTGAGTCCAACTCCTTTTTGTAGGGCTCTTACTAAGGTGGTGACAGCTTCCACCCAGTGCTGAGCAGTGAAGAAGTGAAGTCAGAAACCAAACGATGCCCAGCTTTTGAACTGTTGGGTAATTTTTTTTTTTTTGCCAGCATCTTAATGGGACCAAGTGGTCCTCACCCTCCAGTACTTCTTGACAATGGACTTACAACAAACTGATGGCAGCACTTGCAGAGATGATGAAGTCAGAACATGAGACTGACAAAAACCTCTTGTCCCAGTCTCAGGCTACCAACCCATTGGACAAAGGGATGAGAGGAGATACTCCAAACAGATGCTGTTTGCTCCATCCTACTGAGATGTACTCCATCTTTTTTCCTACTGCTGATGATAAAGAAACCCATGCAGTTTGAGCCTTGGGGGAGAAAAGATAGTGCAGAAGAGACAAGATAAGAAATTTAGTGAGGGTCAAAATAGTCAGTGAAAAGGAATGAAAGATTTAAAAGAAAAATGAGAGTGGAAATGTTATAGGAACAAATGGCAGACAGTGGGAGGTACAGAGTTTATTACTCCCTTTTATTACTGGGAGGGTTCTGTGGATGGAGATTAAAAGCCAAATCATGCAAGATACATGGTGAATGGTGGCTGACCTCTCCCCCATCAACTTCAATGCAAAACAGATTGTTAGCACTGACAGGAGTTGCATCTAGACTTTGCTAAGATCCTAGGTGTCCAAGGGCAATGGAGGGTACTCAGCACTTGCTGGGATGTGGCTGAAAGTGGGAGAAGAAACCTGTCATCTGCCTTAGGATGCAAAGCAGTTTCTGCTTTTTCACTCTGGATTTTTTTATCCTCCTGGCTTCTTCCTCTTCCAAAAATGAGTAAGAAGAGGCTTCCTGCTCTGCTATTTGTGTTTTGGAAATAAGGCCAACTCTGGGCATAATTTAACTCCAAATGAGAAAGTGTACAGTGACTTTGCAGGAAAGAAATATTGCCAGGGAGAAGCCAGAAAATTGCCTCGCTATTTTTTCTAATTTTTTTTTTTTTAAGCTGAGGGAGATTTGAGTGAGTTGGAGAGGAAAGAAGAAGGGGTTTAGGCATTAATAGTCAACTTACTTGGGATGTTTGAGAAAAATATGTCTGTGGAGCAGCTTGTGTACATCTATAGTTTGGATGAGCACTTGCACTTCTCTGGCACATTCTTGTGTGGTCTCCAGAACTCAGATGATGCAAAAGAGATTCACAAAATGCTGACTAGTGCCCCACTTCTCCTAAACAGATCTGCCACTTCGTTAACCTCAAAGTTCATATAAAACAGATGGGATTTATTTTTTTTTGACTTTTAATATTTGCTTGATATCTGAAAAGCTTTGCGTCATGGAATCTGGAGTCTGCTTCTCCATAGAAGTTTAGATTCAACTTTCTTTCTTTCTTTCTTTCTTTCTTTCTTTCTTTCTTTCTTTCTTTCTTTCTTTCTTTCTTTCTTTCTTTCTTTCTTTCTTTCTTTCTTTCTTTCTTTCTTTCTTTCTTTCTTTCTTTCTTTCTTTCTTTCTTTCTTTCTTCTTTCTTTCTTTCTTTCTTTTTTCTTTCTTTCTCTTTCTTTCTCTTTCTTTCTTTCTTTTTCTCTTCCTTTCTTCCTTCCTTCCTTCCTTCCTTTCTTTCTTTCTTTCTTTCTCTCTCTCTTTCTCTCTATCTTTCATGACCCAGACACCCAAATACATTAATAGCAAGAGTTTTCCTCCAGCAAATGAAATGCTGCCTAAGCCTTTCACATTCCATTTCCTCCTGCTGCTGTATGTTCTCTTTAACAACAAAATAGAACTTGATGGTTATGTAAGGGTGGTCGTTATGTTCCTTATGAACACCCACACCAAATTTTGCTCTGGACACAGAACTCAGCCCTAGATGCAGTTAAACACTGATGCATCCAGGAGATGGATTTGACTTTGACACTTGTTTTTTTTTCTCTACCCTGCTGCTGAAAATTGGCCTGAAAAGGCCTGACCCTCACTGCACATCACATATTTTTCCCTCTCAAAAACTGAATTTACATAAATTGTGTTATTGGTGTTGTATTACAGGTGTTTTGTGTGAGTGGTTTCATAAGGCATGCTCCCCATGCAAGTAGAAGGGAACTGTTGCCTTAGGAAAAGGATAAACATGTTAGATAAAAGCAGAATGAGTTTCGCATCAGAAATGTCTCAGTTGTTGTTTGGTTAAAGCTGCCTTGCTTAACTAGGGAAGGCATATTTGAGCAAGTGATTATGAACGAGAGAGAGGGTTTATGGTACAGGATCCTTACAGGTTGTTATACGTCCTTGCTCTGGAACTCATGTTGCCAACAGAGTGAAGCTCTTCCAAGTATGCGTACTACTGCAAGTAGAGTCTGCAAGACCTAATACAGTGATGAAGGTGAGAAAATTAAAACCCAGCATAAAAGTGAGGAAATGATGCTTGATTGCAAAGAAACTTGGGACTGTTCAAATGAGCCCAGGAGAAAGGTACAAACCTGAGAACTTTAGTAGGTATAACATGCAGATAAAACTCTACTGTTTGAAGTCAGAAATCTCTTTAAAATTAAATGAGTGCTGTTAGCTGCAAAGAAGCTAATTAAGATTGTTGCTCTTGCTGTCTGAATGCTCAGAAAAAGTGATCAGTGTTTCAGAAGAAGCATCTGCCTGGATGCTGAATGTTACTTTTCTTATATTTAATGCAAAGATGTTTTTCATTTGTCATGTGACAACTCTCTTTCTCTCTTTTTGGCAGGCAAACTCTCAGGCATTTTGCCATAACAAAAACCTCCACCAAATCCCTCATGAGCTCCATCCAAATGTAAACAAAATAGATCTGTCTGAAAATTTGATTCAAAGCATTCCTGCAATGTCGTTATCATTTTACACTTCCCTTCGGTGTCTGGATTTAAGCTCTAACCAGATAAGTTTCATCACGCCTGGAGTCTTCGCACACATGAAGAGTTTGCTGGAAATAAATTTAGCCAACAATCACTTACATGAGCTTGCTCAAAATGGCACAGAGGGGATTGGACTCCTACCCAAGGTGGAAATACTGGACTTGTCCCACAACAGTCTGTACAATGGGATGGCTGAGTATTTCATTAGGCAAGCTCCAACACTGCGGTACCTTTCATTGGCAGACAACAGTATTGTAATGATATCACACAAGATGTTTCAGGGATCTCCCAACCTTGTGGAGATAGATCTTCAGAGGAATATCATCATGGAAATAGAAGAAGGTGCTTTTGAGACTCTAGTGAGCCTGTCAAAACTCAATCTCTCAAAGAATTCAATTACTTGCATCTCTGATTTTAACCTCAGGCAGCTGGAGATACTTGACCTTAGCAGGAACAGCATTGAGACCTTCCACACCACAAAATCAGATGACGAATATAGCTTAAGGTGTTTGGATCTGAGTGAAAACAAACTGTTTCACTTCCCAGTGTTCCCTGAGGTAAATAAGCTGGTAACTCTGAATTTATCAAAAAATTTAATACAACTCACTGCTGAATCCCCTCATAATACAATGGACTACATGGAAAATGAATGGCTAAATGATTCATTCCATCTTCTTGATCAGAAGCAAAGTAGAAACAAAAGTTCTCTGTATTTATCCCAGCTTGTATATTTAGACTTAAGTTACAATGAAATCAAATCCATTCCAGATGAGTTCTTTGAATCAATGCTGTCTCTTCACACCCTTAATCTCAGTAAAAACTGTCTTCAGACATTTGCAGTAAGTTATGACAGTGCATTGATCTCTTTAACTGTCCTTGACTTGAGCTACAATGCTTTGCAGAATCTTCTCCTTGATGCTGGTGCATTGTCAAATTTGAAGGAGCTCTATATTCAAAACAACTATCTTCAAACCCTGCAGTTCGACATCTTCTCAAATCTTCCTAGCCTCAGACTGCTTAATCTACAGAGCAATAATATCAGCCTTTGCAGCATGTACTCAGGATTAGCTAAGCAAAGACTTGCTGGAGAGGAAAGTGGTTGTGTATCATTTGTTGATTCTCCTACTCTTCAGTACTTGTACCTAGCTGACAACATGCTGAACATCCTACCAGCATACAGCTTCTACAAGACTTCTTTAGTTGTCTTAGACCTCTCCATGAACCCTGGACTGAAAATAGAACTTAAAGCATTATCAGGTCTGGAAAAGTCTCTGGAATGTTTGTATTTACATGGTAATAGCCTGATAGATTTAAATATTGACTTGCCTTGTTTTAGTCACCTTAAACATTTAAACCTCTCTGAAAATCAGCTGAACTGGCTGCCTAAGTGGGGTAGTGAATCTCCAATAGAAGTTCTGGACCTACGGAACAATAGGTTCAGTACATTACAGAACAGCAATATTTTAGCATTAGAAAATTCACTTAAAAACTTGTATCTCACTGGGAACCCACTCAGCTGCTGTGGAAACATCTGGCTTTCATCGTTGATCCAGAACAAAAATGTTCAGATCCCCAATGTGGAGCATTTAATGTGCCAGCACACTCAGAATTTTGGATACCAGGATGAAATGCACATCAGGAACATTAGACCAGAAGACTGTGAAAAAGAGGATCTGAAGAAAATCAACTTCATTATTATATTAACATTTGTGTTGGTTTTATCTGTGATCATCATTGGTCTGGGTTCATTTTTTTGCTTCCACAGGCAAAACTTCAGCCATCAGTTTAAAGCATAGGAACACAAAATGCCTTGAAAACTGAATAAATCAGGTGCTACACTGTCAGTGTGTAGAAATGAAGGGTAAAATTCTCATCTTTGATTTTTAGCTGTGGATTTTAAATGCTTTTGAAGTGCCCCTGAGTTGCACCTTTGGTCCGGGTTGCAGGGACTGGAAGATGAATTTGCCATGTTTTGCAGATCCATGGCTTAACTCAAAGACGAGAAATTTGGCCCTTGTGTGCAATATATGTTTAACTGAGTTTAATGTGAAGAAAGTCATCTCTGGGATGGCTTTTTAAAAAAAATCCTGGAGCGTGAATTTCAACCAGCTAACATTGAACTGAAATGTTTATATTTCTAAGAAAGTCTGTTGGAAAATCCCTGCATATGGTTGCATTTCAATGCAGAAGAATAATATATCTATTTTTAAAGGTCATGGGAGGTTAGACTGCAAAGAGGTGTTTTGAAGATACCAGTGTGAAATAATGCATAGGAAACACAGTCTTGGGCCATTATTCGGATCTGTCTTTCTACTGTCTTTCCCCAAAATTATATCATTGTCTAGAGGATGTGCTGCAAGAAAAGTTCTGTAGGTCCTCATTCTGTGCTGGATTTAACATGGCTAGCCTTTGCATTGCTAAAAGTTGACACTGACAAATGTTATGTCCCATACCCTCACAAAAATTTCACCCTTTTGAAGGGAACATGACAGTGGATGGGAGCCTGACCTGCTAACAGGGTTCAGTGGCTTTGAAAAGGAACTATATCAGGTCTTCTGTTAATGCCAGGAACTGTCCATGCAGGTACATGAGAGAAATAGAGGTTAAACTAAAACTTGTCCAGGTAAATAACTCAGAGTCAAATTGCTGCTCAGTTTCTGTTTCTTCCAGCTAGTGAATGTCAAAATTACCACACTACAAAAAGGTGTATAATTATATTTTTTAAGCAGTTATATATGAAACTGGCTGGTAGTTTTCATTGTGGAATTTTGTACAATAAAAACATCTTTGAATTTTGTACAAAGCACGAGGCTGTGGATGTATTAAAGCACCAGCTTGGAATGCTCCACAGATGAAAAGAAATGTCTTCCTGTTTTTCTGTAGTGTTCAGACTTCACCTTTACCTTCTGGTCCTGAAGCAGGCACAGCTGCTGCATATTTTAGAGTATAACCAATAGAGAATAAGGAGATGTAGGCAAGAATTTGGAACAGGTTGCCCAGAAAAGTTGTGGCTGCCCCATCCCTGGAAGTGTTCAAGGCTAGATTGGATGGGGATTGGAGCAATCTGGTCTAGCAGAAGATGTCCCTGCCCAGGGCAGGGGATTGGAACAAGATGATCTTTAAGGTCCCTTCCAAACCAAACCATTTTGTGATTTCTGTGATGCTATAAACTTGAACAAACCATCAGCAGCAATAGGGCCTGATCTAACATCTATGAGAGCCAATGCTACCCTTTGGCTCAAGCCCTTAATCTTGCAGGAGAAGGCTTGAACAAGCAGCAATCTGAGAGATAAATTGGAAGCTCAATGCTGAAGATGGTGAACCTCTCCTTTGGTGTGAAAGCAAGCACCAGATGTGTGTCCAGATGCTGATTTGCCACAGACTGAGTTCATGGCTTTATGTTTAGCATGGCAAGACTATTTCTCCTTCTGTGAGAAGCAGTATTAGCTTGGCTGCCATGACTAGAATTAGTTAATAATCTGATGACAGAGCCAAACCCATGTAATTAATGGTTTTAACAATGCTTTTGTTTTGCTTTACCAAAAGGAAGTGCTTGTTACTACTAAACTTCTGGGACTAATTAGACTTCCATTGGCTTCCCTGGGAGCAGAAATAGTTTTTTGAGGAGTAAGTCTCAGAAGTAAAGTGCAGTATGGCTCATTTGGATTTTTCTGTTAGCAGTATAAGCAACCAAATAGTGATATGAGCCTGCTTCAGCCAATACTTTAACTCTGGATGGGACAAGAAGCATGAGGAGAAGAAAATATGAATAATTTTACAAAGAGAGGGAGAACAGGGAGAAATGGAAGCTCTATATTACATTGTTCAAAATTATTCAAAATAAGAGTATGTAGATCTCAGCCCCACCTCTTGCCTCTCCTGCATGTTACTGTACCTGCAACAAGCTGAAATGCTAAAGTACCTGATCCTACATCCAAAGGTAGCCATTGCTCAAACACTACAATCTTTCCAGCCCCATTGTCCTAGTAGGTTGGTGTCAAGGTTTGAGGAAGCAGAATATTAACCCTATCCCAGTGGAACAAGGACAGTAGGCTTGTTCCATGATACAGGCTGTTTTGACTTAGAGCATTTGGGATTTATCCGGTCAGTGCAAACTCTGTTGTCTTTAAGTTGCTACATGCAACAAATGGCTTCCTTTCTGTGATGCCTGAAGAGGCCACCTAAAACAGAGACTAGACAAGAATAAGGGAATAAAGGTAGGTATTTATGTGAAGGGCCTTCAAAGGTACACCCTGGGGAGCCAGAGGCTACTGCCAAGATGAACCCCAAGGTGGACCATAGGTCACGAGTTCTTCACACTTTTATATGTTTGGTTCATTTGCATATCAGGGTTAATTCTCCAATTAAAGCTTCAGTTAATAATGTAGTTTCCCAAAGCTCACCCCCCTCTTAAGATGTTGGTGTACACACTTTGGGCCTATGGCACTCTGAGTGTCCTTGGAGAGCAGGTCTGGAGAGGGTTATTTATGTCTGCCTAGCACGAGAGAGCAGAAATTAACAGGCTACAAGAAACTTCAGAGTTACACACTAGGCAGTACAGGATTTGAAAAATATGAACTTTAAAACCTAAGGCATCATCTGCAGCAGTTTGCATGAGACAGGACAATAGAAACACATAATCCTAAACTGGTTTGGGTTGGAAAGCACCTTAATGACCATCTCATTTTAACTCTCGTGCCACGAGGAGTGATGCCACTTATTAAAACAGGTTGCTCAGGAACCCATCCAACCTGGCCTTCAACACTTCCAGGGGTGAGGCAGCCACAGCTTCTCTGGGCAACCTGTGCCAGGGCCTCACCACCCTCACAGGGAAGAATTTCTTCCTAAAGCTTAATCTAGACCTCCCCTCTATCAGTTTAAAACCATTCCTCCTTGTCCTGTCACTATCTGCCCATATAAAAAGTCCATCTCTATAAACCCCTTAAGGTACAGGAAGGCAGGGATGAGGTCTCCCTGCAGTCTTCTCCATGCTGAACAACAACAGATCTCCTGTAAGCATTTCCTACCACAGTTTGCTGTGTTTTCTTCCTGAAACAATCCTCTGTAGTGGGATCAAGTAGATGTAAGTACTGGAAGCGCTGGAAACACTCCCAGAGAGCATCCCTACAATCTCAGCAAGTCATGACTCACAGTGGTCATCCATGGAAAATCAAGTCTCAGTTTCCAGAAAACACTTTACACAGGGACATAGTGACAGGAGAAGGGGGAAGAGCTTTAAAATAATAGAGATGTAGATGAGGAAGAAATTCTTTACTGTGAAAGTGGTGAAACACTGGCACAGGTTGCAAAGAAGTTGTAGATGCCTCATCCATGGAAGTGTTCAAGGGCAGGTTGGATGGAGCTTGGACCAACCTGGTCTAGTGGAAGGTGCCCCTGCCCATGGCAGAGAACTGGAACTAGGTGTTCTTTAAGGTCCCATCTAACCCAAACCATTCGGCACCTTGGCACCTTCATGATTTTCCAGTTCGTAAGACATATGCTCTATGAAGAAACATTCTGGAAAGTGACTATAGAAGAGATTCCTCTTTACTGACTTTCCCATAAAAGGGGGAGGAGAAGGGAATCTCTGGTCTTGAAGACCAATGAAGGAGAGAATTCCATTTTCATGTAGAAAACCCACCAAAGAGGAGAAGGTTTGGAATGGGCAACTAGGCTGGAGGTATGGCATGAGGAGAACAGAAGTGGAATAAGAATAACAAAACCAGACATCTGAAATCCAAATTACAGAATCATTGAATGGTTAGGGTTGCAAGGCACCTCTGGCAATCATCTAGTCCAACCCCCCTGCTAGAGCAGGTTCACCCAGCGCATATTGCACAGGATTGTGTCCACGAGGGTTTTAAAGATTTCCAGAGGAGGAGACTCCACAATCTCCCTGGACAGCCTGATGTAGTACTCTGTGACCCTTACAGTGAAGAATGGGGAAGGAATGGTCAGGATGAAATTACAACCAGAAGTAGGAACTAGGCTTGTTCAGCCTGGAGAAGAGACAGTCTTGAGGGGAAATCTTTTGTAGTTACTAGATGGACAGGTAAAAGGAAAAGCTTCAGCTCCTCCCAGGAGTGTTCACTGAAGGGACAAGATACAACTGCTGAGAGCTGCAGCTGGGGAAGTTCACATTAAACAAAAGGGAAAAATTCTTCATAATGAGAGAGGTCACACTCTGGAAAGGCCTTGGAGACTTTCAAAACTCATCAGGGCAAGGCCCCGAGCAACTACTTCTGACACTGAAGTTGGCCCAGCTTCAGTCAGGGAGCTGGATTGGAGTTCTACACAGGCTTCTGTTCTGAAGTATTCTTCAAATCTATGGAAAACAAGAATGGGTCATGCACTTAGGTAAGGAATAGAGTAGCAGAGAAACAGAGCTTGTAAGTGATATCTGCTCCCTGCACTAAAGCAGTGGAAGGGATTTGGCAGGAGAGGTGTCCAGAAAGATGGCAGAAGTGGCTGATGATCTCAGATGTGGACAGAGCTAGTCAGCTCATGGAAGTCTGAGTTCACATAATCTTTCCTTTTTTTTTTTTCTCTCCGTAGTTTTATAGCTCAAAATTAAAGTTAATATTTCCAAAATTTTCCATGAAAATTCTGAAAAATATGAAGTTGGCAAATGTCTCCTTTTTAAGGCCAGGGCTTCAATTTTAATTCAGATATTCATACTGCAGAAACCACATGCAATAAAATCTTAAAAANAAAAACAAACAAAAAAAAAAAAATAAAAAAAAAAAAAAAAAAAAAAAAAAAAAAAAAAAAAATCAATTCTACATTCAGTTTCCTTTTATGATATTTTTTCTAGAGAAGATGAGGAAATATTTCAATCAGCTAATGCAAAATAACATTCTTCCTGGTTATCAGTAAATTAAGCAAAACAAAATAAACCAAAATAAAATAGATATAATATAGTAGGTTATATAAATTATATAAATCTTTTCATGTTTTAAAATATCCGTTAGTGCTGGGACACAGGAAGAACATAAAATAAAATAATGGTAGTTATCTTTTGAAATTCTAGAAGAGACCCATCAGGTAAGGTTTTAATTCAAAAATGTTTTATGTTTTAGAACTTCCTTCCACCATGGGTACTTAGATTGTAATTCATGCTTTTTAAAATAATATTCACAAATTGTATGACTCCACTGCCTTTCACTTTAAAATGTTGTTACAGAAAATTCTGACAAGAAGCATAGATTGAAGAGTTTCAAACTCTCATTTTCACTGCTTGTTGTTTAATCTCAGAAAACACTTTGTAGCAGACTTTAGGATAAGTTTCTTGCCTCACATATGTGATTCAAAACTGTGTGTTTTCTTTAATCTGTCCGTTTGTTACACCACAGGCATCAGGCAAATAATTGAATTGTTGAAATGGACCCATCACCATTTCCTGTTTGGAAAGAATGATGCCCACTGAGGTGAAGATCCAGAAAATTATTTGGGTGCTTTAATTGCCACCCTAGATATTTAAGCCCAAAATATATGTCTTTACCGTCCTTGTTTGGCTGCTGGTTCTTCCACCTGATGCCTGAAGTCTTCAGAGGACTATGCTTGATGTGGAAATTCCCTGTGAATTTCTGCTTCTTGGGATATTCAGAAATTCCACAAACAGCACAAAACCATTTTCATATGTGTGTAAGCCCCAACAGAACTCTTACTTTGAACGTCCCTTTTCCAAGTCTCCTGAGTGGATAGATATTGCCAAAGCATCACTGCTGCGTAACACTCTGTAGGAAGTGTAGCTGGAAATAGAGCTGCCATGAACTCCATGTCTAGATGGCTATTCCAGTTCTCTCCCCTACCCTCATGGGTGTTTTCTATTCTTTAAGTTCTGCCCTCCTTTCCAGGCCGGGTGGAGTGCTACATGGATCCTATCAATTTATCCTCAGCTTTGTCTCAATATGCAGAATGTTGTGCTCCTTAAAGAACATTCAGCAATCCCTGGAGGACAGAAGTGTTCTCTCCACACAAAAATCTGGCTGCTGGGACTGCAGAGGGCAGAGGGGAAGAGCCCAAACAAGACACTTGGGAAGTACCATGCTCCCATATTTCTTGATGTACTGATTAAAATAATTCCTTTCCTGCAGAGGAGGACATTAGGTCATGACATGTCATATGTGCTCTGAACACTATGTTATAGGAGAAAAGAGAAAGAAAAACCACTACAACCTCCATTTACTGTTTCATAAGGAAGGTTGAGGTACGTGAACCACCAGTGGTCAGTTCTGTCTCCCTGTATAGCCTAGATTATGGAATTTAAGTCACTGGGGGAGGTTAAAACAAAAGTATCATCCTGAAGGATTATGACATCCCTGATTGAAGTCCCCTGACAGACATCTAAATTCTCATATGGTCTCTACATCCACATGAGCTGGAGACTCAGTTTGGCTGCAAGACCCACAGCCCTGATATAGAATGAGCCAAGACTCTCTTCAGCTGTGTTGACAAGATCTCCACTAGTTGCAAAAGGAGTGTGGACCACAGGCTCATATGGTGATGTTTGCATTTATGTGTAAGTATCGTAAAATCATGGAATTTTTTAAGTTGGAAAAGATGCCTAAGGTCATTGAGCCCAAGTGTTTCCCCATCCCTGTCAAGGCCACCACTAGCCCATGTCCCCACGTGCCACATCCACATGGCTTTTAAGTCCCTCCACAAATGGTTGTCACCACTTCCCTGGGCAGCTTTTTCCAAAGCTTTTAATTGTTTTTCAATGTTCTTTCAGTGAAGAAATTTTCCCAGTATCCAATCTAAACTCTGGCACAACTTGAGACCATTTTCTTTTTCTATTTACTTGCTAGAGGAGACAAACCCCTGACCAGGCTACACCCTCATTTCAGGGAGCTGAGTATTGAGAAGGTTCCCCCTGAACCTCCTTTTCTCCAGGCTGAGCCCCCCAGCTCCCTCAGCTGCTCCTCATCAGACTAGTGCTTCAGACCCTTCCCCAGCTCAGATGTGCTTCTCTGGACAAGCTCTAGCACTTCTGTGTCCTTCTTATCATGAGGGTCCCAAAACCGATCCCAGGATCTGAGGTGTGGCCTTAGCAGTCCCCACACAGGTGATGGTCACTTCTGGGTCCTGCTGGCCACACTATTGCTGGTACAGGCCAGAGCTTAGTCTTACCCAGAGCTAAAGGCTTGAATCAGTTGTCTAAGTATAGGCAGCTAGTTTGAAACTAGTGCCATTGGGGATATTCCTGGTGTATGGGCTGTTCAAATACAGAATTTGCAGATATGATACAGGGTAGAGAGGCAAAGGAGCTATACTTGACCCTCAGCTGGAGCTCAGGCAGCAAACCCCAGGGTAACTCAAAGACAGCTGAACACTAGTTTGTGGGTATCCAGTCAAACTCAATGTTGGACAAGAAACTCAGAATCAGTTTGAAAAACTTGTGTTCCAACTGCTTTGCTTTAACTGGTTGATATGTTAGATCTGATCTCAGAAATCTAATGTCAGCTTACCCTTTTAAAACTGTAATCAAATCAAAAAATCAAGACCAGCTTTCAGTGAGGAATGTTTTGCACAACTCTCTGCCTGTGCACATCCAATGTCATGTTGTCATCTTTTCTCACCATGTAATTGCTTTTCCAGGCTCTTGCTTCCTTAGGCTGCTCATGAGGAGGCTTCTCAGTAGATGCAATCAAATGCAATGGCATTACCTGTTTGTGCACTACAGAATGTGTCACTTCATTTGGTTTGCATCATGCACTTTCTACTGCTCTTCAGTAGACCTCTGGATTCACCCACACAAAGTATTCTCAGATGTCTCCTAGCAGTGCACCTGAGTGATGCACAGTTAAACAAATCACTTACTGAGGTCTGTGGAGCAATGCTTTCAGCATCTTATTACCCAAATGGTGTTGGTGTTTTTTCTTACTACTTCCTATTTCACAACTTGCTCAGATTTTGGTCTTGTGCAAGAGTTATTATGAGAAGAAAATCCTGTGTCAAAGAAAGATCTTGCTTTATTTGGATGAAATAAAATTAGCAGATCTCCCTAACTTCCTTCTTCCAATAATAAAAATAAACAGCTTTCCTAAAATGATAAAAGCCTACAAGACATATCTAAGTTTTCCATACAAACATTCAAAACTCTCTTGCTTTTCCACTGCACTATTTCAGATATCCCACAAATTTGAACATGCTATGCACATTGGGAAGGTATGGCAGTTATTTTTCTGGTTAAACCAGTGCAGTTTTTTGAGAAGTCTCAGCTGTAAATGAATGAGGTCAACTTACAATCTGTTCACCAGCCAAGCCCTCACAACTCTCTACACCTCTCCTTGCTTGTGAAGTAGTTTAAATCATCAGTTTAAATCATGTTTCACTTGACAAATGGACCAGGCTAAGACTATGTCAATAACATTTACATACCAACTGGGGATAATTTATTAGGTCATGAGACACAGCTCCATGGCAGCTGCTCCTATCTGCCTTCCACTGTTGTGCTTTGCAGAGTTCCCAGGTGGGGGTCCTCAAGATCTGTTTAGGTCTCAAGAATAAGGTTATAAAACCTGGCAAAGTTTGCCAGACAGACACTGTGAGAGAGTTCACAGGGGATCCAGCAGCAACTGGGAAAGGTGTGAAAAATGGGCCCTTTGCAGAAAGGTTATGAGAATTGTTTCACAGGGGAAGGGGGAGAATTAAAGCACATAAACAGAAAGGGATGTTTTCAACATTCTGAATCAGCAGGGAGGAAGTAAGAAACACATAGAAAATGTAAATCAAATGTTGGGTGGATTTTTACAGTCTCATTTGGTGGCAGAGAAGTAAATGTATGTTGGGATCAATCTTGAACCTGAGGAAGCCAGCAGAGTGTGTCTCCTGGAAGAGGAAGGGAGCAGAGGCTTTCCCATCAGTTTGCACTTACAGGTGTTGGAATGCAAATTATTCAGGCCTTCAGAGGCAACTCTCATTATCCTGGAGAGTTTTCAGATCAGCATAAGTGCCTGAATAAAAGTTGTCCCAGAACAATTAATCCTGCTTGGGAGCAGCCCTTTGGTGGGATAGTTTCTGTGACATCACTGAAGGCACTACTGTTCTTGGAGCTCACTTTTTTGCTCTGCAGAGGGTACCAACAATATGTATGGGACTGACAGTGACTGATGCTCAGTAAAAAGTTGGGTGCATCCAGCAACTTTTTGGACTGTGCTCTGAGGGCAATTTGGGTGAAAGCCAGTGACACCATCAAAACTGAGGCTTTGTACAAGATACTCACTCTTCTAATGCATATATTTTTCCTTCAGCTGTTGTGTTCATTCCATCTTGACCACTGCCTTCCTCTCGCTCTGTTTTTCACTGGATTTCTCTTATCTGCTTCAAGCTGTATGTCCCAAACAGGACATAAACTAGACAAAATTTGATCCCAACCTGAACTTTTGAGCTGTATCATATTTGAGTGGACTGGACATTAAGTCAAGGGAATTTATGCACCCATATTTCATCAAGAGGTGAGGCCTCTCCTTCTTGTTTATTATTTCTAAAATATTTAAATCATTAGAAATAATATTACTGACTAGAAAAAAAAAAACAAAAACCCCAAAGCTCTGCTCTAATTGGATCAGTCATTTCAGTTCATTTCAAATTATTATAGTATCAGCCAAATCTGTGCTCCAAAGGATGCAGGCAAGCATGAATTATGGTCTGGCACTCGGTCAAAAATGCAGCTATTGTTCTCAAAAACAGGATGCAGACTAAGGGGAAATGGTGTCTAGTCTTGACTGTTCATAGCATAGGAATAAACCTGCCACTGTAATCCTACTGAAAATGTCAGATCTTCATGGGAGAATTATGTTATAGACACTTTCTCCTGAATCTGTTGATTTCCACTCTGGATTATCAAGCATAGCTGAAAACATTTACTTCATCCATCACGTTGTGGAGTGTGTTACCCCTAATATGTAGCACATGAAGATGTGAAAGCAGCAATTGATAACTTTAAACTTGGAAAGTATATTTTAAGCCAGATATTTCATCAGAACCCACATAAAATTAATGTAAAAATCAAACCTAAGTAGAGAAAGAAGAACTGTTCTTTTTACATTCCTCTGGTGAGAACTCATCCACGTGACAGTCATACTGAGTCCTGCAGGGATCAGATGTGTTTGGTGTGTATCAAAACATATCTGAAGATCTTCTAGTCAAACTCAAAAATAGATGAAAATAATCAAAAATAGGTGAAAATAAAAATAACCTGGCTTCTTCCACATATGGGGAGGACCTGTATAAGTTCCTCCAAGTACACAGAGACTACAAAATGTGCCTCCATTTGCAGCATCCTCATCCAGTAAATACCTGCTTGCACACAGTTCTCACCCTGCAAAGTGTGTTGGTAGCTCACACACCACATTTGCAGCAAAACACATTTTGCATTGGCCAGGGGTGAAACTGTGCACAAAGTGAGGGCTCTGCACTAATCTCAAGGCATATTTGCTGAATTTCTTTCAATGGCCATTTCTCAGATACCCCAGGATAGGAGCTAAAATTGAGGCTTCCAGTTTAATAACCAGACCAATGATCTGCTCCTTGGCCAAAGTTCAGTTGAATGGAACTTCCCTGTATTGTTCTTCTGGTAGGATGGCTGCCCTCCTCCTTCCCTTGGGTCAGGAAAACCCATGTGTAGCTTCCAAAAGGGCACGGGACCATAGGATGTTTTGAGAGAGCACCTTTTTATTGTTTAGCAATACTTAAATACATTGAAGAACAGGTCCTCTTTGCAATAGAGTGAAGGAGGGAGGAATAGAACTGGGAAAACAACCCAGGCAGCTCAGCAGCAGACTTGCTGCCCCCTCAGGATGCTTTTGGATCCAGTGGTAGGGAATAAATCATGCTGATCCCAGACTGGGCCTGCTCAGTGCTACTGTTTTCTTTTCATTCAGTAACATGTGTCACAAATAATTCCTTTATAATCCAGCCCCCATATCAGGCTGTGAGTATATTCCTCCATTTAGGAAACAGCCCCTTGAGAAGGGTTGCTCCAGACACGTCCTGTGGCAGGGAAAATGCTTCTTGGGAGAGGTCTTGGACAACTCTTGCCAGCAGCTCCATCTTTGACCTCCCCAAGGGTATGTCTACACAGATGGGTGCAGGCTATGTATTTGCTCCACCTGAGTGCTGAGCTGGTTGGCCTCAAGCCAGTTCTGGGATCTGCATGTCTCCATGTGCCAGAGCTCAGCTTCCATGAAGGAGCTTTCAAGGGCACACAGCCCCCAGACAGGGTCAGCTCATGCCCTACTGTGTCTCTTTACAATGATAAGCCCAAAGTAAGGTCAGGCAGAAGGTGATGGAGCTGTTCTACAGCACTGCCCTCTGTTAAATTAGGAAAAGTCCTCATTAAGCTGCAACCATCTAACCTCTTGGTTCTCTTGGGCTAGCAGTGATGGCTCAGTAGCCAGACAGACCGCTTGGACTTCCAGTACCTCCAGTGTAAGGAGGCCACCCCAGAAGGGGCAGCACATGCTAACATGTCTCACCATACCCAGCTTGGGGATGGTCCAGGCATTGTTGCTAACATCACAAATCCAGGAGAGCTGGAGTGATTGGCAGCTGGCATGTAAAGGATGAGTCTTTGCTATATATCATGCATGATTAGTTAACACAAGCAGTCCCATTTCCCTTTGAGGCCTTGGAGAAAGCTATGGTACTTGCAAGATGGCAATGCTCCAGTGAAGTACTAGGTTTGGTGACTGTGGATGTAGGAATAAATAAGGATGGGGCCAGTTTTGCAGTAAACTCACATATATCAGTGGATGTCCTGCCTCAGGACTGGATTAGGTGCAGTCCCTTCCTTCCCACTGAGGAAGAGTGACCCAAATCTTGCCAGGCTCTTTGTAGCCTCTGCAATATTTTGGTTACACTCCAGTGAAGCAAAGAGGTCAGTGGGGCAGGGCTGAGGCTTAAGCAGTCCCTGGGAGCAAACCACAGCCCTTTGCTCACTGTGTGCTGAACAGGGGAGGTGGCTTGGGAGGGATGCAGGGAGGAAGTACAGCAGCCCGGGGGAGAGTTTGTTGGCTGACCCAGCAGTGGTGCTCATGCAGAATCTTTGGCTACCTGCTCCTGACTGGGGATGTTCAACTGATTATCAGCTGTAGAATAAGAGAATCAATTTTGCAAAAGAGATATTACATTTTTCTCATGGTGAAAGTATTGTCCCTTTTGGGGTGGCTTGGAAAATGCCCAAATGAGCATGAAATATTAGGAGTGCAGGCAGAGGTCATGCAAGGTAGCAGATCCTCTTTTCCTGGGGTACTTTTAGTCTTCAGTCTCTACTTGCAAAGTGTCAGGGACAATCTGAGCAGCCTGGGGTGCATGTGGACACAGGATGCAGGACAGTGATTTTCACTGTTTATTCTGTTGTCACCTTTTTTATCTACCCAATTAGCAACCATATTTACGAAGCAAAACAAACAGCTTTTCTTCTGGAATTGCTTCCCTTTGGTTGTATCCTTGCTTCCTGAGCAGGTGGGTCTTGCTGCAGAGCTAGCAGGACCGGTTATTCATTTTTCAAATAAATTCTGGGTTGAAACACAGTGCACATGAATTGTATTGCTGGAAGGGCAGAGGTCTGGAGGACAGCAAGTAGCTGTCATCACTGGGTAAGAATGGAAATCACAGACAATTAATCACTGTTATTTATTGATTTACAACATTTAAATTAATTAACAGCATTTGAATACTAAGCTCCTTTCTTCTAAGGTTGCTGAAACCACCACACTCCACACACTAATTACTGGACTGCAAAATATTGCGAAATACTGCAACTGAGCCTTGCAGGAGTTAATTAAGTGGAGCAGTGTAGGTGGAAGCTGAATGTAGAAGCTGTGACTCATTGTCCCTTGCTTGTATCCCTGTATTATTTGCATTACTTGTACTGTTTGCAGACTTCTGACTTCTGAAACCTGGCAGCTTTAGTCAGCCCAGTAGAAATAAACAACAATCTAGAATTAACATCAGAGGAATAAATAACCAAAAGAGTAAATGATACATATAAAAGTTACCTGACAACCCAAGTGTGAAAGGTTCTGCATGTTGGAGACATTGCTCTTCACAATAAGGTTAACTGATAGCATAACCAAAATAGGGCCACTTGGGGTTTTGGTTGTGCACCCAAATGGAGGGTGGCAAGAGTCCAGCCATGGCACCAGTGCCAAGTCAGACAGGAGATTTGAGAACCCATTAAGGAAACTAAAGGAGTACGAAGGGAAATACAAATTAAAACCTGATAAGAAACAGTATTCATGCAGACAGGAAAAAAAAAAGTGCTTGTACATACACAGTACTTTCTTAAGAAGTCTTAATCCACTCATGCTGCTACGGAATGAAAATACATCATAGAATGTTTTTGGAAGACACCTAAAGGTCATGTCATTTCAATCCACCTGCCATGGGCAGGGACACCTTCCACTAGACCAGGTTGCTCCAAGCCCTGTTCAGCCTAGCCTTGAACACTTCCAGGAATAGGGCAGCCACAGCTTCTATGGACAACCTGTGCCAGGGCCTCACCATACTCACATGAAAAAATTTCTTCCCAATATCCCAACTAAACCTTCCCTCTGGCAATGGGAAGCTGTTCTTCCTTTTTCTGTCATTCCAGGCCCTTGTCCAAAGTCTCTCTCCAGCTCTCTTGGAGTCCTTCTGCCATTGCCAGGGTCTGTAAGGTCTCAATGGAGCCTTCTCTTCTCCAGGTGAACACCCCCAGCTCTCCCAGCCTGTTTCCAGAGCAAAGGGGCTTCAGCCCTCAGAGCATCTCCATGGCCTCCACTGGACTTGCTCCAGCAGATCCATATCCTTCTGATGTTGGACCCCAGAGCTGGAAGCAGGTCTGCAGGTGGGGTCTCAGCAGGATAGAGGGATAGAATCCCCCATTCCCTGCTGCTGACACTATGGGATCGGCCTGGGATATGAGAAGTTTCTGGGTGCCAGCACACAGCACACTCCAGGGCATGTTGAACTTCTCAACCCTCAGCAGCCCAAAGTCCTTCTCTCCAGGGCTGTTCTGAATCCATTCTATAGTCTTCCTGTGTTTGTGCTTGGGATTGCTACAACACACAAGCAGGACCTTGCACTTGGCCTTGTTGCACTTCATGAGGTTCATACCATCCTGCCTCTCCAGACTGTCCAGGTCCCTCTGGATGTCATCCCTTCCTCCAGCATGTTGACAAGCTGTTACAGGGGTCAGAGAAAACAACTGTCTGTCCTGCTCTCTTCTGCTCACCTTGAATATTGTGTGCAGGTTTGGGTACCACAATATAAGAAAGACATTAAACCGTAGGAGAGCATCCAAAGGAGGGCAATGAAGATGGTGAGGGGCCTTGAGGGGAAGCCATGTGAGGAGTGGCTGAGGGTACTTGGTCTGTTCAGCCTGGAGGAGGGATGACTCAGGGGACACCTCATTGAAGTTACAGCTTCCTTGTGAGGCGAAGAGGAGGGGCAGACACTGATTTTTTCTCTCTGGTGATGATGCCATAATGATTTTTGTCTTTTCTTTTATACCCCTTTATACCTTTTTACAACTTCTGTATTCTCAGTGCTTTTTGCCTACATTCTTGGACTTGCTTGTTAAGATGAGAGACTAAACATGTTAGAAGCTTTGTAGTTAGGGGTCAGTGTGCCCCAGACCCCAAGGTCCTCTCCAGAACACATTTTGTAAACTGAGATAGAACCATCCAGGGGAAGGTTCCTCGGGAAGGGGGGCTCATTTGAGCCTCTCATTGGGGAATTATGGATAGATATGCTAATTAGTAAAACCTAGAATATAAGACTAGATCTTGAGGAGGGGGATTGTGGTGGCCATTATGGGGTACAGAGACGTGCATTCGACCTGGTCGTGGTGCACCTAAGGATCCTTAAAATAAATACCACGGTAAAACCCCTTTTCTCCTTCTAACCGTGTTCACCTCTTGATTTTAAGACCAGGAAAAGGCATCAGTGACAGTCCCAAGAGAATGGCCTGACAGTGTGTCACAGCAGTTTAGGCTGGATTTTAGGAAAAGGTTTTTCCCCCAGAGGGTGGTTGGGCACTGGAACAGGCTCCCCAGGGCAACAGCCTGGCAGAGCTCAAGAAGCCTTGGGACAGTGCTGTCAGGCACAGGGTGCGATTCTCAAGGATGGTGCTGTGCAGGGCCAGGAGTCAGACTCAATGATCCTGATAGGTCCCTTCTGACTCATATTCTGTGATCCTGTGATATTTTTAGCTTATTTCACATGAGATAGAAAAATCAAGTTTCAACAGATTTCTGAAGACTCTCAGACTGCAGAAGGTATTTTTCAGTGGGACCATGGTTATTGTATAGAAGCTGACATCATATAAAATTGAGTTGCATATGGCCTTTGTTGAGCATTTGCATATGGGTAAAATATCATCACTTTTTGAGAGGTTACTGTGGAAATGAGGAGAAATATTAGCATCAGTCATCAGCTCTAGAGACTTAATTCAACCCAATGTGCCAAAATTATCCCAGAACTACTTACGTAGCCTCACATACGTGTCATTCAGCAAAAAGGAAGGCTCACTGTTCATTATCCTACTCATCTGGGACAAGAGAAAGTCGAATGGAGCTTTGATCACACACCTTTGCAGACTCAAGAAGCCTCATGGCACAGGCACATGACTCCAACAAGGCTGAGATGATCTTATTTATTTTTCCTCTTAAAAAAACCACATCAGGCTGACATGAAATCATGGCTTCGTCTGTGCTGTATGTCCTGCCAAATTTCAACAGGAAAATTTGCATCAATAACCACATAAAACAGCATGAACCTGCTGATATCATTGATGGCTGTAGACAACACATGACAGCTTCCCTGATACTACTGCTGGAGCTGCTGTCATAGGGCAGCCTCATCCAGGGGGGACAGATCCCATGGCAAAGAAGGGCAGAGGAAGGCATGGCAATCTCGTGTCCATCTCTCACCTCCAAGCCTGTACCCAGACTACTGTGCTACCAGGCACTCTGGAAAGGAGGAGAAGGAGAAGGAGAAGAAGGAGAAGGAGAAGGAGAAGGAGAAGGAGAAGGAGAAGGAGAAGGAGAAGGAGAAGGAGAAGGAGAAGGAGAAGGAGAAGGAGAAGGAGAAGGATAAGGAGAAGGAGAAGGAGAAGGAGAAGGAGAAGGAGAAGGAGAAGGAGAAGGAGAAGGAGAAGGAGAAGGAGAAGGAGAAGGAGAAGGAGAAGGAGAAGGAGAAGGAGAAGAAGTGAACCACCTCAACAGAAAATTACTTGACAATTTAATTTGAAGTTGATATAACCTATCTGTTTAGTTTATTCTTTGGTAACTGAAGCAGCAATATAATTGATTCATCTTCACCAACCATATCTCCACCAGCTCTAGTCTAGACAGAGACAGTTACCCTTCAGAGCAGCATCTGCAGCCTTAGCTGGGCCCAGGAATGATTTGTTAGATAGTAAGATGCCACTTATGTCTTTCATTTTCTGGAAAACACAAATAAAAAAACCAAACAAGCCAACCCCAAAAAAACCCAACCAAACAAAAAACTCACTGGAAATTCATAGCTGAAAGCAATTTTGCAGTAGTCTCAATGAAATACAAAGCAGATGTCTTCAAGAAGCAGGAACAGAGCAGAGCTGACTAATGCCTCGGTGGTATAGACAACTCTAATGCTTATTTTAAAGAATTAACTGAGAGTGGATCTGTGTTTCTAAATTTGGTTTGTGCTTCTTTCATAAAGCAGTTACCAAAACTTTGTATGTGGCATTTGTTTTCTTATGAGCAATGCAAAAAACTCTTACTCATTTTTTCTTATAATCTCTTCGCTTTGGCCTGTTGTTTGTGTTTGGAAACACTTGTTCCCAGTTTTGACTCCTAGCAGAAATGTCTTTGATATTCTTCTGAATTAATTAAGATTTATTTCATTCTAGTTTTGGTATTCCAGTCTCACTTCTATCACATTGTTTAAGATTGGCATGAGATCTGGGATTCACGTAAGTCCAGATGAAGCTTAAGTACATCTGGTTGAGGACTTGAAATCACTAAGAATGAGTCTTTAAAGGATCCAGCATAAATCAGTGCATCATTGCTATTAGAAAATGTGCAGTTTCAGTCTCAGAGTTTCCAAAAATGTAGACAGTATTCTGACACCACAAGGCATTTACAAACGTGTTTGGGCTTCAGCAGAAAACAGGAAAGTATCAGAAAACAGTTATTGGGAAAATTAGTTTAATTCTCAAAATTATATTTCCTATTACAGCAAAGTGTTGCCTGTTTCATAATGTGTTGAGCTGGGAAAAACAGCAAAAAAGGAAAAAAAAACCTTCAAAGATCATTAATGAGTTCAATATCTGCAAAAAATGCACTGGTAAGATCCTAATAAAATGGACTATTAACAAAGAAATCTTATATTTTAAAAGTATGTAGATTATAAAGGGAGATGGTTAATGGTATATAAAAATTGCATAATAATGTAATGACTAACAAAGAATCATATGAAATCCTGTCTTAGACACTTAAGTTATTCCCTTATTTATTTAATTGTTGTCCTCATTCATTTCCACAATATTTATTTTCTTAGGCATTTTGCAAAGTTAATAACAGAACTCTGAGGTTTTGGACTGTAATTGCACCTCTGCTACTAAAAAATCCTGTACAGAAAAGAGGTGTGATTTGACCTAGGAGCTCTGAAAGGATCAAGATGAGCCATTTACAGTACTGGAACTGAGAAAAAAAAACCCAAACAATTTCCAGGAAGAGCCTTTCACTTCACTTTGTATATATTTAAATTTTTTCCCCCCAAACCTGGCATGATTTTGGTCTCGAATCTTAACAACTTCATGGTGATCTTATGCAAATGGTTCTTCAGCTCTGGGCTCAGGGTCCTGGCCTGATGGTGGTCAGATTAATTCCATCATACTTAATGCTGGGTAGATAATTTAAGGTGTTGGGTGTTGGTTTACAACCAACAGTGATACAGAGTTGCCTTCAGAGGTATCACATTCACATACATCTATATTTAATCTGGCAAATCCCACCAATTTGATTCAAATATAAAACACATATTGTGCAATTTAGTCTTGAATACTTGTAGTGTTGATAGTGCATCTGGATATCTCCTATGGTCTAGCAAAGGAGGATCTCCAAAGCCATTGCTAAGCATATGATGTTTATTGGAAGTAAAGTGTCTGTGATACCTGCTATTGAGTGGTAATGTGAGAGGCTGAAGATCAACCTCAGAGTTCAATACACTTTTTCTGATTGTCTTAGAGGCCAGATGTTTAAGCAAGAAGATGATTAGCTCTAAGTAGGTGGAAGGTTTGAAGAGAGAATGATAATGTAGAACTAAAAATTGCATATTCTCCAGAAGGTTATCTGACTATATGTCACAGTGAGCTCCAGATTACACTGGGAGCCAAATTCCATGTATGTCCTCCAATAAAATGAAAAATTAAAACAGTGAGAATAGTTACAGTCTGGCTTTGAACAATCACCTGTTAATAAACTTATGGGACCAAAGAAATGTACTGAATTTCAACATAACATGAACAAAAAAATTTAACTGAAGATCACACTCTACTATATTGTTACAATGAAGCTGAATGGAGAGATGAATGCAGCATGTAATAACCAAAACAATTCAAAAAATTAGTCTTTGGAGAAGGCAAAGATTTCTTCATGTATGTATGAAAAGAATCAATTATGCTCTTTACTCATAGTCTGGGGTCTTCCTGTTGAGTCCTCTGTTCCTGCTGTATCTCTTGTCTCCTGGCTTGTCCCAGAGGTCCCTGTGCTGCCCTTTGTAATTCAAGGGATTGGTGCCAGCATGAGGCCTCTTGCCTTGGGTTCCTACCACCTAGAGCTCACCCTGCAGCTTGCACATAGAGCCAACCAGCAAGAGGTAATTCCATGGGGTAGATTGTGACCACTGACTCATGGATCACAGGCTTGAGAAACCCACTGACTGAAAAAAAGAGAGAGACTGAGCATGCAGACTAATTAGCATGAGAAGCAAGAGAATCATTCCACCAATAGAAGGTAGGATACTAATTGATAAGAGAACTAGGTAACTTGGAGCCAGTGAACCACAACTTCCTTGTTTGCTAAAATGTATATATAGTGTAAAGTTTTGAGAATCTGTGGTACCTTTTTGTGGGTTTGCTACCTAGCACCCATCTTTGAAAATTTGAAATAATCAATACCTCAGCTCTGCTTGTGAGATTGGCTGTCTGCACACCACATGACAAATCCCGCTTTTAGAGACAGCAACAGTGTTATGCCAAATGGGCCATCAGAAAATGGGTGAGCACTTGCACAGTTTCAGATGGAGGGCACTTCTCGGGTTACAAATCCCAGCCATTTCTAGGAACAGCACCTTATACTTCAACTTAATTCAAAAGGTGTAGCTCCTATTTGACCTCATTGCTAAGCCTGATGACACATTAACTTTACACTACAGGTTGGCAACTTGAAATACATGCTTTTTCTAAAATCCTTAAAGCTAAATGCCAGTGGTAAAATTCTGGCATCAAGTAAGGGCAAGGGTTTTGATTTGAACATGGCAAAAGTTTCCCTCAATCTCTGACCTTTGGACACTTCTCCCTCACTCTGGGCATTTTTGATCCTGTTTTAAAGGTTATGGAAGGACCTTCACCTAGGACTGGCTGTCTCAAGTCATTGTCCTCTTGCAGTGCTCATGTGCCACAGCAGTAGCAATATCATTGGTCAATAGCAAAATGATGTGACAAAATGATTTTTTGTGGAGACTGGATTTACTGACCATAGAGTATTTTCCTTTAGAGATATGAAAGATGTAAACAGGATCAAAGCTTTTTTTCTGCAAGCATTTACATATGTGTCATGCTTCATTTGTCAGAGTGGGCTAATTTGACATCAGATGCTTGTGTACATGAAGTTAAATATGTGTATAAATACTATGAGCAGGAGTGGACTGAAAAGTAAAAGAAAGCCCTTAGGCTAACAATTATATATAATCAAGTGGGTGATAAAAATTTGTCTTTAGCTCTGGTACTTGGCTTGTGCATGTTCTTAATGTGCAAGAGCACGACTCCGCTCTCACATGCCAGCGGGGGAGAGATTCCAGCAGGAGCATTTCCCTGAACAGCTGAGCTGTACTGAAAGCAGGAACATGCATGGTGAGGATGCCTTACCAACAAGCAGCATTTTGGTAAAGGTCAGGGGAGATGTACTGCCAAACCTGAGCCATCCTTCTTCAAATCCACTTCCCAAAGGTCATTGTTGCAAGTGATTGGGGGGCTTGTGCAGGGGATGAGGGGGGAGTTTCTACTTTAGCTCAGGGAGTTGCACAAATCTTGCTGTAGGTTTGGAAAAAGGTCTTGTCACCCCCTTGAAAAATAAATCATGATTTTATCTCAACACTGTCTCTTTCCAGAAGGAGCAACATTCAAAAGATTTGCACAGCTGAAGTGATTACTGACATTACTCAGAAGCTTTTACCTTAACACAGTGACTCCTGATTAGCAGGACAATCTAAAAGGGACACTTTAAGAACTTTTTCTTTCTTAATCAGCTTTTTTTTTGTTGCACCTCCACACTCCCAAATTTTAGAAACAGCATGGAAGCTAACAAACCTGAGTGTAAAACATATTGCAAAGATTTTTCAGCTTGTCTGAGTCTTCCTCATCTACGTGGGTAAAACCAGGTACGTTTGGAAAAAAGAGTAAGATGAGAATTTTATATGACAAGCTATCATGGAGGGGAGGGAGGGAGGACTGTGTTAGTAGTTAGGTGATACCAGAAGTGTACTTGCTAAAATAGTGGCTTTCTGTGATTTTCTATAAAAGGCCTGGAAGGATATAATCCCAGTAAACAAATCTGACAGCATACCAGGTCTGGCACCATGCTGAATAAATCTGAGTCATGTGAGTTACAATAGTTCCTTCACCAGAAATACAGGAGTGCAATGGGAGAAAGAAAACAAGAAACACAGTTCTTGGCACCATCAGGAAGTGCACGCCAGACTGTGTCAGGATGGCTGTCATAGCATATCTGTTAAAAAAAAAAAGCTTTGCAAAGGAGAGAGATTAAAAAGAAATATTGCTTCAAACCACCTCTCTAGACCTTGGGAATATCTACTACTATATTAATATATATACACTAAAATAGAACTTCCCATGATCTATTATGACTGGTTTTGATCTATTAATGTATTAATATATTTATTATACTTGATCTTTGCAAGATCTCTGAGGAGTAGTTTTGTGCAATATTTCTTTTTAAATCTCCTCTGCTTTGCAAACTATTTTTATTAATTTTTAAAATTAGCTTAAATATTGGTTTAAACTAATATTAAATATTAGTTTATCTTATTATTAATTATTAGCTTATAATTTATTATTATTCTTAATTAGGTTAAATATTGGTTTAAGCACAAGAGGAGCTGAAGCTCTAAAAATCTCTTCTAACTGAACTGTTTAGCTCTGGGGCCCCCCAAGAAGAGCCTGGACCTATTAGAGTGAATCCAGAGGAGGCCATGGAGATCAAGAGCTGGAGCCCCTCTGCTCTGGAGACAGGCTGGGACAGCGGAGGGTGTTCAGCCTGGAGAAGAGAAGGCTCTGGAGAGACCTTAGAGCCCCTGGCAATGCCTAAAGGGACTCCAAGGGAGTTGGAGAGCTTTTGGGCAAGGGTCTGGAGTGACAGGATAAGGGGGGATGGCTTCAAACTGACAGAGGGCAGGGCTAGATGGGATATTGGGAAGAAATTCTTAGCTGTGAGGGTGGTGAGGCTCTGACACAAGTTGTCCAGAGAAGCTGTGGGTGTCCCATCCCTGAAAGTGTTATAGGCCAGGATGGATGTGGCTTGAAGCAACCTGGTCTAGTGGAAGGTGTCCCTGCCCATGTCAGGGGACTGGAACTAGAAGATTTCTAAGGTCCCTTCCAACTCAAATCATTCAGGGATTCTTTGATTCTGTGACTATATGAACAAAAGGATGTGATGCTCTGAGATTCAGTGTGATCTTTTGGTTTAGGTTTCAACTCAGACTTGCCAGGATCATTTCTGTGACCAGATCTCCTACCTCAAAGATGCAAAATCACGAATGGCTGAGCACTTTCAAGACCCTAGAAAACAGAGGTCAGCACCCCAACTGCAGTTGGCTACAGCAGATACAGAGATCCCACAGGGTTCAGGCCCAAGCAACTTCTTAAAAAATTGCAAATATAAGTGGAAACCTGCACTTTTTCATTGATCTTAGAAAAAAACTTGCTCTGAGACCTGAGGGGTTCTGGGGAGGTGGATAAAAGTACTTTAAGTATAAGTTCATTGAAGTGTGTACTCTCTGGGAAGAGGTTGGCACTTTGCTAATGAATTGAAGGGAACAGGATTTTCCCCTTCCTTGAGCTGTCTCACAAGGATAAAGGTCAAAAGATCTTGGTTCTAATTCAGATATCTGCTCCTTTTATTGAACAATTAATTGCATTCTGTGTTCTCAGCCTCTGTATTTCTTACTAACACAGGGTGCCAGATTTTCAGGGAAAGTTTCATTGTATGTATGAATAGTGCCTGGAGGCAAATGATGATTTGTTACAGAAACAGTGAACCAATTCTTTTGTGGTGCATAACCTCTGCCTGTTTTGTGGGTTGGATTTTTGAACAAAAAGTGGCAGATTAAACCCTATTCCTTGAAGCATAAGTGCTGCCAATGATACTCTATTCCTATCTCTTTTCAATGTTGGGCAGAAAAATAAGAACCTCAAATCTAAAATTAGAAGCCAAACTTACTTGAAATTCAGGTTTTTAGCTCTTGTGCTCTGGTTTGGATAAATTACAAAGCCTCCATAACAGAAAGCTGAGATCTTATTAACCAAAATAGTCCCGCAGTTACTGTTTACAGGCTGTGATGAATGAACAGGGATTATATCCCTTTGACTTTGGACCAGTTAGTTCTGGTCAGACCTAAAAAGGTTCTAAAAACCCAAGTCCCTGTTGCTTCAGACAACTTCTAGTCCTGACTCCTTTTTGTGCATATGGTATATAGTCCCACCACTCTTTACATGTAAAGCAACAACTGTCTCCTTAATTCAGTGCTCTGTTGTACTGTCCTAGGGAATGATGACAATCATAGAATTTTAGAATCATAGAATGGTTTGGGTTGGAATGGACCTTACAGTTCATCTCATCATAACCCCCATTCCCTTTCTTTCTGCATCACTAGGAGAGAGGGAGAGCTTAGGAAGGAGGGAGAGGTGGAGGGAAGGTATTTTTAAGATTTATTTTACTTCTCATGATCTTGCTCTGATTCTGTTGATAATAAATAAGATTAATATCCCCAAGTTCAGTCTGTTTTGCTGATTCAGTGAGTGATCTCTTCCTTATGTCAACTCATTTCCTATATTTTTTCTCCCCTCTCCAGTTGTAAGGGGGAGTGATAGAGCAGCTTTGGTGGGCACCCAGCATCCAGCCAGATTCAACCCACCACACATGCATGGGGACACCTTCCACTAGACCAGGTTTCTCTAAGCCCCATCCAACCTGGCCTTGAACAATTCCAGAGATGGGATGTTTTGCTTAATATGATAGCAAAGATTGGTTGTACATTTACAACCCTTACAAACTTTGCCCTTTCCTTTTTTTGTGTGTTTTCTGATATAGTATTATGTGTATAAATATATACATGTGTAAATATATATATATATATATATATATACTCTTGTCCTGGGTTGCAGTATATTCTATTACCATCCTCATGAGCTGTTGAAACCAGGTGGGGCAGTGTTTCCTTGCCTCCTCCCTCTGGACTATCTCCCTGAT
>VXAC01006008.1:378160-395010 GCA_013399225.1 Rhipidura dahli
TCCTCACCACCACGGCAGGCAGCAGTCTCCCCTCACCTCGTGACCAACGCTGAGTGCCCCCGGCCCTCCGAGCTGAGTTCCCACCCCCAGGTGCCAGAGCGGGCAGCCTGCTTGGCCTTCCCCTTTGCTCTCTTCAGTACCCAGCCATCATTCTCTGCAACACACCCAGGGTAAAAATTCCACAAGGGAGAAGAACAGAAAAGGAAAACTTTCAAACCCCAACAATATAGTTTCTCGTTGCAGAAGAAACTAACAGCAAGAGCGATCTTGCATGCTTCATTAGGCACTGCAAAACAATGACATTTTAAAATCAGAATGTAATCTGTTGTCCTGGATAAATATTTTTCCCTTAAAAATAATTCTGATTAGTCACAGCTTCTATATATCTGAGTGCAATAGTTATCTTTGGCTGGTTTCAAGTGTTAGTATGAGCTATCTTAATACTTGAAAAGTGACTAAGAAGCCCTGCTGCTCATCTTTGAGCTTTGATGGGGTTCAGAGGGCAAATACTGTCTCCTCAGCAAGAATTGGTGGGCTGTACATTGCTCATTTTCTGTGAAAGAAAAGTTGCAGATGAGTGAAGGAGCAACACAGGTCTTCCAAATCAGCAGTGGATTATCTTTCCATGGGGCCCAAAGCACTGCCTCAAGTGGCATCAGATATGGATGCAGACAATGCCTTTTCTGTATAATTTCCTATGACTCCAAGTAACAAACTCATTCCTCAAGGGCAAAAGATCACCCACAGCTCTCCAACTTGGAATATCTCAATCCTCTGGCACTACAACACTTTCTTCTAGAAGAGGTATGAAATACAGAGCACTCTCAGTGGCCAGGATGGAACAAGCTCCCCATAAAGAATCTCTCCAAGTGGCTCAACTGTAACACAGTTCTGACCTCTCTCCTCAAAGTAAGTACAGAACATTAAAACCTTCCAATAATACTTCCAAAACCAAACAGTCCACTCTATGTCCTTCTTCCTAGAGAGAATGAGAGAACTAACACGATACATTAGTCATAGGCTCTAAGATCAGAGGAGATCAAAGTTGATCATCTTGTCTGACTTCTTGTATAAGAGGTCATTAGGATTTTGGCAGTTAATTTAGGCTCAAAATGGAGGAAAATATCCTGTGGTGATTTGGAGAATTGTTAGCAATGGAAATTCAACCACATTCTCTGTTCTAAGCTGCTCCAATGACTTGTTACACATCTAGATCCAACCTCCATCCTCTAGGTCTTACTCTACTATTTTCTCCTAAAACTGACAATTTTCCTGTCCTCTTCCAAAACACTCTAAGAATCTGATCAAGACACACTTTTTTCTCCTAGCTATGACAACTACACAATCTCAGTACTTTGTGACTTTTGCTATAAGGCAAATTTTTAACACCTTAATTATCCTTGGTTCCTCTCCCTGCATGTTTCCAAATTTGGTTGTTTAGTTCCCCTACTAATGCATTCTGAGAGGTCATGAGATGATTATTGTCATCTAAGCAGGAACCTCACAAGTCTTTTCCAGCCTTGGTGCTTTCCATAATCTTCTTCATCATGTAAGTGTGCCATTCAGTGTTGATACTCTATGAGTTTATGTTTCCTTATGGTATTAATTTTCCCCTTTATCCTTTGCCTTTTTTGCAGTGTTTTCCTCATCTGTGAATAACTGACCGTGGGTTTTAGTGACATCAGGGCTATGGTAGGATTGTCAAACTGCAAACGGTCAAGACATCTCTAGCAAGACCTGGTATTCCCTAAGAAAATGAGTAGGGAATGAGAACTGAAATAGCAGAATATGGAAAGCCTTGCTTTGATTAAGCTTAGTCATTTATGAATATTGTTTCTGGAAATTGATGCTATTCATATATAGATGGAAGTTCTTTGCTTCACATTGCGTTATATGGAACATCAGTGTTGTCCACTGTCATCATCTTTTCACATCAAGTTGCATCAAGAGTACCTCATTTTGGTCCTGGGTAGATCAACACTTGAAACATGTCATGTTTCATTCTCAGAGCAAAAGCCCAGAGTTTTGTTCATGGTCCCTCTTTGCACAAGGGTTGTCCTTAGTTCTGTAGTTTCCCTGTCCCACAGGGAAGACACTCAGTTTGGCTCCTCTGCTGGCTGTACAGAGATGTTGGGAACAATACAATGCTGCTCCTTCCCTCCCTGCTCATGCTGGATCTCTCCTCATCTGGACAGGAGTTTCTGAGCTGAATTGATGTTTGGTTTGAGCCTGAGGTTATCTAAATGAAATTTGTCTTCCATGAGAGGAAATTTCCTAAGGATGTGCGTTCCCAGGGGCACAGGCTTTGTGGGATACTACTGCAGGCTCACAAGCAAACTCCTCAGGCCACAGATCCCTGGTTACCACAGCACCTCACCAGCACTGGGAGGAGCAGCCTTTTGGTGAATAACTCCAGGCTCTTGGCCACTTGGCAGTAGAAGACAGGTCTTCTCCAGCATTTAGGTGATTACTGAGGTTCCAGATCCACCTCATTCCCTTTTCAACTACCAACCACTCCAGCAGCTGAGAACTCCACCCAAAGCAAAAAAGAGACCTTTCCTTCTGCTATGGGACCTAGTTCAGCTGTTCAAACACATGGTTTTATCACCCTGCAGCCTCCTTCAAGGAGTTTATCAAGTTCAGCTGGCACAAAGCAAGCCATTAACAGGTACATTTATTAGAAGCAAGCAGAAAAAACTGCGTGTCAAATACAGAAGTCTCATATTCCCCACAAGATCATTTCCAGCAAATGTTGTCTACAGATCTTTCTCCAAGTTATTACAAACAACACTATTTTCTTTGATCCCAAGCCAATAGAGATTTCTACATGAGCTGGCTTACCACAAAGCCCTCTTGCAAACACATAGCTTTGACCTTAAAATCAACCCACTGGTTTGGCCATTGAAGAGACAACTAACACAGCCCCTTCTTGTGAGAATGTCCCAGAACAAAGACTTTCATACTCTGAGTGTGGGGTCTGATCCAGCAAGGAAGCAGAACAGACCCCAGATTAGCAACCTCCCTGAAAAACAAAAACAAAAAACCAAACAAAACAAATAAACAACAACAACAACAAAAANATTTACTTAATTTGAGAACAATGTCATAGCTTTCAGAAAAGGACATACTTTCCTGAAAATTAAAAATCAGCTCTTGGCAATCTTCAGTGGCTATAAATTGGTTAACTGAGGATCTGGTAAACATGTATATAAATAATATAAATAATGCGGGCAGATAGCAGAGTTGTGATAAAAAAATTAAAGGCTGTTCCCAGCTGAAAAAAAAGGGTTTTGCAGGGAGGCTGAATCGTGGTCCCGAGGGTGTAGTGTGTGAATTGCTACTCTGAGCCAAAGTGGAGGCAATGTTTTTGTATTTGGAAACCAGACTCTGTAGATGATATTTAATTCTTCTTGGCTTCAATTCCTGATTTTTCTCATTACAAGGAAAGAAGAAACATGCAGGTCAAACTTTATTTTCATTTATATCACTTCAACCCCAAGGGATCTGGAGTACCCTCCAGAAGCTCCTCCATAGGCTTCTCAGGAATGGGAATGTTGAGCATAACTGACTCATCTGTCCCTTCAGTTCCTTGAAATCCCAGATGCAGTGCCTAATGCAAGAGGAAGCCCATTGTGTCGTGCTCTTTCTCGGAACTGCTTGTCTTTGCTATCACAGCTTGTTGCCCTCTGATGCTTATAGGACAGTGAGTTCTGTGGAACTTATACTTCAAAACCTCCCACCATTAGACCATGGATTTCCTTGGCAATGCTGGGAGTTGAGGTTTTTCAGGATTTCACCTTTGCCCTATTTTCTTCATTAATATTTTATTAGTTATGTTAAGCAACGGTTAAAAGCAACTGGGCAACCCCTACTTTGCTTGAAAGACCATGTCTCTGCCTACCCATCCAAGAGGACTGGACTAGTGGGATTCAGAAAATGACAGATACCTGCTTAAGGTCTGGTGATGCTTGCCATCCGTGTATGACTTTGTTCTCAGCCACACTATTAAAATGAAGTTTGATTCATAGATTATAAAACCAGAGTGGACCAATTTGACTGACTGCCAGTATAATGCAAAGAAGAGGCTCCTCTGGGCAAGCTTCTATTTGCACAAAAGAGTATTTTGTAAGAAAAGCATTCAATTTTGACTTAAATATGGCCCTGATTAAGTGTTACAATAGATATATTTTCCTGTTTTTTTTTCCTGCATGCTGTTACTAATGTGTATTTAATGTGTATTTAGTTCTACACTGAAAATAAAAAGGTTTAATAAGGAATGTAAGGAAAGTTTAAGTCTAAGATTATTATTTGCACTTTTGTACTTCTGGGGAAAAAATATGCTTCTAATTTGTGATCTAGGCCAAAGTGTTTATACTTTTTGAAACACTAGAGAATTCAAAAATTTCAGAAGCAAGGACACACTGGTCCATACTATCCTTGAGTTTGTGGTGAGCTTCCTCCAGGACTGGTAGTGGGAATCAGAATGAGTTCACAATTCTTTCCTGATTAATGAGCATGATTCCTAACATAAGATGTTTGGCTTGCACTTTAGCAGCTTTTCCCAGAAATGTTTCATATCCCATACATTTGTCTGTCCTAGCAGTCACTTTTAGTTCAACTGCTATATTTTGAAGTCAGCAGGATGGTGGAATTGTGAGGGGTTTGGGCTATTTTTATTATCTTCAAACATTTCCTTAGTACCTTATATCACATATGTCATCTGGAGGCAAACACACTATAACTCTAACAAACATGAAAGAGTAAAAAAAATTAATAAATCTGCTGCAATGAAGTTCAGAAATCAGTGGGGAGTTTTCCCCTTGAAAGGATGGAGCAGTCAGGGATGGTGATGGAAAAATAAGCTTCTCAAAAGAGCTTGAGGGGGTGTGATGTCCTTTGTCAAAGCAGAGATTGAATCTCCATTTTCACAACCAGACTGAACTACTGAATGGTTCAAGGCAGGGCTATTGTGATACTACCTCTTTACCATTACCTCCATCTCCTGCTCTAAAGCTTCCTATTGAAACCATTTGGCAAATTCTGTAAAAATTTGGGATTAGTTTGAAGATTAGCAAAATAATTTTGTCTGGTGCTTAAAATTATTGATAATACTAGTTTTCTCACTTCAGTTCTTGCAATAATAATTACAGAATCATAGAATCCCAGACTGGTATGTGTTGGAAGGGACCTTAAAGCTCATCTTGTTCCACCCTCTGCCATGGGTAGGGATACCTTTCCACTACACCAGGCTGCTTCAAGCACCACCCAACCTGGCCTTGAACACTTCCAAGGGATGGGGGAGACACAGCTTCTCTGGGCAACCTTTGCCAGGGCCTCACCATCCTCACAGTATTTAGTGCCCAACCCATGGCTTGCCAGTAGGATCTGAGCTTAGGACTGACTCTTGTTTTCAGTATTAGGTCTAAGAGATAGCTCTTACACTCTTACAGATCATCAAGAGCCACGTTTAGACTTGAACATTTCAGGAAATGATTTAACATACCCTATTGTATTTGCTGACTCACTCCACAATATGCTTATTTATCTGTCTCATTTGTAATCTTTTTGAGAGAAAGATTGCTCACATCTTTCCATGGTACCTTGTGTAGCAGGATCCCATTTCATTGTGTCTCTGTACAATGCTGTGGCCAATGCCACTGAAGTTCTGCCAGCAGGTTACACACACATCAAAGGCAACAGGACTTTCTGTCCTGTCTGCCACTTAAAGACTGTAAAAAGCCAGGAACAACAGTTGCCAGTAAGAAATTTAGAGCAAGGAGACTGCATGTGAAGAGTTTATAATAAGGCCTGTAAATCCATTTTTAAAAGAAAAATCATGGCTTGGAGACTTTTTATCTATTCTTTGACCTGCAGAGCCAAGGGTATTTTCCTTTCATGTTCCATGCTCTCTGGGGATTATTGGGGTTTTTTGCCAGACTCAAAACTATCTCATCTTCATTTTCCAAAGAGCAAATATTTTATGTGAATTGTGGTTATCCAACAATGATACTCTAAATGATCCTTTGGAAAAAAAAGGAGAGGAGGCATCTCTTCGCCAGACATGTCTCTGCACTTATCTATCAGAGCTCATTAACCTGGAAGCCCTTCACCTGCTTAGTCTTTGCCAGGGATGCTCCCAGCAGGTATTTTTAAGGCAAAGTTCCCAGCAGAGGGCTATCCCTGTGAGAGAAAAAGAAAGCCCTTTTGTATTTGTTGCTATTATCACATCCTCCTCTTGTTTCAGTTTTAAATTGTTTTTCTAATTGCTCAGTTTCCTGGGAATTTTGTTTCAACATGGTGGAAAGTGATCCATTAGATTTTGAGAAATTAGAAGAAAAACCTTTCAAAATTTAGATGCTTAATTCCACCAAAGGACTAAGCATCTATTTGATACTTGTAGCACTAGAGCAATGCCAAACCCCTTGGATTAACTGCTTGTTAACCCTAAAGATCCCTAAAATCCCAGTTGTCTATGTTCCCAGTAGCAGCATTCCATAGCAGCCTATGATAGTCTCTTGGTGGTGAGAAAAGGACTACTTCCATTTTGGCATCAGCCTTTTAATACCCAGTTGACTCCTAAAATCCAATGGAGCTCATAAACCAAATCTTTTACTGTCTCCTCTTCAGCATCTGCTCTGGTAAAGACATCCAGATGTTGCCCTGCTCCACAAAACAGCAACAGGGAAATGTACTGGCATGCCCTTTAGCAGTACTGCAAGGGTACTCTGACTTTGGAGGAAGTTTATTCACCTGAGAGAGAGGAGGAACTTGGATTCAGCATGTCCCGTCTTCCATGAATGCTTTAAGATCACCTTGAGTTAAAGGGAAGAAGTTTTACTCCTTCAACATAGTTTATCAGAAAGGATTTGGGCAGTATGAGAAGAAAACTGATGAATCCTGAGAAGCACCTTCCACCAGGTCGGCACTGTAGGGCTGGTCCTCTTCAGAGCCTGAAGACAAAGTCTAGTCCTCCTATTACATTTTCTGGTTTTTGTCGTAGGTAACTCTCTGCTCAGCAACATAAATCTTGTCCTTGATGCACTTCTTATGGCAAATCCATCAGGAGCCACCCAGGAGAGGTTAGGCACCTGAATCACCACCACACTGAATAATCCGCCTTGTAAATCTAACTCTGATGAAGACTATTTACTGATGAAATTAAACTAGCACCCAGAAAACAGAAGAGTAGAATCATAGAAATGCTGAGTTGGAAGGGACCTATTAGGATTATTGAGTCCAACTCCTGGACCTGCACAGGACATCCCAACAATCCCACCCTGTGCTTGAGAGCATTGTCCAAATGCTTCTTGAGCTCTGTCAGGCTTGGTTCTGTGACCACTGCCCTGAGGAGCCTGTTACAGTGCTCAAACATCCTCTGGCGGGAGAAACTTTTCTAATATCCAGCCTTAACCTCCTCTGATACAACTTCATGCCATTCTCTTGGGACTGTCACTGGTCACCAGAGAGCAGAGAGGAGTCTCTGCCCCTCCTCTTCACCTCATGAGAAAGTTGTAACTGCAATGAGGTCTCCCCTCCGTTATCCGTTCTCCAGGCTGAACAGACCAAGTGCCCTCAGCCACTCCTCATACGGCTTCCCCTTCAGACCCTTCCCCATCCTCATGACACTTCTTTGGATGCTCTCCAATGGCTTAATGTCATTTTTAAATCATGGTGTCCAAAACCACACACAATATTCAAGGTGAGGCTGCCCCTCTGCTTCCTGCATTCTTCACTGCTGAATTAATGCATTTGAATTTTGCATTGACTGGAGCTTAAGGCAGAAAGGGTGAGATACAGCTCACCTAATGCAGATATAAGTTATTAGCTGAGCTGATGATACCCACCTAAATTGAAATACATAGTGATAGGGTAAAAAACACCTCTTCCTCAAGAAAGTATGTAAAATAAGGCAAAGGAATCTCCAAAGAGCCTATTTCTCTTTATTGACTATGACATGAACTTTGGCAACCAGTACTCCTGGCGATGCCTCCACTTCATAAACATCAAGATAAGGGAAATTAATTTCACCTAAAGTGCTTCAGCCACAACAGAAGACTAACCAGACAGTGTTGTATTTCTGAAGAGCAGTGTGACAACAATTGATAACCAAAGACCAGAATACTGACCTTAAACCAGAGCTGTAAACATGCCCTTAAATTAACACCCAGCTCTTGGTTCACTTTGACTAACAAGGTCTTGTAATTGGTTATTGGGGAATTATGAGAGTGAGACTGGGAATTCTGAAACAAACGGTAATATTTATTGACTTGAAAATTACCACTGAAACTGTATTTTAGGGCTGTCATCCTCCTATTTAATTTGTGTGCAACCAAGGAACTTGAATGATACCATATGAAGCACATGTATAAAAAACCACACTAGTAACAAAACCAGAAGCAGACGTCAGTACAGACTAGAACAAACAGCAAAAAACAAACAAAAAATCCAGCAGCAGCTCCAACTGAGTTATGAATGTTATGAAATTATGAATGTGGTTATGAGACTAATGTAAATTAACTTTTATTTTAAAAATGAGGACATCAGAGTGATTAAAATGGAGTTAAATTTCAGAACTGGAGCTACAAGAAGAGGAATTGGGAACTTGTATCACAGAACAAAAGAATTTCAGTGAAGCTCTTTAAAATAATGGAGTATTACAAATTCAAACTACTTAAAGAACAATAGTTCAACCAATCAAGGACCGATTTATAATGGCAATATTTTATATAAATGCATAGTTACTATTATGAATAGCTAAATCCTCTTTTGGCAAGATTTTCATAGGTGCCTCCATATTTTCTACAACTCTGGATAAGTTAAATTAATGTCTTCCTAAGAGTCAGACAGTGGACATCTGGTTTGCACCACTAAGATATGAAGTGTGTGTTTGCATGTGTTCAAAATAACTTCATTGCTGACCTTCTCCTTCATTGCTTGTCTTCTCTCTCTGCTTTGAGACCAGAAGAAAAGGATTAAAAAAACCCCAAAAAACAAACAAACAAAAAAAACCCACCCAAAAAATCACATGCCCTGTGATCTCAACACTTCACTGAGAACAAGATCTCAGCTTCTCATAGGTTTCCTCTGAAAAACATTCTAATAGAAGCATCAAGGAGGAAAGATGAGACAGTCATGAAATTAGTCATAGTTGTGTATTTTCCATCCCCCAAAGATGTCAAATTTGGACAGTATTTTCCAGCTAAAAATTTGTTTCAGAGAGTTAAAAAAATCTTATCTGAACTCAGTTCCTTTCTCCCAGACTCTCCAGCTGTATCCAGCTCTGTTGGTCTGAGAGGTTCCCAGGCTGGCTGGGCTGTGTTTTAGTAGACGTCCCTTTGCTTCAGATGTTTATCTGCTTTATCAGAAGGAGAGTCTGTGAATTTAGTGCTGAGGAGAAGAAGCTTTCAGATCTCAGAAACTTTGGACGTGGCAGATAGTAAAAATGAGGAAGGGAAATAAAACCAGAAGACAGAATTTTAAATAAACACTGGCACATATGTATGGTGTGGTATTTTGCCACCACAAATTGCTGGTGGCACATATGGTACTTATTTTTATATATGGATGTATATCTCATATAATTTACATTGCTGATTGTGAATTCAATTTATGTATATAGTCATCTGGACAAATCACAACTGTCTTGCAGGCATAACTTTTTCCCAAACCTGGCCTAGGACTGGACTCTTTAGACAGGCAGCTGTACTGAAAATGCTATCTTTGTAACAGAGTATTAACTCAGCCAGGAGACACGGCTTCCGAGAATTAAAGGAATGGGACACAAAATCCCAAGGTCCTGACTCTACTTATTATCTCATTTATAATTCTCTGAGGAACTAACTGAAGAAATTGAAGGAAAGATCACTGGAATTTTGCTTTTCTCTCTGCTTTGGCTGCTCCACAGTAGGTCAGGCTCAAGGTTGGAACAGTGCAAATACTGAGATCCGCTCTCCAAATTTGAGTTAATGACCATGGATGCATATAAAATGTCACAATTTCTCCTGCAGAACCTATGATCTTCCCTTAAATCCCAGACCCACCTTTCTATCTCTCTGGGCCAAGGATTTAAAAAGGGAAACCAAGCTCCCTCTGATGTGGAGTGCCCAGTCCCAAGCATGAGAAATCCTTGCCTCGAAGGTGACAGCCAGGCTTTCCCTGTGGACAATATGTCTGTCCAGGTGCTTAACACTTGTGGCATCTGAAATTAGCATTCCCTACGGGTACTTCCACACACTACTGGGACCAGCAGTCAGCTGTATGAATAAAGCAACCTCACCATCTCCCTGTTTGGAGGTAGGTGCCATTTAGATAATTGCATCGGAGAAGAAAGGGCATTTCTAAGGACAACGCTGAAGTAGCTCTTCATTTTTTTCAACGGTGTTTATTCATAATTGATTTCTTTGCCAGTATTAGTACATAAAATACAGCAGATAAACAGCTTTGCTTTGGCTTTCAGTTCTGTGGAGATACACGTTTCCAATTTGTCTGCCTCAAATATTAGAATATTATTCTGAATATGCATCCTGGTATGCACAGTTATCACTCTGGCCTCTTCTACCACACCCATGGGGTGATCAACTAACCCCATGGGAATATGAAGCAGAAGAGTGAAGGGGAAAAAAAGGTTGTTTCTGAGCAAGAGGATATCTTTCTCCTAAAGGAGTCTTACAGAGGCCTGGAAAAGTAAGGCATCTCTCTAGCCTGGAAACCACCAGATACTGAAAAAATAATGTGTCAAAATTAACACCCTTGTCTGCCTCCTCTTCTGTCCTACACAATGTCAACAACAAAGATTTTTAGAGGCAAAAAGCTATCAGACAATTAGCTATCTGCCAATCACTGGGAAAGAGTACCACTGCTGTCTTGCTCAGTGATCCCGGTTCAATGAGATAAGCGAAGCAGAACTGGGACTTTTACAACCAACAAACATACTGACATTAACCAGTTCATAAACAGATGGCTTGTAGCAGATTCACCCAAGTGAGCAACATAAGCCTTTAACAGGACCAAAAGTCACGTAGGGAAACAAATATGATACCACAGCTTCCTCACAGTCCAATATCCAAGTGGTATTTCTCCTGCCTTCCACAATATATTCTTTCAAAGTGAAGGTTGGAGGAAAGCTCCAATCCCTGTAGGTGACAGACTGATGATCTGGCAGAACTTTCCTCAGTGTGGGTGAAGTCCTATTCCTGACAATGTTGTTACCACTGCTGTTTGTTTTTGCTTTGTGAAATAAAGCTGATCTTTCCTCCAGAGCATCAGCCTCTGATGGCATTTATCTGCAGTTGCTGATGTTAAACTGACAGCTCACTCCACAACCCTCTTCAAGAATGCCTCTTGAAGAATGTGAAGGGAGTAAATTACCTTCACTAATTTAGAACTATTTTCTCTTGACTAGCCTAACCTTTCTGGCTCCCGTATTTGAGTATTATTAATTTCTTCTTTAACTCAGGAATTTCTACAGGCTTCACTCCTTGAGATATTTTAGCTAAGAATTACTAAATTTTTTTTTGTCCCCATATGAAGTTGCTTAAATACATACAGGCAGAGGCTGCAGCTATTTTGAAGTTGTCCCATTCACCCCTGTGGGTTTTGGATTAAAAAAATCCCCCCAATAAAATTTATCACATTCTCAGGGTCCCCAGTTTTTCAAGCAACAAGCAGCTATGTTTGAGTTCGCAGCCACTCCCTCTGCTCAAATAACAATGATGTGATTTTGATAGTCATAGCCACAACAAATGTCTGGGAGAGCTTTCTGAATGTTTAGCATGTGGGTTTTAGCAGGACACAGCTCCCTGCACTTTGGTAAGGAGGGCAGTCTTTATGTTGTGTTAATCCTTCAGCTACCTAAAAATATTGTGAGACATTTAGGATCTGGTTAAACACACATTCCCTTTGACAACTGCTGTGAGGGAGAAAAGTCACATACTTTCCCCCTATTCAACCTATCTAATAAAGCTGGCTGGTGTTGTTATTTTCATTATATATCCCACCTATTCTGCTCTGTGTGTGTGCCCTTGCACAGCAAGTTGTGATGCTGAAAGGGGTCTGTTGGTTTGGACTACCTTCCGATTTCTTACCATTATTATTGTTGTCTTGGTTTAGAGGGCAATCTTCTTTTCCAAAAAAACAAATGATGTAACAACTACCGTCAAGCTCTGTGCTGGTACAAAAGTGCTGTATGCCACATCAGATAATTTCTTTTCACTTGCCGTAAATATGCTGTCCTAAAATAAGCTTGAGTGCTCCTCTAGCTCAAAGAGGATACTGCTGCTGCATTACCTCCACGGCAGCACCTTTTATGTGTATGGAGAAGTCTAAAGTAGAAGAATACCACACTAAATAGAAAGTAACTCCATATTTCTAAACAAAGATGTAAAGAAGATGTCCCATATTTCTCTAGAGGCTTGCAGGATAAGTTCCTGACATGTCACCATACGAAGGGGGTAACATAGAGCACTTGACCCTACAGGCAAAATTCCTGTTAATCCCAGTGTTTCCCCAAAGGACTGAGCATGTCTCTAGGAAACAAACACCAATAAACCAGACAGACAGCAGCATCACCTTTTACTCATTTCTCCCAAGAACTCAGACTGATGTGTACCTGCTGCAAGAGCTGTAGCACGTTTCAGCTGTGGCCAAAAGAGCTGCCAACAGCTTCTCCATTTTTGTATCAGGCTCAACATTGCTCATCCTATCAATGAACATTTGTGTGCAATCACTAACATGTTCTCCAAGGAGTGCAGACTGTGAATTTGTAGACAGTTTGACAAGAAATCCAGCCCATTAAAATTACCAAGTCTAGAGCATGACCCACCGACACATTATCTTCTTTGATACTTCTTCTCCAATTAATCCTAAATTCTATAATCCAGTTTTTGTCTCTATAGACATGACACTTATGCATGTCTTATAATATTCTGCCAGGGATGAAGAATTATTTCCTTTCTTACACTTGTTGGGTCCATCAGGGCAGGCTAACCACACCAAGATGAGTTTATTGAAGCCTAGTTCAAGAAACCATGTAAGAGTCTGAACTGACTAGGAGCACAACTTACTAATACATGTCTGAGACAGAAGGATCTGGTACTACGAGCACAGGAGCTCCCATGTGAGTATTCCTGTTCTCTTGGGGCACAGCAACCAGCCTCCCTTTGCCATACTGTACTAAAAGAATGTAAAATTTTCTCTGGACTATACTTGTGCTGGGAGGGTGACCAACAGAAGGAGATGAGATGAGGTGATGACACACACAATTTGATACGCAGGGAAATAACCACTAAATCACGTTGGTACTTTGTGCCATCATAGCTGCAAACATGAACAGGACATCAGGTCTTAAAGGATCTGTATGTATCAGTGCACTCCTAAATAAATGTTTACTACAGACTATACTGAAGAAAATTATGCCAGAGAGGAACTTAAGCCTTCAAATCTGGCTTGCCCATCCTTTTCCATTTTCCCCTACCCCTCTGGCTCTGTTGAGACTTGAAGTTGATCCAGGAGAAGAACAGAAAGTTCAAAAAACTTTGTACCTTCAAACACCCCCCAATGGCCTGATCTACCACCCAGAGCACTTGAAACTTTTGTGTTTTCATCTCACTGTCACTCTCTGCTGGTGGGATCAGCGCAGTCTGAATGGAAACACACACAGAGTCATAGAATCATTTAGGTTAGAAAAGACCCTTATGATCTTCCAGTCCAACCGTAAAACCAACATTGCCAAGCTGGGTTGGAAGGGACCTTCATGACCATCCAGTTCCACTCCCTGCCTTGGGCAGGGACACCTTCCACTAGACCAGGTTGCTCCAAGAACCATCCAACCTGCCCTTTGATGCTGCCAGGGATGGGGCTGCCACAACTTCTCTGGACAACCTGCATCAGAGCCTTAACATGCTCACAGCCAAGAATTTCTGCCCATCTAGCCCTGCCTTCTGGCAGTTTGAAGCCATTCCCCCTTGTCCTGTCTCTCTAGGCCCTTGTCTAAAGTCTCTCTCCAGCTCTCTTGGAGCCCCTTTAGGCATTGGCAGGGGCTCTGAGGTCTTCCCAAAGCCTTCACTCCCCCAGGCTGAACACTCTCAGCTCTCCTAGCCTGTCTCCACATCAGAGGGGCTCCAGTCCTTGGAGCATCTCTGTGGCCTCCTCGACTCGCTCCAGTAGCTCCATGTCCTTCAGATCTTGGGGACCCCAGAGCTGGAGGCAGCTCTGCAGGTGGGCTCTCACCTTAGTGGGGCAGAGGAGCAGAATCCCCTCCCTCATGTTGCTAGTCACACTGCTTTTGATGCAGCCCTGGATACAGATGACTTTCTGGGCTTATTAGGACTTGAAGACACAGAGTTCAGAGCAGAGTCAAGGCTGGGCAGGTTCAAAGCAACCATTGACTTTCGAGAGTGATAGCCATAAACCACAGATACCAGCCTTAGACCAGGTCTCAGCCACTGCTCCTCTGGCTTAGTGGCATAGAAAGTATGCTCTATTCATAAAACACAGAGCCTAGAATGACATGCTTGTAACATGGAAAGCACCGCTCGTTGCCTACATTTAGGTAGGATGAATCCAGGCCCTTCTAAAATGTTTACAGTGACTTTTATTTGTGGCTTGAACCAGAAGATAGCAATTATACACATCCCAGATGGAGAAAGATGTTGTAAAGGAGACTTAGTTATACCAGGAACCCTGTTGCTTGCTTTTTCTGTTTGGCTCTGTCTTCACTTCTCTTACAGAATCAGCAGGAAATCTTTAGGGACTGTCTTTCCCTTCTCCCCAGGTTCCAAGAAACTGACCCCTTTGATCTCTTTTAATAACAAAACTTGGGCCTGCCCTTTTTCCAGCGGAAGCAAGTGACAAACTCAAATGTTCACATCCTTATCTGGGTATAAATTGGCACAACATCTGGACTTCAAAGAAATTCCCCTGATATACACTTGCAGACCACAGTCCTCTAGGTCTTCATAGTAGGTGGGAGTCTGTGTTGCTGACCTTGGTCAGCAAATTACTTAATTAGAAACAGTCATTAAATAATCTTTAGTCTAATGTTTGTTTCTCCAAGCTGATGTGGTTATACTGCTTGTTGCTGCACTGCATCATGCTAGAGGAGGCTACAGCAAGGCTGTTCTGCCTTGGTGGTGGATTTCAGTGCTCATGTTGCTGGGATTTGTTTGCTCACAAGAAAAAGTGAAGTTTAATGTTTGGATGGTGAGAGGAGAGCAAAAAACCAAACCACTGTAGCAATTCCCAGTGGAAAACCTAGGCAAGCTGTTTCTTCTTTTCTGCCTTCCTCTCTCCTTTTCAATGACCAAGTTTTACCTTGAATCTAAGATTCCAAGTGAAAGAATCCCATGGTTTCCTCTAGAGGTTATGCAGGTGATTTCTGCTGTCAGAGTAAGTCTGGGCTTATTTACAGCTTTTCCCTTAGCTGAACCCTTTACTGAGACTTTGTCTGAGCAGTTGGTTTTCATTGCACTGTCTTGAAAACCGTTCGGAACACATTCACTACTGGGTTTATAAAGAAGGGTCTGGCAAACAGATATTTCTGCTACACATAGATGCCAACTCATGCAATCCCACTGCTCTAGGAATCAGCCCCAAAACCCATGCTAGCCATGCTGTACTGCTCACTTACAGTAAAAAGTGTATTCTCACCCCTGAGCTTGGAAGGGCCATGCCATGAAATCCTTAGACTGAATTCTGGGGTCTCAGGCAAGTCTATTTTGAAGCTTTCCAGGAGAAATTATTTGCAAGGACATCCTCCTATGACCACTGACTTAAACTGCCCAGGACCAGAGCCAAGTCCTCCAAGCATCTCATCCAAAGATCAGCATTCTAGTTTCAACTCACTGTCCCAGGAGCAGCCCCACAGCTTTCTGTGCCCTTCATCACCTCTGAAGATGGGAATGACAGGAGGATGGTCTCCTTAGTACATGCCATTTCAACTTTTATCTTTTTCTCCTCAAAAACTGTATTTATGTTCTTAAATCCCAATTCCTTTCATGAAGGCATGCCTTCAACCTCCTTATTGGGCATTGGAGGAGAGAAAGCCTTGGCTCATTCTTCCCTCTATGAACATCATCTTGTCAGTTTGTAAGAAAGAATGGGATTATTGACACATGCTTTTATATATATTTTAGATGAGCCACTTAAAAATGCAGTTTCAGATGTAGCTCTGCTAGGGACGGGTTGTCAAATGTTAAAGCTATTCTTTCAGGAAGGTCATGCTGTCAAAACAAACAATTCACCAAAATAGAAACACTACCCTGGGAATCTGAACATCAGAGTGAAAAGTCAGCTTCCTGGCAGATATTTGTAGAGTGCTTTGAAGATGTGAAGAATGACACTGTTGCTAAGAAGTATTCGTTCCCTTTTTATGACGATCCCGAGCTTAAGGATTTTTTTCAGTGCGTAACACAACACAAGCAGCATCTACTCCACAACTGGGGATTTTATAAAAAAAGAACACAAACCAGCCCCCCCCAACACCGCCCCCATTTATATAAGAAAATATCTGTGGTATCTCTGCTATTGGCAGAAACATAAACAGTTCTGATTTATGTATAGATTTTTCCATATTTCGCACCACTGTGGTATCTGAATGACTCTACAAATATTTAATAGCTACGATAATGTGAAAGACTAATGTGAAGTATTGTTGTTTGTATTTTGCCCAGAGGGAACTGAAGTACAGAATTAATTAATTAATTAATTAAGCAAAAAAAGTCAAACAGATTAGATACTGAATGATGATCTATTGAATCCCAGTTTATTGTTTGTTCCATAAGATAATGCCTCTTAGACTAAAATTTAAAAAAAAATTAAGGAAAAAAAAAAAGAAAAAAAAAAAGAAGAAAAAA